>VZQC01003777.1:404686-464394 GCA_009823505.1 Rhizomys pruinosus | reverse complement strand
AAAAAAAAAAAAAAAAAAAAAGAAATGCCAAGTGAATGATGGTATGCAGCTTCATTTATCCATTTTGCTTTTGAATAAGTACCAAATTGATTTCCAAAGTGGCTGTACCATTTTATACTCCCAACAGATGGCTCTATGAAGATGTCCTCACCTACACTTGCTAATGTGTCTTTACATCCTAGTGGGTGTAAAGTGGGACATTATTGTGATTTTAATTTGCATTTCCCTAATGACTACTGATGTTGAACATCTTTTCAAGTGTTTATTGGCCATTTATGTATTTTCTTTGGATAAGCATCTATTCAAATCTTTGCCCTTATTTTATTTGTTTTACATTTTAAATTTTAAAATTTTATGTGTATGAGAGTTTTGCCTGTGTGTATATAAGTGCACCACACATATGCAATGCCTACAGAGGCCAGAAGAGAGAGGGTGTTGGATCCCCTGAAACTGGAGTTAAGGATGGTTGTTAGCTACCATGTGGGTGCTGGGAATCAAACCTGGGTCCTCTGCAAGAGTAGACAATGCTCTTAACCACTGAGCCCTCTCTCCAGTCCTGTTTGTCTTAGAGTTTTTCATGATTATTTTAGACAGGGTCTTGCTATGGAGCCCAGACTGGCCTTGAACTCATGATCCTCTTGTATCTGCCTCTCGAGTGCTGAATTATTAGTGGGTACTGCTGCACTTGGCTCTTGTTCATATTTTAATTTTTTTGTTTCTTTAATCACTAAGTTGTAAGAAATATTTACATACTCTGGACACATATCAGATATATTATTTGCAGATATTTTCTCTCATTTTATTGGTTCTTTATTGTTATTATTTTATTATTTTATGTGTATGAGTGTACTGTCTGCATGTAGGTTTGTGCACTCGTGTCATGCAATGCTGAGGAGGTCAGAAGAGGGCATTGGATTCCCCTGGAACTGGAGTTAAAGACGGTTCTTAGCTACCATGTGGGTGCTGGGAATCTAACCCGGGTCATCTGCAAGAGCAGTCGACGCTCTTAACCACTGAGCCATCTCTCCATCCCATTTTTTTTTGGTCTTTTTCGAAACAGGGTCTCCCTGTAGCTCTGGCTGTCCTAGAACTCACTCTGTAGACCAGGCTGGCCTTGAACTCACAGAGATCTGCCTGCCTCTGCCTCCCGAGTGCTAGGATTAAAGGCGTGCGCCACCACGCCCAGCTTCAGACATCCCATTTTATAATTTTGTTTTTACTGTTTTTTTTTTTTTTTTTATCCCAAGCTGGGGACTGAAACTAGTGCTATACATACTCTACCAGTAAGGTACATTCCTAGGCCCTACTTTCTTCATGGTGTTCTTTAAAGCTCAAAAGTCTTTAATTTCTGGGGCTGGAGAGATGGCCTAGGGGTTGGGAGTGCCGACGCTCTTGCAGAGGACCCGGGTTCGATCCCGAGCACCCACATGGCGGCCGAGAGCCGTGTGAAACTCCAATTCCAGGAGAACTCCAGTTCTGGGGGAATCCGACACCCTCTTCTGACCTCCGCAGCATTGCACAACACGGGTGCACAGACTTGCACGCAGACATCATTCATACACATAACAAATAAATAAAATTAAAAAAAAAATTAAAAAATATGTCTGTTAAACTTTTCATATCTTTCAAAAGAGATGTTCATTGCTGCATAAGAGTATGTTGTGTGCCCTTATGCGGTCGGCGTGGTGGCAAATCACCTTTAAATCTAGCACTGTTTTTAAGCGTTGAGGCAGAGGCAGCGGATCTCCGTGATGTTATAGGCCAGGCTTGGCTACAGAAAGTGAGTTCCAGGAACAGCTGGGGGCTACAGGGAAGACCTGTCTCAAAAGACCAAAGAAAATAAAAATAGATGTTGTTCACTTTCTTGTCTTAAAAAAAAAAGTGGCCTTAGCTTTTTGCAATACTTGAATAAAGTATGTACTTGCAAAAGAATTTCTGTAGCATAGCATTAGAGACTCATAACTTTTCTGCAAGAAATTCAACTTACATCTTCCTTTTACTACCTTAAGAATACTAATGTATAAAACATTAATTCAAAGAGCAAGTGATAGAAACAACAATGACGTTTAATGCAAATTGTAGGAATTTACATGTTTACAAATCATCTTAAACTGGTTGTGCAGCAACTCAATAAAAATCTTTGTATTATAAAAATGTGAAGAAAGCCAGGCGTAATGGCGCACGCCTTTAATCCTAGCACTTGGGAGGCAGAGGCAGGCGGATCTCTGTGAGTTCAAGGCCAGCCTGGTCTACAGAGTGAGTTCCAGGACAGCCTGAGGCTCCAGGGAGACCTTGTCTCAAAAAGACAAAAAAAAAAAAGTGAAGAAAAATGTAAACTGATGTAAAGGAGGTACTGTCTTTTCAATTAACCTATGTTTAAAACAGCTTTTCCTTCTGGACTTTGCAAAGCCTTCTCGGTAACACATTGCAAAGCATTCTGTAGGGGGCTCAATCTCCTCATGTGTACTATACTGTGCAGACATGAAAAGCAAACCCGTTTACTGTGTGTGTAAGTAGCCTAGTCATCAGGCTGTCTTCAGCCAATAGTCACACCCAGTGCAGCTCTGCACAGAAGACTGGGGGGTGTGGTTTGTAAGTATGCTCTGTAAAGTAACTGGGATCAAGTCCCATGTACACCTGTGTAGATTTGTTAACTAAAATGTACTTTAAGAAAAGATAAAATCTGTAAATAAATTGATTTATAAATTTAAAAAAGTATTTAATTTCAATGAACTTTAGTAATAAACTGGATAATTTTCTTTTGTTACTTGTACTTTTGGCAATTACCTAAAAAAGCTTTTCTTAACCCGAGGCATGTTTTCTTCTAGGAGTTCCATAGTTTAAAATTTTATTTATTTTTATTTTATGTGTATGAGTGTTTTGCCTGCACATGTATAAGTATACCACACACGTGCATTGCTCTCAGAAGAGAATGTTGGATCCCTTGTAACTGAAGGTAAGGATGGTTGTTAGCTGCCATGTGGGTGCTAGCAACCAAATTCAGGTCCTATGTAAGAACAGCCAGGCTCTTAACTGCTGAGCCATCTCTCTCCCAGAGTTTCATAGTTTTTAGACAGAGTCTCCTGTAGCCCCAGCTGTCCTGGAACTCACTTTGTAGACCAGGCTGGCCTTGTACTTACAGAGATCTGCCTGCCTCTGCCTCCCAAGTGCCGGGATTAAAGGCATGTGCCACCATGTCCAGCTTCTGTTTAGATCTATGATTCACTGGGAACTAGTTTTATATATATATATATTTTTTTTTTATTTTATTTATTTATTTTGTATGTGTATGAATGTACTGTCTGCATGTAGATTTGTGCACCTGTGTCGTGCAATGCCGCGGAGGTCAGAAGAGGGTGTCAGATTCCCTTGGAACTGGAGTTCTGGAATTGGAGTTACAGATAGTTCTCAGTTGCCATGTGGGTGCTGGGGATTGAACCCAGGTCCTCTGCAAGAGCGGTCGGCGCTCCCAACCGCTAGGCCATCTCTCCAGCCAGGGAAGTAGTTTTAATATGTTGTAAGGTTGGGGGTCTAGCTTCATTCTTTTGCATCTAGATTCCGTAGTTCTAGTATGATTTATTGAAAAGACTGTTCTTCCTATGCAGGACTTATAACCTTTATTGAAAATTAGCTATCAGATATCGGATCTTTGTAAGTTCAAGGCCAGCCTGGTCTACAGAGTGAGTTCCAAGACAGCTGGAGCTACAGGGAGACGACCAAAAAAAAAAAAAGAAAGAAAATTACCTATCATAAGCACTTGTGCTGTTATATGAATCTCTTAATGGGCACTAGAATTAACTTACCACTTATTTTCAGACATTGTAATTACCATATATGGGTGGAAGGTATGTATTCATATTTTAGAGTAATAAAAAATTAAAGGGAAAATGTGAATTCCTAAAAATATTTTAGAATTAACATACAGTTTATTTTTGGAGGTCATAATTTTGGAATATATGTCACGTTTATATAGGCATATTTTGGAACAATACAAATGAGAAGGAACAACATCATAAGGACTGGGTCAAAGAACTAACTGGTACAGTTAAATTATGCCCAAAATAATAAACCTCTGCAGAGAAAAATTTTAAAAAGATTGCAAAAATGATGCAAGACATGTATGGCACAATGCATGAATTGGGGTGGCATGGGGGGCAGGGAAAGGGGAATATGTCTAAATTGGACTGAAAATGATGCATGAAATACACAAAACAATGAAAGTATTTTATATAAAAAGAAAATGAGATTGTTATCTTATTAAACAGACAAATTTCGTGATGTTTACCCACTTTTTTTTTTCTTATGGACTTTGCTCTTTATTTCTTTGGGGGGGAAACAGGAGTAGAATGTTTTAGTATCATTGGTAGTTGTATATTTTTTTTTATGTTTAACCACTTTTAAAAGTGTCGATTTCATATGTGCAGCATAATCCACATGGATAGATGAGAAATGCTGTGCAAAGTGTTGATGGAACAAGAGAAGACATAAACACTAAAAACTCCAAGAGGAGAGTGCTCTAGAGTCTCAGTCTTCATTAAAGAGTGAATAGAGTAACTTGTTAAAATTAAAAGAAAATTAGCTATCATAAATGTGCAGGTTTATTTCTGGACTTTTTTTCAGTACTGGGACTCGAACCTATAGGGCCTCATGCATGCTAGACAACTGCTCTAACTTATTTCTGCATTCTTAATCCCATTACATTAGTTCTTATAACTATTTTATGCCAATCCTTTGCTGTCTGTGAATATTTCAACCTTGTTTTTGAGATTATCTTAGTTGTTCTAGGTCTCTTATGCTCCATATGAATGTTAGGATCACTCTGTCAATTTGTCCAAAAAGCAATTGGATTTTTGGTGGTGCACACTTATAATCCTAGCACTTGGGAAATGGAGGCCAGAGAATTAGTTAAGTGCAGGTTTGGTTGCATAGTCAGTCTGAGGACAGATTGGGCTACATGAGGCCTTGCTCTTTTTTTTTTAAGCTAGCTATAATTGTGATAGGAATGATGTTGAATCTCTGGCTCAATCTGAATCTCTAGATCATCTTAACAATGTTGTTTTCTGTCCATGAACAAGAGAACTCATCATATATTGTTTATATGATTCAAATGGCAAAGAACTAATATATAACAAATGTAAAATGTAAAATTAAATGACCTTTTAAGAGCCTTAACTGATGTGCTGCTTAGTTTTTGTAAACTTGATACAAGTAGAGACATCTGGGAAGAGGGAAGCTCAGTTGAGGAACTTCCTCCATCAGACTGGCCTGTGGCCATGTCTGTGAAGTATCTTCTTAAGTGGTCATTGATACAGGAGGGCCCCGTACATTGTAGGTGGTGCATCCCTGGGCTTGTGGTCTTGGCTATATAAGAAAGACAGCTGAGAGCCGGGTGTGGTGGCACACGCCTTTAATCCTAGCACTTGGGAGGCAGAGGCAGGCGGATCTTTGTGAGTTCAAGGCCAGCCTGGTCTACAAGGTGTGTTCCAGGACAGCTGGGGCTACAGGGAAGACCCTGTTCTCGAAAAGACAAAATAATAAAATAACAAAAAAAAAAAAAAAAAAAAAAAAAAAAAAAAAAAGAAAGAAAGAAAGAAAGACAGCTGAGCAAGCCAGGGGATGCATGCCAGTAAGCAGAATTGGCATTTGGGGAACACGAATTAGACTCAATAGGGCTTTATTTTTGGTCTTCTTTGGAGACAGGGTATTCCTTATCCCCAGCCATCCTGGAACTCACTATGTAGACCAGCCTAGCCTTGAACTCAAAGAGATCCGCCTGCTTCTGCCTCCTGAATGCTGGGATTACAGGTGTGTGCCACCACAGCCAAATCCATACTATCATATATTTCAGCAAATATTTTATTGGAACACCAAGTTCTATGTATGGTCTGCAAAGTCTAGAATAATATCTAGACCCTTATAGAAATCTGTCTACCTCTTATCTGTATAGACATAACCCCCAAAAGCTATGTTGGAATCATTGACCTATTATAAAAGTTCTTTATCTATTTATTGGATAATTATTTCCAGCCCAATGTTTCTTTGTTAAGATTTGGGGGATTTTGCACATGCTCTCCAAATGTTCTACCACTGGCCGTACCCCTGGGTCCAGTTCTAGAATCTTCGTATACTCAAAACTGGACTTGAAGGCACCAACTCTTGTCATTCTCTACCTATACCCTGTGTTTCAGACTTGGGATGTGGCCAGGCTGCCAGACTTCACTTTTACACTCAGAGTAGATATTGCTAAGTGATTCCATTACTCTTTCCCATGAAGCCCACCCACATGACGCCTCAGAATCTTTTATAACACAGTCTTTTTGAAGGCTTGGTCTGAGGACTGGTAGTAGAAGACACTGAGGAATTGGAATGAGGACTATTTAGGAAGCAGAATCAGTAGAATGTGAAGCCGGTGGAGGCCTATGCCTGCATTTTGTCAGGCTAGCTGGAGCCTCCCGCAGTCAGGTACTAGCAGTCACACAGACTTCGCACATGAGGCGCAGTCTAGTCCCATTCTTGCAGCTGAGCCACACTGGTCCTGGAACCTGACCAAGCTATTTCCCAAGCCCACATTCCTACATGGGAGTCTGCATCCTAGAATGCCACACTAGCCCTGCTCTGCCTGCCAACCCCTTTTTCCATGTCTGACAACAGCTCAAATGGCACTACCGTGAAGCTTTTCCCCACACCCCCATGTGAAGTAGCTATTTCCTACATGTGCCCTGCCAACTCCACACTCACACTGTCCCGTATTTATCTTTTTATAAGTTTGTCTGCCTCACTAGGTGAGAGCTTCTTAAAAACAGGCCACATGTTTTAATTCCCTTTATACCCCTGGCATCTAGAAGTATCCATGACACAGTTGATTAGTACCTGATAAATTAGAACAAAACAATTCATTGCAGTTATGGTATCTCAGTTTTGAGTTTAACCTCTTCTCTGTGCCGGCCACTATCAGTGTCAGGTTAGACCTTCATCATTTGCATCTTGGATTAGTATTATAACCTTCTCAACTCTAATATTGATCCTCGAGTTTAGTTCTCACCTCCAACAGATATCTTGAAGTATCCTTGCTGTCCCTGGAATGCCCTGCACTCTATTTCTCCATGGTGAACTCCATCCACACTTGCTTTGAGAAGCCCTCCCTATTTTGACCTGAGTTAGGAGTTGCTGTGCATACTCCCCTCATGACACTCCAACCTCACCTTTGCAGCTTTTGCTTCTGTGTTTTCCCTACCATGATGTGCTCTAGGAGGGCAGAAATGTCCCTATAGATGTTTGTAACTCCAAGGACGTGTATTGAGTACACACTAGGTACTCAATAATATCAGTTGGATTAAGGACCACCCCTACCACATGTCATTCCTGCTCCTGTCCAGTTTCCTCTGCTGCACCCTGTTCACAAGCAGCCTCCTACCTCACTGGTGCTGTCATAGTTTGCTTGGGAAGTTCCCCTCTCCAAAGATTCATGTAATTGAGAGTTTGATCCCCATGTGGTGGTGCTATTGTGGGAGGTTCTGGAAACTTTAGGAGGCAGGTCCTAACTGGAGGAAGTAGGTTACTTGGGGGGTAGGGCATTTCTTTGGGGCTGTACCGTGTCCACAGCCCCTCTCTGTTTTCTGTCTGCCATGAGATGAATAGCTTCCGCCATGTGCTTCCATTGCTATATGCCTCACCATAGGCCCAGAATTTACAGAGACAAGGAGTGTGAACTGAACCCTCTAAAACTGTGATTAGACTAAACCTTTTGTCCTTTTAAGTTGTTCTGTCAGGGTTTTTGTCACAGCAACAAGAAGCTTGACTAACACGGGTAAGAAACATACCACAACCAACAACAACCACTTTTCAAATCAGCAACCCAAGAGTCAGTTTTAATTCTTCTGTATTCCTTCTCTCCCAAGTCTGCTTCATAAATCCCCCCTCCGGCCCCTCTTTCCTACTTCCTCTGCAGTTGCCCTCATTACCAGCCCCCTGGCTGACTGTACAACTCTTCCTGCCTATATTCTCATCCTCCTTGATTTCATCCTCCACACTGCTGCCAGGGTTATTTTTGTCAGAGACAAATCTGATTGTGTCGCTTCCCTGTTTAATGATCTGTCCTGCTTTCCACTGCCTTCAGGATAAGCCCAAACACTTTAGTGTAGTCCACAAGCTCCTTCAGCATGTGGCCCTTCTCTGAGTTTCCGGTTGTATCTCCTGCCACTGACCCACACAGACTTTCAGCCTTAGTCACACTGAACTCTTGACACAAGTCTCGTTTGCTCATGTTCTCCTTTGCATGTCTACTTCCCTTTTCTTTATCCTTTCCTTCTGCATCTGCCTTTCTAAGGTGTGGGGAGCTGGCTCCGCCCACACCAAGGGTTCTTCATCCCTTAAGAGTCAGTTCAAGCATCATGATTCCTTCAGTACTTCCAAAAGTCCTTTTCAGAACCCACAGCTGCAGCTGAGGTATCAGTGCCTTTATATATGTGCTTCCCCAGGACCATCTACTCACGGTAACCATCCATCACATGATGACAGCATGCTAGTTTATGGGTTGGTCTCTCCCAGCTGACTAAGAGCTTCCTGACGTACTGTGACAGTATACCCTGTTTGTATTCCAGTGCCTGGCATCATTGCCTGGAACATAGCATGAACTGAGGAGCAAGCACCTAGCAGACTGCCTGACATGTCATAGGTAGTCAGTAAATACTGAATGAATGAATGAATGAATGAATGAATGAAGCCAAGCAGAAGTACCTCCTCCCTGACCTCTTAGTCTTAGGTAGAGCTGCTTAGCCTTACTGCTGGCTGCCACTGGATACTATTTATCCCTCTCCTACAATATTTACTGTACTAGACTTTCCACACAACTATGTACCAGACTGGGACATGCTTGATGACAGAATTTTGTCTGCTTATCTCTGTTTAAAAATCACAAATGCAGTTCCAACTATGCAAAAGATGTTCAAAAAGCATTTGCTGAATGAATAAATGGATGAATGAGAAGTCTTATGGGAGTCTCTAGAAACATCTGGATAACTGTCATGGATTGAGAAAGTAGACTGTACTGAGTAGCTACAAGAAGCAGAAAAACAAGAAAGAGTAGCAGCATTTAGCTCAACAGAAGACAATTTTTTATCTTTTATTTTTTGTTTTTCTTTTTTTTTTTTGGTATCTGTTAAAATGGATTGAGTATCAAATGGGCTGCCCCTATGGGAAGTGACCTCCCCGTGATGAGCAAAGCAAGAACTTGGAGAGCACTTGGCCGTGATATCAAGGAGGATATTTCAGAGTTCCAGGCCAGCTAGAGCTACAGAGAGACCCTGCCTCAAAAGCACAAGTAAGTAAGTAAGTAAATAAATAAATAAACAAATAAGGACATTTCAACAACAGATGGGGTGAAGATGGGGTTATGGTTGGGGGTGGTCATGTGATGCTAGATGACCTGTTGGGTTCTCTGTAGATGGGACATTCATCAGTCTGTTCCCCTTAGTGGCACTTGTGCACTGGGACACTGCTTTGCCATCTATCACAACATTCTAAGCCAGCTGAAGCTCACTTAGCTGTTTGGTATGTCTCCTCAATGGGTGAGGTCAACCTGTGCTTAACCTTCTCTTGAATAACTAGCAAGATTCCCTTGAATAACATGATGTACAATGACTGTATCTGGCTGTCGAGATGATAGGATCCCTTCCCCTCATGTTCACACCGAAGTTCATTTAGATTGAACCACATGACAGGGTTTGGCTTATACTATTCATTAGTAATTTATATGGTATCTCTTATATGTAACAGGCAATTCCACATATG
Organism: Rhizomys pruinosus; assembly: GCA_009823505.1. Classification (NCBI taxonomy): domain Eukaryota; kingdom Metazoa; phylum Chordata; class Mammalia; order Rodentia; family Spalacidae; genus Rhizomys; species Rhizomys pruinosus. Next base: position 454,605 of record VZQC01003777.1, on the reverse strand, counting down.
AGCCACCATGAGAGAAAAACCAATGTGGGCCTTGGTATTCCAGGAATTTGCAGTATAACACAGGACAGAGAGACTATGAACATAGAAAGGACAGCAAAAGTAATGTGTGCTTAGCACAATGCCTCCTAGGTAGTAAATGCCTATAGAAGGATAAATGGTGGCCCCCAAATATCCATGTCTTCATGTATGCAATAATGCATGGTGCTGGAGAAAGAAACTAGGGCTTGTGCATGCTAGGCAAGTTCTCTGCCACTACCCCAAGGCCCAAGTGCCATCCATGTCTTTATCCCTAGACTCTATTAATGTTATACATGTGGCAAGAGGAATTTTTTTTTATGTGATCAAGGTAACGTTCTTGATATGAGGAGATTATTCTGCAGAATCTAGGTGGGCCTTAACTGCAATCACAAATGTCCTTGAGAGCAAGGCAGGGGGGTAATTCGACATGGAACAGAAGCAGGGTAAGAAAGCAAAACAAAGACGCTATATTGCTTCTTTGTTGAAAATGAAGCAAGAGAACATGATCAAGGAATATATCCCTATGCACTGCCAAAGATAAGAAACCAGGTTCTCCCCCCGACCCAGGCCTCGAAGGAAGGGGTCCCTGGCTTCACCTTGATTTTAGCCCTGTAAGATTCATTTTAGGTTCTGGCCTCCAGAATTGTATGGGAATAAATTTCTGTGGTTTTAAGCCACTGAACGGTCGGAAACTTGTTGCAGCAGCAATAGGAAACTAATATTCAAGAAACATTTTTGAGTATGTGGGTTTTTTTAAAATTCTAGAAAAGAGATAAAGAAATATGAATTCCCTGCTGAATGGAAAAGAGCCTAAAAGCTTTGAAAATACTCTAAGAAACTAAGGCTCATTTTTCTTTTGCTTCACCCCCCCCACACTAGGCCACCTTGATGAGTGGCAGTGCGTTTTAACGGCTTGTCCACCAACTGCTGAAAACTGTTAGTCTCCTGTTACCACACTGGAAATCTAGTTGGGGGGGGGGGCATGCCGATGGCTGTCCGTTACCTGAAATACTGTCCCGTGCAGCCCTGACACTTGAGATTCACAAGATGTAGCTTCCTTCTCACTGAATTCTGACAGCAATGAGAAGCTGCTTTACATTGCTGAATCCTTTGCTATATGCTGTAATGCGTTGTCTTACAATCAGAGCATATATCTGAGTCTTATCTCTAATCTCTTGAGATTCTTAAGGGCAGAGACCATATGTGCATCTCTGGATTTTTCAGGATAGTAGGCATTCCCAGGAGTTCAGGGAATGCTTATTACTCAGAATCAAACACCTGGGTGGGAAACAGAAGAGAGTTTTCTTGTGCTTTCCCTTTCAGACCACAACCAGCAAGCCCTCTATCTATCTCCGTGTCTCTCTTTCCCTCCCTCTCTCCTTCTCCCCTCTCCCTCATTGGTTGGTATCTTACCATGGGGCCAGGCTTGTATTTCATGTATTCAGTAGATAGAGAAGATTGAGAATCTGTGGTTTCTGCATTCAATGGCCAAAGAATATTAAACTAACATGATATGATATAATATGATATGATGAGTCAAGAACAAATATACTAAAACAGAGGCAAAAGCAGAGGGTGTAGCTCAGTGGTAAGGCACTTGCTTAGCACGTGGGTTCTCTCCCCAGCACTGGGAAATATGAGCCAAAAGCAATTAATTCAGTCTTGGAGAGTCAGGAAGAATGCCATGAAGATGACAATGAAGCTAAGCCTGGAGGAAAAGCACATTTTCGGAGGAGTGTAGGGTATTCTAGAAAAATGTGGGGGAGCTCAGTGGAGTTGTGAAAAGAACAATCAGTGAGGGCAGGGCAGGGCAGGGCAGGGCTGCTGACGGAGTGGAGAAGAGTGAGGCTGGACTGTTAAAGTCAGACTCAGGAGTGTGTGGACTTGTATCTTGTATGGGAAGGATAGCCAATATATCTAATTTATAATTCATGTGAAACACACCTCCATATAGAAAAACCTCACTGAAAAGAAGATATGTTAACTATGATTACTGTACAAAAATCAATATTGTTTAAAGAAGTTAAAAACAGGGGTTGGAGAGATGGCTCAGCAGTTAAGAGCACTGACTGCTCTTACAGAGGACCTGGTTTGGTTCCCAGGACCCACATGGCAGCTAACAACCATCTCTACTTCCAGTTCCAGGGAACTTGATGCCCTCTTCTGACCTCCATTGGGCACTGCATGACACAGGTGCACTTACATATATGTAGGCAATACAAACACACACATAAAATGAAAATAATAAAATAGTTTTAAAGAAGAAGTCAAAAACAATGTCAAAATCAGTTTTATAATGTGGTGTGGTGGTGGACGCTTGTAATTCCAATACTGAAGAACAGAGGCAGGAAGAGTGCTGCAAATCTGATGCCAACCTGGGCCAAATAGTGAAACCTTGTATTAAAAACATCAATAGACCCTCAAGACTCACCCCACCGCAGAGACACATGCACGGCCATGTTTATTTCAGCTCTCTTCACAATAGCAAGGAGCTGGAACCAACCTAAATGCCCCTCAACTGATGAGTGGATAGAGAAAATGTGGTACATCTACACAATGGAGTTCTATGCAGCAGTAAAGAAAGATGACATCATGAGCTTTGCAGGAAAATGGCTGGAGCTAGAGGACATCATGCTGAGTGAAGTAACACAGTCCCAGAAAAACAAATGAAATGAATGGTATCCCTCATTGGTGGATGCTAAGTGCAATATAACTAGTTGGTTTTAAGTATTTCCCTGTGCATGGCCCTTGAGACTTTTGTCCAACAGCAGCTGTGGGAGTGGGATGCATATTGGAAACAACAACAACAACAACACAACAGAAGGACTGCATCAAAGAACTACTGAAACAGTGAAACTATATGCTGCAAAACAGTCAACTTCCTCATGGAGAATATTGAGAAAGACTGAGAAAGAGATGAAAAGCTGATGTTTGGATGATGATGCTCTGGTGGGGTGGGGGAATGGGGGGAGGACAGGTCTAGATTTGGTAAAAAAAATAAAATATAATAAATTAAAAAAAATATAAAAACATCAATAGGGCCGGGCATGGTGCGCGGCACGCCTTTAAATTCTAGCAACCGGGAGGTCACAGGCAAGGCGGCGATCTTTGTGAGTTCAAAGGCCAAGCCTGGTCTACAGGCGAAGTTCCAGGACAAGCGGGGCTAGCGGAGACCGCTGTTCTTGAAAAGACCAAAAAAAAAAAAAAATCAATAGGCCAGGCGTGTGGTGGCACAACCTTTAATCCCAGTACTTGGGAGCAGAGGCAGAGCAGATCTCTGTTGGAGGTTCAACGGCCAGGCCTGGTCTAACAGAGTGAGTTCCAGAAATACAGCTGGGGCCACAGGGAGCCCTGTCTCGAAAAGTTCCAAAAATAAATCATAGATAACATATAATAAATTTGTTTTTAATGAAAAAATGTCACAATCTGGAGGGAATCACAGAACCAACTCTCTGTTTTCTATTCTTTCCTTTCATTGAACTAGGAAGAATGATGTTGATATATACATCTACACGTGTAAAAAAATTCTTTTCTGGTCACTAAAATGCATAAGGAGTCCACTATAAGACCAGCTAGCTTTGAGTCTTCTGATTCCTCTTTTAAGAAAACTGAACTATATGTGCGCCTTTAATCTTCCAGCACTCCAGAGGCAGAAGCTAGGAGATCTCTGAGTTCCAAGGCCCAACCTGGCCTACAGAGTGAGTTCAAGGCCAGTTTGGTCTAGATAGTGAGTTTTGAGATACTGTCTCAAAAAACACCAAAAAAAAAAAAAAAAGGAGAATATGTTTATGCCTCATGGTGCTTACTATGTATTTGATTAATTCAATGGTACAAATATGTCTTTTAAATTATAATTTCTTTTATTTTAAAATGACCTAAAAAAGACTGGCTTTGAATTTGAAATGACAGCTTTGGGGCTGGAGAGATGGCTCAGCAGTTAAGAGCACTTGCTGCTCTTGGAGAAGACCTAGGTTTGTTTCCCAGCACCTACACAGCAGCCCATGACTATCAGCACTCCAGTTTCAGGGGATCTGATGTCTTCTTCTGGTCTCCATGGGCACCAGGCACCCATGTGGTGCACATACATACATGCAGGCAAACCCTCATACAAATAAAACAAAAATAAATAGCTCTATAAAAACGTTTATGTTCTCCTGGTTTTCTTGCAAAAAAAAAAACTTTTATGGAGGCTGGAAAGATGGCTCAGCAGTTAAGAGCACTGGCTGTTCTTGCAGAGGACCTAAGTTTGATTCCCATCACCAACATGGCAGCTAATGACCATCCATAACTCCAGTTCCAGGGAATCCAATGCTCTCTTCTGACCTCTGTGGGCACTGCATGACACAGGTACACTTACACACACAAAGGCAATACACTTATACATATGCATAAAACAAAAATAATAAGCTGGGCATGGTGGCGCATGCCTTTAATCCTAGCACTTGGGAGGCAGAGGCAGGCAGATCTCTGTGAGTTCAAGGCCGTCCTGGTCTATATAGTGAGTTCCAGGACAGCTGCATCTACAGGGAGACTCTGTCTCAAAAAGACCAAAAAAAATAAAAATAAAAATAATAAATAAAAATACTTTTAAAAACTTTTAAAAAGAGAAAACAGCTCTACTGCTTATCCACCATACCATCGACTGAAGAAGATTCTTACCATCCCCAAGATAAGCCCATCACTCATTAGCAGCCATTCTTCCCCACTTCTCCCAGCACCCAACCATGGATCCTACTATACATATACCTCTTGTGGATATTTCATGCAAATCGAATATATAACAGAATAGGTAATTCATAGACTTTATGACAAGCTTCTTCTTAGTATAGTGTTTTCAAGGGTCATCCACATTATAGCATGCATCAATTCTTCACTCCCTACCCCTGCTGGGGATTGACCCCCACCCAGGGCCTTGCACATACTAGGACTACTCCATCACTAAGCTATAACCCTAGTGCTACATTCCTTTTTGACTTAAAAAGAATCCCATTGTATGAATACATCACATTATGTTTAGGCATTTGTTAGTTGGTGTACATCCGAGTCCTTTCTACCTTTTGGCTACAACGAATAAGATCGTAGTGAACATTAGCATATAAACTTCTGCATGGGCACGTATTTTTAGTTCTTTTAGAAAGAGAATTGGGAGGGAGGAAAGGCCCTTTAAGGAGCATAATCTCTGGGTCATATAACTTTTGCAGAACTACTAAGCCATTTCCCCAAATGTCCATACTATTTTACATCCCCACCAACAATATATGAGGGTTCCAATTTCTCCATATTCCCTTGAATATTTGTTGACACTAATCTTTTTATTTTATCTATTATTTTTATTTTATGTGTATGAGTGTTTTGCCTGCATGTGCAATGCTTGTGGAGGCCAGAAGAGGGCGTCAAATCCACTGGAACTGGAGTTAAGGATGGTTGTTAGCCCCATGTGGGTGCTGGGAACCAAAACTGGGTTCTTTGAAGAGCAGCCAGTGCTCTTAACTGCTCAGCCATATCTCCAGCCCATAATCTTTTTTTATTATAACCATCCCAGTGGGTGTGAAGTAGTATATCTTATGGATTTGATTTGCACTCCTCTAATGACTTGTGATGTAAGACATCTTTTATGCCATTATTGGTGACTTGTATGTCTTCTTTTGAGAAACATTTATTCAAATCTTTTGTTATGTTTTTCTTTTTTTTACAAAAATTATTATTTTTATTTTGTGTGTATCAGTGTATTGCCTGCATGTATGTGAGTGCACCCATGTCATGCAATGCCCATGGAGGTCAGAAGAGGGCATTGGATTCCCCTGGAACTGGAGTTATGGGTGCTGGGAATTGAGCCGGGTCCTCTGCAAGAGCAACCAGTGCTCTTAACCACTGAGCCAACTCTCCAGCCCTCTTTTGTATGTTTTTCAGCTGTTCTTTAACTAAGTTTTATGAGTTGTATATATTTGCTAGCTACAAGAATCTTAATGAATTATCTTTCTAGTTTTGAAGATGCCATTTATAGTATAAAAGGTTTTCTTCTTTTATTGAGGTAGTATCTTATTCTATAGCCCAGATAGGCCTTAAACTAGAAATTTTCCTGCCTCAGCCTCTCCAGTGCTGGGACTACAGGCATCTATTACCTTGCCTGTAAAATTTAATTAAGCCGGGTGTGGTGGCGCATGCCTTTAATCCTAGCACTTGGGAGGCAGAGGCAGACGGATCTTTGTGAGTTCAAGGCCAGCCTGGTCTACAGAGTGAGTTCCAGGACAGCTGGGGCTACAGGGAGACCCTGTCTTGAAAAGACAAAAAAAAAAAAAGTTAATTAATTAATTATACCAGGGATTGAACCCTGGGTCTTACACATGCTAGACAAGTATTCTATCACTGAACTAACTCTCTTTCTTTCTTTTGAGAAAGGGTCTTGCTAACTTGTAGCTTGAATTACAGGCCTGTGTCACAATGCCTGGTCTCTGTCTCTCTCTCTCTCTCTCTCTCTCTCTCTCTCTCTCTCTCTCTCTCCTGGGCAATTTTTTGTTCTGTCTTGTCTTTCTTTCTTTTTTTTTTTTTTCCCTTCAACTCTGTTCTTTTTTGGCACTGATTTAGGTATTCTGGATCCCTTGCATTTCCATATGAATTTTATAATCATGTCAATTTCTGCAGGAGCCCCATGCACAGATGGGTTTACTGGTGAATTCTACCAAAGATTTAAGGAAGAAATAATACAGTTCTTTACAATATTTTCCATACAATAGAAGCAGAGGAAACACTTCACAACTCATTTAATGAGGTCAGTATTATCCCAACAATACAAAGATATCATGAAATAAACTCTGACTAATGTCCTTTATGATGATAGATATAAAAATCTTCTACAAAATAGTAGCAAAATCCAACAAGCATAATGAAATGATTATATACCATGACCAAGTGGGATTTAGCCCAAGAATGTGTTTGGGTTAACATCTGAAAAATCAATGTAACATATCATATCAATAGGAGTAAAGATTATACTACATCATCATTTCAATAGATCCAGAAAAGGCATTTGAGAAAAGGCAACATCTTCCCATGACACAAACTTTCCTTTAGGACTAGGATACTTCCTGAACCAGCTATGAGGAACCTACAGAAATCCACATGTAACATTGCATTTACATGACAGATGACTTACAAGATTAGGAACAGACAACCACTTCTACTCAACAGTGTGCTACCAGATCTAGCCAGGGTAATTGAGCAAGAAAAAGAAAACCAGAGTCAGCAAGACGGCTCAGCAGGTGCAGGCATTTTCTGTCAAGCCTGATGACTCGAGTTTGATCCCTGCACCCCACATGGTGGGGGGAGAGAATCAGCTCCTGGAAGTTGCTCTCTGACTGCTACCAGCATGCAGTGGTGTACTTGCCCACCTCCAATAAACTAATACAAATGTACAAAACCCCAGAAAAGGAATTGTATTTCAGTAGAGTAGTGAAAGTGAACTTCAGAAAATTCTATTTACAATAAATAGCAACAAAAAGCAAAATACACGGGAATAAATATAAAAGGAGAGGATCTAATTTGAAAATTATAAAACATTGAGAGAAGTACAATCTAAACAAATGGGGGAAAGTTATGATGCTTGAAAGCACATTTTAAAAAGGCCTGTCCTTGCAGTTAGGGATGGTAGTTCCAGGACTTGATATGTGCTGATTATTACATGAAAGGATAAAACAGCTCATGCTTTTTCTGATGTGGGAAGATGCCCTTTAGAAATTTATTCACTTCATGTATTCTGTATTTAACTGCAACTAGCTAAAGCTCTGCAATGTCTTTTTATAATTCTGTCCACCATTTTCTACAGAGCTACAGTTGTTGGAACTTCTGTAAATTTCCATGGTTGTTGGTAGGTCAGGATAAGGCCATTTTTTCTAATACTTAGCTTAAATGCCTGTAACTGTGGCATTTAAGAGCACCCCACTCTTAATAAGTTGCTTAATATGTTGCATTAGTACTTTCAAACAAGGTACATTTTTTTCCCATTTATTTCCAGTACTAGCTGATCAAACCTTTTAAGCTGTTCTGGGAACGTGGTATTGGTACTTCTATTGTTGCTTCATTAAATGATGCTATTTGTACCATTATGGGTAATTTCTGTTTGAGAGCAGGAATGGTTACAGGAGATCAGCAGGGGGAGAACTCAACTGATTGGTCAGGGGTGAAGGGAGCACTAGAGACGGAAAGCAAGATGGCTTTCCCAGAAATTGGCAATGGCCAATTTTTCACTGTGCTTTCCTCTTTTTTTCCCCCCATCTAATTCTAATTCTCTTAGTATCTAAGTATCTAGTATCTATCCTCTCTAGACAACACTAATAATCCTGTTTTTATGTTTTGTACTTCATGTAAATCTATACAGTTCACACTGGGCTACACAAAACCAGGAAAACAAAATTCTCTGAAATCTTCTCTGTAGTTTATGTGGTATATAGACTGTGTTATAAAATATTTGCATTTTACAAAAAGTGATATTAAGGTAAGCTAGCAATAGATACATTCCTGAAGAATCGTGTGGGTAGTTGACCCTGTATATCAAATCTTGAATTCACCAGGGAAGGTAATTTAAGGTACTCAGAAGGTGAATCCTGTCATAGTGAAGATTCCCTCTACAAAATGAATACTCACGACCATACTATCTTATTTATCAATTTGGCAATTTGCTTCCAGAGTTTCCATAAATTGGAGCACACTTGTACTTGATCTTTAAGAGAGTTCTCAAATCACCATTGGAACACATTTGTTTTCTTTTCCTGTATGCTGGGTATAAGGATCTAGGGAAGGAAAAAAGATTGAACAAGTCCTAGCTTATGTCACTGCAAGTTATGGCTGGTTAACATATTATATATTCCAGTGTTTCCATATCTAATGTCCAGACACTGTTATGCTGTTTTCTACAGGCTCCCTTTCCTAACCCCCATTCACTACTCCTACAGCTTGGTTCACATGGCTGTCAAATGCATAGCACTCTTGTGAGAATTGACTCAATGGCTTTTACAGATCAAGTTTTAGTATTTACAACTGATTCTTTCCTCTACCAAAGGAGACTGAAATACCAGAAATCCTTCTGTTTCTCTACTTTACATTTATGTCCAGCAAGTCTTCTGAGAAATTCATGTTCTACAGAAAGAAAATAGAAATGGGGTAGGAACCAAGAGACTTGGTGCTTTCTGCCCCCCCCCCAACCTTTTTTTGTATTTTTGAGACAAGGTCTCCCTTTAGTCCCAGCTGGCCTGGAGCTCGCTTTGTAGACCAGGCTGGCCTTGAACTCAGAGAGATCTGCCTGCCTCTGCTTCCTGAGTGCTGGGATTAAAGGCGTGCACCACCGTGCCTGGCCCCCGTGTCCCTTTCTTGTCTACCACAAAATCCCTAATCCTACATACCTCCTTCAACAGGAATGTTATCATGATATATTTAAAAGACATTTATAAAAAGTATTAACTATTCTAATAATATACTTCATATTTTTCTTTCAATAAGATATCAATTCTGATTTAATAGACCTAAATAAATCAGTTCTATGAGCACCTGCTTCTCTGGACACAAAACATCCAAGTACACAAAATGAATGCACCTGATTATGGGAAAGCAGAGATTAGACCCACATAATGGATTTTCTTTTAACCACCCACTCTGCATTTATAGTCCACTTTAAGGGCTCCGTGCCTAGAATTGGCAGCTCTAGGAACAGTGAGATCAGTTTGTCTACAGTTGTTCCCAACCTTTTTTGGCTCTGGTACACCTACACTTGCTTCCAAAAATATACCCCACAGTCTGGTGCTCAATGGAATGAAAATCCTTCCTGAACTAATAGAATATAAAACAGAGGAGGCAATGGACAGAGTTCTGTATTTTAGGGTGCTCATAACAATACAATGAGGCAAAACAGTGGAAAAGACATAATCGACCCAGCACTGAGGGAAAGGGAGCTTTTAGCTGTTGATTCAAAGACAGTAGAGACTTACATTTATCAATCTATATCTGTCAGCTTGCCTTCCTTGTGACTGAGGAAATGGTTTGGAAGAGATGGCCGGCAACGGGAAATGCTGTGGCCAGTGGTAGCATTAGACTATGTGAACAAGGGTTTGAACAAGGGCAAAAATCATGCATGGTTTGGCCCTTTTATATTCTAACTCCCTGAGTTTACCAGCTACAGATAATGCCTGGAAGAAAACCAATCTTTAATCAGAAACAAAAATGCAATCGAGGACATAACAAGATAAATTGTTCGGTCTCAATGACCTGCCTTCAACATTGAACCTATTCCAAGCTGCATCCAATAAGAAGCAAAGATCCTTTATTTATTGCAGCAGTTCTAAAATCTCCATAATTTATCCCACTGCTCTCAATAATTTTATTTCTTGGGAGTTGAATTCCAACTATTTATATCATACTTCATGTAATTAGCTTGCATTTCTGAAAATGTTTTAGTAAATTTTGCTATTATTTATTATAGAATTTCTTTGCCTTAGAGGGCAAACAGAATCCTTTGAAGTTAACTGACTCTACCTTCTTTATGGATATAAATACGTCTTGTAGTAAATTCATGGAGAGAGAGTCCTGGTCAGGACATAAACATTGCTTTAGCAGTCTCTGACATACCTCCTAGATGAAGCTGTCATGACCTCTCATAAATAATGTTCGATATCTAATGCTAGATAGCCCTACATGTTGTTACACAGCTTTCCTTAATGTAATATTCTTCTCCAACCTGTCCTCAATGTATCCTATCTCACCACAAGATAAAATTCACCATTGTGGAATAAAATCCACACTTACCACTTGACTCATTCCACCCTTTATTTTTATTATTGCCACTATATTAAAATATCTCAGACAAGACTGGTCATTTAAACTTTTACTTGATTTCTCCTAATTTCTAGAAAATCTTAAAGAGTCATTTCCCGGGGCTGGAGAGATGGCCTAGTGGTTAAGAGCACCGACTGCTCTTGCAGAGGACCCGGGTTTGATCCCCAGCACCCACATGGTGGCTGAGAACCATCTTTAACTCCAGTTCCAGGAGAATCCGAGACCCTCTTCTGACCTCCGCGGCATTGCACAACACGGGTGCACAGACCTACATGCAGACAGTACATTCATACACATACAAAAAAAAAAAAAAAAAGAGTCATTTCCCACCAGGCGTGGTGGCGCATGCCTTTAATCTCAGCAGAGGCAGAGGCAGGCGGATCTCTATGAGTTACAGAGCAAGCTCCAGGCCAGCTGGGACTAAAGGAAGACCCTGTCTCAAAAACACCAAAAAAAAAAAAAGAGTCATTTCCCCTAAATTCTAAAAAGGCCTAGAATATAATGGTTTTCTGAAGAAAAATCTGAATTCTATCAAAGTCCAGTTAAGAAATAAATGTAGCTTGCTGGCATTCAAAGTAAATTTAATAGTATTATTGTCTAAGCATTTGTGTGAGTAGTTAGATTAAATACTTTAAAATAGGCTGGCAAAAAGAAAACTGAGCTTGGTCTGAGTGCTAATATAGTATATAGTAAAGAGAGGTTGGATAAGAATATTACATTAAGGAAGGCTGTGGCAGAACACATGGCTCTGTCTAATTTATTCATGTTTCTTCTGCCACAGAGCTCTTGTTCTTATATTTGAACACAAATTAAAAATGAGAACTCTTTCTATAGCTGGGTGTGGCAGCATAGCATGCCTTTAATCACAGCATTTAGGAGGCAGAGGCAGGCAGATTTCTGTGGGTTCAAGGCCAGCCTGGTGAGTTCCAGGACAGATGGGAGTACAGGGAGACCCTGTCTCAAAAAGACCAAAAGAAAAAAAAAAGGTCTCTCACTACATTTTAGACATTCAAAAAAAAAAGGGGGGGGGTGGAGAAATGGTTCAGCAATTAATAATACTGGCTGCTTTTGCAAAGGACCAGCACCACATGGCAGCTAACAACCATCCGTAACTCCAGTTCCAGGGGATCTTCTGACCTCTTTGGGCATTGCATGACACAGGTTCATTTATACACATGCAGGCAATATACACTCATACACATAACAGTAAAAATAATAAATAAAATATTAAAAAACAAAGTAAAGGATCAATAAGTTATAGATACAGGTAGGACATTCACCCTCCTCTTGCAAGGCTCAGCTTTGGGAACTGTTCAGTTATAATAAAAATAGATACTGGTGAAAAAAATAAAAATAAGGTTATATAAGAGCAATAAAGATGAGTTGTATTTCTCAGGCTACTTGAAAAGATTCCATTAAACAGACTCAAAAATAGATAAACTGAAAAAAGTATACAATACTGAGAATTATGACCAGTACTTCTAAAAACCAAAGGTCAGGCAAAACAAGAAAAGTCTAAGAAACTCTCATAGCCAGGAGGAGCCTAGGCAGACGTGGTGACTAACTGTAGTAGGGGTCCTGGAGGGGGATCCTGGTATTGGAAAGCACAATAGGGAAAAACTGCTGAACTCTGATTGACTAAGGACTGTCGATAATGATAATGCCTCAGTATTGGTTCCTTACCTATAACAAATGTATCATGGCCATGTGTGATGTTAAGAACAGAGGAAACTATGTGGAGTGGATAGGTACCCTACTAGCTGCTCAGTTTTTCAGCAAATTTAAAGTGCTAACAAACAAAGTTTCTTAGCCATTTGAAATTATTTAATTATTTAATTAATGAAAAAAAATAATCTATTCCTAAGGGCTCAGCTCATGGGTGTAGATTAAGGGCAGTAAGAGTTGTCAGCCATTAGATGACAACAGGTCAAGAAGTCCACACCTCTCAGGAATCCAGCTCAGAAAACCAGAAATCCAGAAACTGAAATCCCCACAGAGAATTTCAGTGGGTACAATTATTAAGACAGTAAAGCAAACTCTGTTAACTTGCTCATCCCAAACAACTCTACAGCGCTAAAGCACATTGCAGACAGTGGGCTCTGCAAGCAGTGAAATCTCTTTGTGTGAGAAGTAGAGCTAACATTTCCAAGGGATCAAAGAAGTCCAGGGAGCCAGGGCCTTTATCAACTGCCAGGTCTCCAGAGGGAGGGGGATCTAGGGTAAGTTTAAAGACCCTTAGCTCAAACACTCAATGTGCACTGCGGTCTGACACTACCATTTATACAAATAAAACACACAAACTTTATGATTATTCCTCTTCTTCTTTAAAGATTCTTTAAGCATAAGCCTGAACTGAATTGGAAAAAATGTATGAAATGCACAAAACATCAATAAAAACTAATTTAAAAAAAAAAAACAAAACAAAACAAAAAAAAAGATTCTTTAAGCACCCAGTACCATGAACATCATGCTTATCAGCCAATTTATGAACTCTGAAGGATAATTTCTCAAGGGAAACACTGACCACAGTTAACTAGTAAAACAGATTTCAAGGTGACACTGTTGATTGTAAAACACTCATCCTTTCATTCAAATCATAAATATGTATTAAAGACCCATTATGAGCCAAATATTGGACTGATGAAAGAAATTAGCTCAGGAGAACACTCTGAACTGCTGAAAGAGCTTATATGAACATCAGATCAATAAATAGAAACAAGAATGACGTTAATAGAATTTCATTAAGAGAACGTTCTTGCTTAAACTTGTGCTCCCTCTAGTGGTGTCTTGGTTAAAAAGCAAAGCTTATATAAGCCCAATCAGCTAATGTTTGATATGCTGGGGAACTCCTACACACAGTTTATCTAACTGTGGGGTCATGCTAATCAATCAGTCTCTGTCTCTCTGTCTCTCTGTCTCTCTGTGTCTCCCCCTCCCTCCCTCCCCCTTTCACTTTCCTGATAATTTCATAGTATCTGTTAAACATTACCATTGATTCAGTCAACACATTGAGAAAATGACTAATCTTTCCAGTTTCATTATTCTTTATTTCCTAAACAGTTTGTCATTTGGTAAGTCTGTTGGTAATGACATGAAGAACACTCAGCCAAAGGGTTGGGAACCAGTATTTCCCACTCGTATTTTTCCCCGCATCTATTTCAACTTTCACTCTCATTTGTCTGTTCCAAATATTTTTTATTCAGAATTTGCTATGTGCCAGGTCGCGTTCTAGGCAGTGAGGCTGCATGCAGGCACGGAGAATAGGAAGGCTTTACTGAGAAAGTCATATGTAAGGACTTGAAGCGGATGAAGTAGCATTATGTGGCAGAAGAGAAAGTGGGATCAGTAAGGTCAAAGGCCTAGGAGTAGACACAAGCAGTCCAGTGGCTAGACAACAGTGAAGGAAGCAATTAATAGTTTTACTAAGGGAGAGGCGACAGAAGCATCTGGTAGGGCTGTCTAGGCCCCAGCAGGGACTTTTGCTTTCACTCTAAATGAAACAGGGAGCAGGCCAGTGCAGTATTTTGAGCAGAGGAGTGACAGGATCTAATTTATGTTGTTAATGGTTCACTGTGGCTGCTGAGTGAAGAACAGAGCAGAGGGTCAGGGCTAGAAGTGACAACTAGCTGAGGGCTTCTGCAGTAATCCAAGAGAAATGTCAGTGGCTTTGCGTTAGGGTTGTCAGGCTGAAGGTAGCAGGACAGAGAATGTTCCAGCCAGCTGAAGACGAATGACCATCTCCTATATATGCATACAGATCGAATGTGAAGCATGAACAAAAAGAGTCAAGGACGATTCCATCATGCCTGGCTTCATCAGCAACAAGAACGGGTTAGTTTGATTTGGGATATATTAAGGCCAGGATGTTAATCACATACCCAACAATCAGTTCACACTTGACCATTCTCTGTCACAAATCCTTTCCCTGGGGAGACACTTGCCTAGGCAGCTGCCATCAAGGAGCAGGGCCCTCTCTCATCTTAGGCTCTCCTCCTTTAATGAACCTGGATTACAAGATGGAGCCTCCTATCTTGACATTTCCTCTGTCAAACAAATTAATTAGTATATTACCTTTAAATTCAGCTTCGCTCAGGTTCATAGGACACCGGCAGAATGAAGCCAGATTCTTGGCCAAAATACCATAAAAGTGGCCCCTATCCTGGTTACGGATACACTTCTCCCCCTCTGAAACTTCACGGACCAGGCCTCTACAGTCTATATTTCCCTTAGCATTCTTGTCTTCCAAGTTCACACCAGAATGATGCATTAAGCTCTACTTCCAGCATTTGATGGCTTTTCTAGTTCAAACTATTAAACTCTTCCACATCCAGCCACAAGCTCCAAATACCTAAGAACCACACAGTCAGATTTATCCCAGCAACAGCCCTACTCCTGGTACCAATTTCTGTCTTGGTTCCTTTTCCTATTGCTGTGACAGAATACTCTGACAAAAACAACTTAACGGAAAAGGGGTTTATTTTAGGTCACATCGTGGCAGGAAAGTCAAGGCATCAGGAGCTTGAAGCAGCTGGTCCCATTATGTCCAGTCAGAAGACAGCAATGAATACATGCAGGCTGCTCAGTTCTGTATTCATATAGTCCAGGATCCCTTATCTCAGGAATAGTTCTGAGTCTCCCTAAGTAATCAAGATAATCCCCCACAGGCATGTCCAGAGGCCTGTCTCCCATGTGATTCTAGATCCTGTCAAGGTGACATCAACCATTACAGTACCTCTCAGGCTGGCCTCAAATTTTTATTAATGTATATATGTATATGGTATGCGTGTATGGGCACATGTGTGAGAGTACATGTGACATGTGGGCAGGTGTGTGGAGGCCTGAGGTTGACATTACAAGTCTTCCTCATACCTTATTTATTGAGACAAGGTCTCTTTTTTATTTTTAATTTTTATTTTTTGAGACAGGGTCTCTTAATTGAACTCAGAGCTCACTGATGCAGGCTAATCTTGCCAGCGAGCTTGCTCTGGGGATCCCATACCTGGCTTCTGAGCACTGGAATTATAAGCAGGCTGTCAACTGCCCCACCAACCCCCACTCCCACATTTGTATAGATTCTGAGGATTTGAACTCGTCCTCATGTTTGGGTGGCAAGTAGTTTATCCAACCTCTACTTTTTTTAATGTGTTGTTTCCAGTTTTAGCTGAAAACATTTTCCCCCTGCTTAGATAAGAAACTGTATTTTGGATTTTTTTTGCCCTCAACAGCCAATTGATCACCAAGGGTATTATTATTTGGGGACAGGGTCTTTCTACATATCCCAGGCTAGCCTCGAACTTAGGAAATCTTCCTGCCTCTGCCTGCCGAGTACTGTGATTCTAGGCATGTGCCTCCATGACTGGCTCAATCACCAAGTTCTGTCGATGACACCTTAAAGACTGTTCTCCAGCACTGTCTTTCCTTTCCACATCTGTTCTTGCTATCTTTATTCAGACTTGCATGATTTCTTACCTGGTCACTGAGCAGAACAGTCTGGTTTTTACTTTCTTTAGGAATGGACAGAGCAGTCCATCTGCTCCAGGGTCAGGAGGTGGCAATGGAGGAAGGGACAGGGCCTAAATAAGAGTATAATTCCTTTCATGTCCTGGTACTTGGACCTGAAGTGAATACCAGAATCAGTCTAGAGAGACCAGGCTGAGGTGATCGGCGTTAGTTTAATAGAACAGTGGCCTTTAGGGTGGGCCACTAAAATAATTCTCGGTCAATAACTTTGCTGCTGAATCAGGCAGCAAATCAATCAAGAAGCTTCTAGAAATATGGCCCTCTTTCATGCTATAAATGGTCTCTCAATATTCTATTAAAATTAGGGGCTGGAGAGATTGCTCAGTGGTTAAGAGCACCGACTGCTCTTGCAGAGGACCTGGGTTTGATTCCCAGCACCCACATGGCAGCTAAGAGTGGGGCTATAGGGAGACCCTGTCTAAAAAAATTAATTAGTAAGAAAAACAAAATAACTTGTCTCTGTTGGATTTGGGTTTTTGGAGCATATTGTGGGGTATGAGGCAGCTGACGTATATAGGGGAATGGTGAGAGACAAGACGAGTGATCACGAAGGAGGGAGACGTGACATTCAAGGAGCTGTTCTGATGTAGAAGGTCTGGGAGTGACCACCAAGGAGGGAGGCATGATGTTCAAGGAGCTGTTCTGATGTAGAAGGTCTGGGAGTGACCACCAAGGATGGAGGCATGACGTTCAAGGAGCTGTTCTGATGTAGAAGGTCTAGGAGTGACCACCAAGGAGGGAGGCATGACTTTCAAGGAGCTGTTCTGATGTAGAAGGTCTGTGAGTGACCACGAAGGAGGGAGGCATGACGTTCAAGGAGCTGTTCTGATGTAGAAGGTCTGGCAGTGACCACCAAGGAGGGAGGCATGACGTTCAAGGAGCTGTTCTGATGTAGAAGGTCTGTGAGTGGGTGAGCAGATTTCACTTCAAAGATTTCTGGGCAAGAGTCCTTCAGGTTTTGGCTTGGGACAGGTCTGTGCCAAAAAGCAAGCTGACTCGTGTCACAGGGCTTAGTAATTCAGTGAGTAGAATTCAGCATACAATTTAACAGCATACACTTTTTGTGCTTAGTATATGTCAGGCACTATTCTTTATGTGTTATGTATATTAGTTCTAATAATATGACCATTTGTTAAGGCACTATTATTATCACCATTTACAGATGCGGGAATTGAGGCAAAGAACCTAGCTAAGTTGTTCAGGGACATATAAGAAATGAAATTGCTGGGATTCAAACCTAGGCATTGTGGCCTCAAAGTTCCTACTTTTAAGCCCATGCCTTACAAATTAATCGCTAAAGAGTTCTGATTATCGGGGCTGGAGAGATGGCTCAGCAGGTAAGAACACTGACTGCTCTTGCAGAGAACCTGGGTTCAATTCCCAGCACCCACATGCGGCTAAGAACCGTCTTTAACTCCAGTTCCAGGGGAATCCGAGACCCTCTTCTGACCTCCGTGGCATTGCACGACATGGGTGCACCAACCTACATGCAAACAGTACAGTCACACACATAAAAAAAGAGAGAGAGAGCTCTGATTATCATTTGGAGCAATAGACCTTGGTTAGGAGCAGCTTCCTAGAGAAGTGGTACATCGAATCCAGGACGTCCTGAGACAGGACACTATCCCTACCCTACCCTTGCACTGACAGCATTACTCAAGTTTGCAGGCCAAATCTGGCATAAAAGCAAATGAGGCCTTAACATGTTCATGTTTGAGAAGCAAATTACTTTAAGAGAATGGATATTGGGTTGGTAAAGCTACGGTGGCAGATGAGCTGCTGGTAGTGTCACAGGGCTGCTGATTTCTTCAGTAACCCAAAGGGTTAACATTCACGCCAAACAAATTCTGACTCTCTCTCTCTCTCTCTCTCTCTCTCTCACACACACACACACACACACACACACACACACACACACACACACACGCACACACACACACACACACACACACACACACACACACACACACACACACACACGCACACACACACACACACACACAATGTAGTCCAGATGCACTATTTTCGTTTCTGGGGACTTGGCCTAGAAAAGGTGCTACTGCAATCACTGCATTAGCACCTAGTCCAGAGAGTCTATCATCACATTAAGTGAATTATCAAAATACTGCCCAGGTAATTGCACTTACTCTAGGAGAAGGCCAGCATCTCATTTGCTAAAGGCAGGCAGGAGTGCCACATAAGGAATTTTCCATTCATTATCTTTCTTGATCTAGATAAGGTATGTAAGGGCCACAGCCTTATGAGATTTATTAAGAAGTTCCAGATTAATGGAAAAGATTTTGGATAGTGATTATGCTGAGAGGTTTTTATTGACAAGGAGGTACTCCCTATCTTTGATTTTCAGAAACAGTCTCAAGGCCAAAATGAAAAGAAATGGAGGATCTGATGAAAACTGTTCCAAGATACTAGCCAAAGCTTTGGTTTTATAGAAGTCCGTGATTTGGAACTCAGCATCTGTGCCTTTGCTGCTAAGTTGCGAGTATCAAGGGCACGAAACTGTGACTGTTGTCAATTATGAAATGTTCCCTTAGACTCCTGGCAGGTAGCATCTTTATTTGCCTTATAGGTATGAGTTGGATCCTAACAGAGTGAGAGGATGGTTGAACAGGGAATTCTTGTTGATATTGGGCATGGAGTAGGAGGTAAGCAAAACCTTGACAAAAGTCTGATGTGGGCCGTATACTACACTGCTTTCAGCCAGAAGTAGTGGATACATGAAGGGGAAATGCAAGTGTACCAGGACTGACTTCAGCTGGGTGAGCAGTTAGACCCACAGGACCAAGGCCTTTCACTGAGAGGCTGCCTAAGATGCTGAGTATAACCCAGTCTAGACATGATAAATGTCTTCTATCAAATACTGATCTATCAAGTTCTTTGCTAACATCTTTAATACAATTATTACATTAAATCTTTATAATCCTATAAAGTAGGTACTGTTATTATTTATGACTTTTAAATGAGGACATGGAGGCACAGACAGGTAGTAGCTGATGAAGCTACAAATTAATGGAGCTTACCATCAGTATGGCTGAGCAGTCTGGGGTGCTGCGTTCAGAATTAAGAGAACTTGGGAGTTTCTGTGCAACACTGAACCTATGATATAGTATCTTCCCCAGTTCTGTAAGAACTACGGGAACATGCTTTATCCCTGGAGGATAGCAGAGGGGTGCCAAAGGGACAAACATGTTTTAGCTTGTTCCTGTTCTGGTGGTACTTTGAGAGCTTGTTTGGAGGTTCTAGCAGCGGAGCGCAGCTACTCGTACACCCTTAACCGAAGACCGGTCCTCCTCGGTGCTATTCGACCGAGCTCGCAGCTTCAGGAGGGACACACGTGGAGCATTGAGGGAGGAAGGGGACACCCGCCTAGCCAGCCAGATCAGCCAAATCAACCCTGGTGATCAATGGGGTGACAGACGTCGCAGCCAGATCTCCCTCACATCCAGGACTTGGTACTTTATAGATTGAACATGTATTGATAAAATGGGCCATGTTGCCTGTTGATTTACTCTGATGATGTGCTCGGTCTATAGGTACCAGCATGGAAAAGTTGTGAAGGGCAAGGGACAAGGACATGTCATTCAAACAACAACAACAACAACAACAACAACAAGTTGTGAAGGGCAAGGGACAAGGACATGTCATTCAAACAACAACAACAACAACAACAAAACAGAGGTCTGCCTAAGTGGTAAGATGATACGGCTGGCTTGGAATCCAGGCCTCCTTTCCATGCAGGTATCTATGTGCCCATAAGGGTGGAGCTGAGGTGGTATGGGGAGAAGATGTTTGGCAGCCGGGTTAACAAGTCACGCTGTGTACAGAGCTTTTGAGGAAATTGGAACTGTAGTACAGTTCATGTTCATTCACTCCATCTGACGCAGAAGGAAGTGGAGCTCCTGGAACTAAAGCTCCTGCAGTTTGAACTTAACTGCCTAGTGGGTAGTAAGAGCTAAGAGTTTCATTCTACGCCCCCCTGGTAGAGCTTGCCAAGAAACAGCACAGAGCCTTCTGGCTCTATCATTCTCTGCCCCCTGGTGGAAGTATCAGGAACTGACAGCATCTCAGCATAACCAGCTGGACAGTGATCTCATTCTTTCCTAAAGGGGAAGAAGGCTTCTCCTGCATGTTCCCAGGAGGAAGGCTACAATGTCACGGGGTGAGAGGGCAAATGGCAGAAGTGTGGGTGGAAGAAGGATGTAGTCGAGCTGGAGATGTGGGTCTTAAATTCACTGTCAGAATGAGATGTAGGAAAACATTGTGAGCTGAGATGTAGAGCTAAACAGGGAAAGCCACACCAGAAGAGGCTGGTGAAAGGATGAAGACTAGCTAAAGGGAACACTGCAGGTGTCATCTAGACAAATACAGGAAGCTACGAGTCCTGTACAGGCACTGTTTACATGGGCATAGTGAGTTCCAGTTAAGGGAATCTGGATAGCACAAGGCTTCCTAACTGACTGACCAAAAGACAGAATGCAAGGATTCCAAGAGGCCTGTGAGCAAGTGATCTAGGGAGGCAATGGCTATTCACACAGAAATGTGGCTCAGGAGGTCTGTCCCTTTGCTATCACACAACCTTACATGCCACGCATGCCGTTCTCTCCTGCCTCCTTGGAGATTGAGCTCCATTTTGTAGTCTTCTCATATTGCCACATCTCCCCCTTTGAACTTATAGATGTTCTTAAATCTCTAAAACAAAGCTGGCGGTGGTAGCGCACGCCTTTAATCCTAGCACTTGGGAGGCAGAGGCAGGCAGATCTCTGTGAGTTCAAGGCCAGCCTGGTCTACAGAGTGAGCTCCAGGCCAGCTGGGGCTACAGGGAGACCCTGTCTCAGAAATATAAAAAAAAATCTCTGAAACAAACTGACAGATCACCCTTCCACCATTGGTTTCCCTTGGTCAATCCCCCTTTTCTCTCCCTCCTTCCCTCCCTCCCTGTAACTTCTGGATAGAATAGCTCTCCTTTTCTTTCCTTATTTCCTACCCACCTCTCAATGGTTTGGGCTGAACTCACATCACTTTCCAGAAGGTATTCTGATGAATACTTGCAACCATAACTGATCTTCAGTACCCATTTGGACTGTCCCTCCATAGCACCTGCCATTACTGAGTGTGTTTTCTTTCTTTAGAGTCCTGCTCCCCTGGGACTCCCTGACCCTGTTCTGGTTTGATTTTGGCTATCCCTCACTGTTGCTTTTCACAGAACTGAATGGCCCCTACAAGTTGCTGCCTCTTGGGGCTCTGTATTCTATTTCCTTTTTGTTCTTACTCTACTTTACCCAAAGTCATCCCATCCGTTCTGTAGTTTGTATGACCACTTGATCTCTGTCTTCAGTTCTAGCTTCTACTTCTATGTCCAAATGTGGACATCCAATTACTTTGGCCATCACCTCTTCTGCACATAACCACATATTCTTGTTTATTGAGGTGGCATGTTGCAGTGCTGAAATAGCATGTCACAGTGTTGATGCCCCCCAAGTTGAAGAACCAAATTGTCTGAGTTTCAATCTCCACTTGGCCTCCTACTGTCCTTGAATAAGTTGTCCAAGCTCTCTGTATGGCCATGTGAAGACTTGAAATAATGGCACCTGCTTTGTAGTGCTGCTATGAGGATACATGACAAAACATGTCAAGGTAGTGCCTAAAATATAATTCAATATTTTTACCCATTCTTAATATTGTCCTGTCTTGTTTGAGACTTTACTTAAGCAAAGAAAAACTGGAGCCATCTTCCTTTCTCTGGTCACACACACTCAAATCATTACCACTCGACTATCTCTCTTAAAGCTGTCTCAGGTCAGCCTTCGCCTACGTCTTTACTCCCCTTTAGTTTATTAGGTCTTTTATACTTTTCTTTTTTTTTTTTTAATTTTATTTATTTCCGTATGTGTATGAATGTACTGCCTGCATGCAAGTTTGCGCACCCGTGTCGTGCAATGCCGCGGAGGTCAGAAGAGGGCGTCAGATTCCCCTGGAACTGGAGTTCTCCTGGAATTGGAGTTTCAGACGGTTCTCGGCCGCCATGTAGGTGCTGGGAATCGAACCCGGGTCCTCTGCAAGAGCGGTCAGCGCTCTTAACCGCTAGGCCATCTCTCCAGCCCCATGGTCTTTTATACTTTTCAATGAAACTATCAGGGGCTGGAGAGATGGCCTAGTGGTTAAGAGCACCGACCGCTCTTGCAGAGGACCCGAGTTCGATCCCCAGCACCCACATGGCCGCTGAGAACCGACTATAACTCCAGTTCCAGGGGAATCAGACGCCCTCTTCTGACCTCCGCGGCATTGCACGACACGGATACACAAACCTGCATGCAGACAGTACATTCATACACATACAGAAATAAATAAAAATTAAAACAAAAAAGAAACTATCAATAGTTTAATCAGTTTCCTAGCCACCAGCCTCTGCCGCCTTCAATTCTTTCTCTATAACTACCATCAGTTACAATACAAATATCACCCTTATACCTTGTAAGAGAATTCCATCCTTTCCCCTCCTCCCTTTCTCACTTCACCTGCTTCTCTATCTTTCTCCCCCACTCACCCCTATTCCCTCTTTCTATCTTTCTGAAACTAATGATTGAACCTAGTGCCTTGTAAAAGGTAGGCAAGTACTCTGCCATGTGGCTCTACCTCTACCCCTTTTTAATAAAACCACTGGTGGTTAGCCTTAGCCTTTAACAGCTGTGCTATCCCTCCATCCCTACCGTGGTGGTGCATACCTTTAATCCCAGCACTTAGGAGACACAGGCAGGTAGATCTTGAGTTCAAGACCAGCCTGGTCTATGCAGAGAGCTCCAGGACAGCTGGGACTAAAGGGAGACCCTGTCTCAAAAAGACCTCCCCCCAAAATAATAAAATAAGTAAATAGATAGATAAATAAATAAATAAATAAAATAAAATAAAACCATTTTTAATTTTACTCCATCTGTATAGCTCAGGCAGGCCTTGAACTTGTAGTCCTTTTGCCCAAACCTCCTGAATAGCTGGGATTACTACTGATTTGAGCCACCATGCCTAGAAAAACAACATTGTTCAATTGCATAATTCTAATATACATGAAGCCCTTTGTGACCAAGGGATTCTTATATTTCTACCTCATCTTCTATCATTGTCTACTTCACAATTAACCCTCTAACAATATTCAGCTAAAAGTAGTTCCCCAAAGCCACCCCACTTTTGGGTATTGCATTGCTTTATATTTTACATTGCTGTTTTAAAATCTCATTTTATAATCCTCTGCCTTTGCAAATGCTGTTGTGGAGTTCTGAAATAAAGCCCTGACTCTACCTCTTTTGTTCAACACTAGCACAGCCCTTTTCGCCTTCTTCAGTCTTTACCTAACCTTACTATTTTTCATTCCTCCACAGTACTGTTTGTCAACCGTTTTTTCATTATTATACCTGACTACCACCAATCAAAGAGCCCTTTTATAAAATTTATTTTATTTTTTTATTTATTATTTTATGTCTATGAGTGTACTGTCTGCATGTAGGTAGATGCACCCGTGTTGTGCAATGCTGCAGAGATCAGAAGAGGGTGCCGGATTCCCCTGAAACTGGAGTTAAAGACTGTTCTTAGCTGCCATGTGGGTGCTGGGAATCGAACCCGGGTCCTCTGCAAGAGCAGTTAGTGCTCTTAACCACTGACCCATCTCTCTAGCCCCATCAAAGAGCCCTTTAAGACAGCTTTCCTTAACTTCTTCTGCCATGAACTTTTAATATCATGGATGCACTTACATCTGTTTATATGTTGAGTTCCTTTGGAGGACCATAAACTATTGTAACATTTAAGTTATTTCATCTTCAATAATTAAGCTTTGCTCCCTTGGGGTACCATTGCCTCTGATATACTGCTATTCCAATGGGTCTTCTCGAAGTTGACCCTTAGTTTCTGTGGTAAAGTACTCATCTAGATTTTTCCTATCTCTCCGACCATTCCTTCTCAAAATTCCTTCACAGGCATTTCTTCTTCCACCTGTCCTTTATAAATCAATCTCTCTGTCTCTGTCTGTCTGTCTGTCTGTCTGTCTGTCTCGTCTCTCTCTGGTGTGTGTTCACCACATAATGCATGTGCATTGCTGGGGATGGAACCCAGGGTCTCAGACAGAGTAAGCATATGGTCTACACTGAGATACACTCTAGTGTTTTCACCTCCCCTTTAATAACCACCATTCTACAGAGCTAATAGTTAGTTGTTTTTACTCTTATTATTACATACATTCTTTCCAAGGGACTTGGTCTATTCCCTTAGTTTTAATTACTACCTATGATGCTATTAACTCCCAGGGCTGTCTTTTAATTGAAGAACACTCCCCTTAGCTCCAGCCTCTTGCTGTTAGGAGTGTGGTCTATAGACTGGTTGTGGGCAGTATCACTGGGAACTTGCTATAAATGCAGATTCCAGGTTCTATCCCAGACCTCTTGAATCCGAGTCTGCATTTTAACAAGCTGCTGAGATATTCTGTATGCATACTAAAGGTAGAAAAACCCCAGGCTGCACCCTATTATCAGCTCTATAACAGACACTACCAATGAGATATAAGTACATCAATCCTCACCTACCCTTCTTGATTCTTGGTAACACAACAGATTCAGTCATCTACACATGAAGTCCAGGCTACCTGTCCCATATCATTGGTGTCTAATTGGTCACATTCCTGTCTTCTCTACTACTAAATGGCTCTTGAACTTATTCGTTTCTCTACGCTCATCACTACTGCTGTTCTTAGGTACATTATCACAATGATCCCTAACATCTCTCTCCTCCTAACTTAGCTGCCAACTATTTAGCTGGCAGCATCATATTTCTTTCTTTTTTTATCTGTATGAGTGTACTGTCTGCATGCAGATTGGTGCACCAGTGTCATGCAATGCCACAGAGGTCAGAAGAGGGCGTCAGATTCCCCTGGAACTGGAGTTACAGATGGTTCTTAGCGGCCATGTGGGTGCTGGGAATCAAACTCGGGTCCTCTGCAAGAGCAGTCAGCACTCTTAACCGCTGAGCCATCTCTCCAGCCCTGGCAGTGTCATATTTCTAAACTATGAATCAGAGAGAGCTACTTACTCTTGGTTAAAACTCCCTTTAGTAACTCCTCAGTGCTTAAAGCTAGGGTTTCTAACCTGGGATCCATAACAGGTTTTAGGAGCTATCTATAATTTCTGAAATTATGAGAAAAATTTTATACATTCACATTTTCTAGAGACAATATAAATAATTTTCAGAGAGATTCAAGGACAAAGCAGATTAAGAACCAAGTGACCAAACCTGACAAAGTCCAAGCTATTTAGCCTGGCATACAAGGACCTTTCCCAATCTTATCTCTGCCCACTTGTCTGTAGGAGTCCATGATTCGAGCTTTAATGACAGACTTGGAAGTCACCTCTCCCAACTTTCATACCTCTGTCCTTTTGCACATGCTTTTCCCAAAATAATCTTGAGGTTACGCACACATACCTACTAAGTGGTGGCGCCTGGATTTACAATCACAGCTTACTTCAAAATTCACAGTCATTCCATTCTACAGTGGCTTGCCATTTTATGACTTAGTACTCAAAAGTTCTCACCCCTGTCCCCTACCCCAAACAAGTTTAATTATATATACATACACACACATACACACACTCATTGTAGACCACTAAGTTGATATAATGCTGTTAATGAATTACAGAGCTCATGATTAAAATCACTGCATCTTTGTTGATAAAGCAGGTTCTCATTAATGAGCAGCTATTATCTCAGCCCTAGCAATAGAACAGTTTTGAGATTTCCAAAGAATTCAAATCTATTATAACATGAAAATGTTTGCTAATGAACTGGTCAGTTCATTAAGATCAGTCTCACGTCAAGCAATCCTGTCATTTAAACATTTAAACACTTAACACATACCTAGCCCACCCATTTGTTCATTTGAGTCTCTTGGACTATCAGATATATCATCTAGCAATTTAATGCTAATTTGCCATAACCTAAAATTACAAATATTTTACAAAATGCAGGATATCATGAAGTGAGCAGACAAAATGGACAAGAATATGGCAAAGTAATTCATAACTGAAAGGGGGAAAAATAAATATGAACAGGATAATGATGGGGTTTGGTGGTTTTTTTTTTTTTTTTGGTCTTTTGAGACAGGATCTCCCTGTAGACCAGGCTGGCATCCAACTCACAGAGAGGTCCACCTGCTTCTGCATCCCGAGTACTGGGGTGTGCGCCACCGCATCCAGCGTAGGATAATGATTTTTAAACATAGTTCAAAGGAGAATGATTTAAATACTAAGTTGATTACAAGTAAGCTCATAGGAAAACTCATGAAATCCTTGAGTATCCTGCTAAAATCAATCTTTTTAATGATCATGTCGCAAGAATTTCACAGAAAATGCAACATACCACCTTGAAACATCATGTAATTTTGTTTAAAAAAATTACCTCCTAAGAAAAATACACCACTACTTATGAGTATACTTTCAGTTTGTTGGAAAATCTAGTACAGAGTTATACACAGCACAAATTTTATGAAATGAGAAAACATAGTTTGATGGTTCCTAGTTATCTGCACTAGCATCCTCATCAGACCTTGCCTTCAGAATTCACTTCAAAATCCCTCCACCTTTTTAAAGAAAAATCTTTTATGACATGTCTTGCTATGAAGCTCAGGCTGGCCTCAAATTTGCAATCCTCCTGCAACTGTTTCCCAAACTCTGAGACTACAGGTATGCACTACCATGTCAAGATTTAGTCTTTCTTTTCAAATGGATTCACTAAGTACCCTTTGTCCAGTCTTACTTCACTCAAACAATAAGAACCTTTGTGTGCTTCTTTGTTTCCTTAGCATATGGTATGTAGCAAGAACTTCATAAATGTTTCTTAAAGAAATAACTGCAATAGTATCTTCTGCTTCTAATTCAATCAGCATAATGCAGCATTACTCAAAATTCTTTAGTGACTCCCTATCCACACCAGAAAAGTTCCTACTTTTCAGTAAAACATCCATAGCCTGTGTTCCTCGCTTTTCCGTCATATGCTCACCATTTCGCTACTTACTCTGTGCTTCTGTGCTTCCAGCCTTTCTACTGCTTATCCATTTTCACCCCACCCACAGGAAAACAGACTGACTCGTCTCTGTATGTGCCTTTTTTTTTTTTTTTTTTTTTTTTGGTCTTTTTTGGAGACAGGATTTCCCCCCTGTAGCCGAGCCTCACTAGCCTGGAAATCCGATTATCCAAACCAGGCTGGGCCTTCAACTCAGAAACTGCCTGTCTCTTCTGGGGGATAAGGCCAGGTCACCCACCGTGCCGGGTACGTCCCGTCTTATACATAATTCCTAGCACTTACTCACTGTATCCCACATCATCACTGCTTCCCATATTGTCCCATGTAGTTTGTATTATAAAAGATTTATATATAAACGTAACAGAGTCACATCAGGGAAAACAGAGTAAACAAAAAATGTGTAGGTGTGTAATGGTATATAATAAAACAAAAGACAAATATTTACCACCGTCAATGTGGATATGTTGTATAAAAACAAAAAAAAACACATAATACTCTTACTGGCCGGGCGTGGGGTGGCACACGCCTTTAAAATACCTAAGGCACAAACGCTGGGGTGGAAGCAGAGCAGGTGATCTCTGCTCTGTGGGTCAAGGCCTGCCCTTGTTCTACAGAGTGAGTCGCAGGACAGCTGGGGCTACGGGAGACCCTGTCTCGAAAAGACAAAAAAAAAAAAAAAAACACATAGGTAAAGGGGGAAGAGGAAAGAGGAAAACTACCAATATTAATACTTGGTAAAGAAGCCAATTAAGTATTTTGTTTGTGGGCTGGATTAGAATGGCCTCAGAGTGGTTAAGAGTCGCCCGACTGGCCTCCTCTTGCAAGGAACCCAGGTTTGAAGGGTTTTTGATTCCACATGGCGGCCAAGAAACCATCTTACCGATCAGTTCCAGAGGTGCTCAAAAAAAAAAAAAAAAAAAACCACTGTCACAACCCCCCCCCAAAAAAAACCACACATAAAAAGAAAACAAAAAATAGTACCCACGGAATAACTTCACCATTCCTTTATTCCCCCATTGTTAGATATTCATTTTTTTTCCATTCTGGTAAAGACAGGCTTATAAATTTAAATTTTCTGTTCATGGTCTTTTTCTATATTTCTTCTAATACATTATAATACATAAGAGCCTTAAATACAAACCTATCACACTGTCATATTTATGACACATGAGCCTTTTCAGTCTGTGTTAGGGTTTGTTTGATTGACTATTTATTTATTTATTTTTGGTATTTTTGAAACAGGGTCTCCCTGGAGCCCCAGCTGTTCTGGAACTGGCTCTGTAGACCAGGTTGGCTATGAACTCACAGAGATCTGCCTGCCTCTGCCTCCCAAGTACTGGGATTAAAGGCATGCACCACCACACCCGGCTGGAGGTTTATTTTTAAATGATTAAAAACTTATATGTTCATTTGGGAGGCAGAGGCAGGCAGATATCTGTGAGTTCAAGGCCAGCCTGGTCTACATAGTGAGTTCCAGAACAGCTGGAGCTACAGGGAGACCCAGTCTCAAAAAGACCAAAACAAACAAACAAACAAACAAACAACTTATATGTTATACTGGTTTTAAAATGTTTAACATTCAGATTTGATCTTTTCCCTTAAGAGTATTTCCTATTACATCATAAATTTAGTATTCCTTTCCCTGTTAGAAGCTTGATAAATATTCATTCATTCTACTTTAAAAAAATTTTTATTTATTATTTTGTTTGTTTTTATTTATAATTTTTTACGTGTATGAGTGTACTGTCTGCATGTAGGTTGGTGTACCCATGTCGTGCAATGCTGCGGAGGTCATGAGAGGGCATCAGATTCCCCTGGAACTGGAGTTAAAGATAGTTCTTAGCGACCATGTGGGTGCTGGGAATCGAACCCGGGTCCTCTGCAAGGGCAATAGGAGCTCTTAACCTCTGAGCCATCTCTGCAGCCCCTCATTCTACTTTTATAATATACTTTTTTATATTTAACTCTTCATTCCAGCTTCCACTTATTTTAGTTTATTTTAAGACATTAGAATATAAATGCTACAAGCTGTCACATTATTTAATGAATAATCCTTTCTAGTCTTACTGTGCATCCTTTTTAAAATCATTTTCTCCAATGCAAATTAGATCTTAGAAACTACTACTCCAAGCATGGTAGTACACACTTGTAATCCTAGCAGTCAGGAGGATGAGGCAGGAGGATCATAAGTTTTAGTGTAGCTTTGGCTACACAGAGAGATTCCATCTCCAAAACCAGAAACAAAGAGACTGTATGTGTCAGCAACATAAGCAGGTATGGAAATAGCTGTTGATTCCCATTAAAACTCTGGTCCTACATGAAGCCTTAAGTAATAAATGACCATTTCTCCTCAGCATTCTTCACTTTCCTGAATGTAATTAAGCCCTTCTCAGTGTGCTAATGAAGTAGAAGCAGGTGCATCCTGTATAGCTTTGATACACAGAACTGAAGGTGATAGATTCTGGGTTAGCTAAATTCAACTCGGACTCTGAAATTTCTAGACCTATCTGCACACTTCCTTACCGAATCCAGTTTTAGCAAGGAACCCTTTCAGAACCCTCCTTGACATCTGATCAAGTTTCTTATCCCTCATCATTCCATGAGTGAGAGCTCATCATCCTGGCTTATATTCAGTAACAATCAATTTAGCTGAACCTTCCTTCACTTGAAGCTTCTTTACATTCGTGTGTGTGTGTGTGTGTGTGAAATGTGTTTGCATGTATGTCAGTTCCTGTGTGTGTGTGTGTGCACATATGTGTGTGTGTGCACATATGTGTATGTGTGTGCTGATGCTGAGAGTCTTCCTTGATTGCTTTCCACTTTTATTCATTAAGGCAGGGTCTCATGAACTCAGAGTTTACGGCTCTGGCTAGTCTAGCTACCAGGCTTGCCCTTGGGAATCTCCTGCCTCTGCCTCCTCTGCTAGGATGACAGGCACCCATAACTTTTGTCCAGCTTCTACGTGGGTTCTGGGGATCTGCACGCTGGTTCTCATGCTTGAACAGCCATGCTGAGCCATCCCCCGAGACCCCCTTTCCATCTTTAATTTTCCATCTGTGACCTTCTATCTGACATTCCTACCTGCCCAGGCTGTACTCAGAGTGGAGCACAATCTCTCTTAGAACACAGAATCCATGGCCCACTGCAGTGGGCCTTGTATCTATTAATTTCCCATTATGTTTTATAATTGACTTTTTTCTTTAACAAAGGACAGCACAATACTACATTATTAAAACTTTTCTTTCTTCCAAACCATGAAGAAAATAGACCCATATATAAAAGTGTGAGGAGATGAAAGGTAAAAATGAGCAGTATCCCTTAGAAGTGACCTTCTCTTAAAACTTAAACACATTTAAGCCAGTGTGGTGGTGTACAGTGTTAACCCTACCACTTGGGAGGCAGAGGCAAGCGGATCTTTGTGAGTTCAAGGCCAGCCTGGTCTACAGAGTGAGTTCCAGGACAGCTGGGGCTATACAGGGAGACCCTGTCTCAAAGACCAAAAAAAAAAAAAAAACAAATTTATGGAGGCCTACTTTACAGACTATAAAAAATTTTAAAGTGACCATTTGATGAAGAAAGATCAACATAGATACATTAGCTAGGAAAGAGCTCTCAGGAGAAATGCCTCTTTGAAATCAAAGTAAGGTACATCATCAAATACACTGATCAGCTACTAAACAGTGTACCTAGACAAGTCCAATCCAATCGCCTTAAATGTGCAAACTTGTAAAGATGAAATACCAGATGAAACAGAATGACAGGGTACTTGCCTAGTATTTATGAGGTCCTAGCTTCAAATTCCAGCAATGAAAAAAAGAGAAACTTTTGGAGCTGAGCATGTAGCTCAGCTACTAGAATGCATGCAGGAAGTCTCCCCAGTACCACATAAACCAGACTTGGAGGTAGAGGCAGGAGGATCAGGAATTAAAGGTTCATCCTTGGTGACAGAGAGTTGAGGCGAGGAAGGAAGTGAAAGATAGAGGGAGTAAGGAGAAACAATGAATCGCATGGGATGTCATAGAGTCCATAACAGTTGGCTGCCAGCAGATGGCACTTGACCTACAGCAAAGAACTGAGGAAACCAACCGCTCAATCCAGGGGGAATGATGCTAAAGTCCCAGATAAATTCTCTTAGACACAGAACCAGTAACTGCAGAAATTTAAGGAAGAAAGGCCAAAGACGTGGTATGTAAGGTACCAACTCCAAAGGCAGTTTGTTCAACTGTCTATGTTGGGGAAGGAAAAATGCCACCTTTCCTACCTTCTAGGGTTTTGGTTGGACTATGAACTAAATTAACAAAAAACAGATTAACAGGAGAAATAGTTTTATTTACTTTTCTATCTCCCTATCTTCCTGTCTCCCTGTCTCCCAGTCTTTTTTTTTTTTTTTTACCAAGGACCTTCCTGTGCTCTCACAATCCTCCTGGGTGGTCTGTTTATATCAACTTCCTCTCCCGCACATTCCATCGTCCTTCCTGGGTCTAGGAACAACTGTTTGTAAGCAACAGGATTTAACAAACTAATCATGTCAGGATTTTTTTCCCATCCAGCTTTCAGTGCAGTAGTCATATCCTAAGGAAGCCTGTACACATAAAAAGAAGGAAGACAGGGGAAGAGAGAACCCAAGAATGATCACATCAGCACTAGGCCGTGTGGGGCCGAGTTCCCAAAGTATAGGGAGAGTCTGAACAAGCTGCATTCAGACGAGGCTCAAACAAAAAGAACTATGAGGTTTTTTCTTTGTTTATACCGGCAGAAACTTGAAGATATGTGAAAATGGCGAGGGAGGAAGGGCGCTCGGCTCCTGGGGTCAAGCTCTGTAACGCCAGCTCATTTCCCGAGCATCTGCATTGATTACACTAGTTTGTAGGAAGCAGTGGTGTTCTAGTTTCTTTTTCTGTTGCCACAATAAAATAACCTCATAAAAGCAACTTAAGGGAGAAAGGGTTTATTTGGCCTCACAGTTCAAGACATAATTAATCGTGGTGTGAGAGTGAAAGCGACAAGATCTGAAAGCAGCTGGTAGCCAGTCAAGAAGCAAAGCAATGAAGGCACGCTATGCTCAGCTCGCTCTCTCCATTTCAAATAGTCGGGATCCCATGCCCAAGGCCTGTAATTCAGATATCTATCTATCTATCTATCTATCTATCTATCTATCTATCTATCTATCTATCATCTATCTATCTATCTATCTATCTGATGCAAAAATATGATACTAAAAGAAGGATCAAATGATTAAGGAGTATGTAGTATCCTGAGCTACAGAACAGGGGTTTGGAGATTCTGGAGGATAGAGGAGACCAATTATAAGAGGGCAAGGGGAAGCTGGTCGTGGTGGCGCACACCTTTAATCCTAGCACTTGGGAGGCAGAGGCAGGCGGATCTTTGTGAGTTCAATGCCAGCCTGGTCTACAGAGTGAGTTCCAGGACAGCNCCTTATAAAAAAAAAAAAAAAAAAAAAAAAAAAAAAAAAGGGCTATACAGATAAAAGTGAAATAACAAATTTTGCTTTGGAATCCCTCTCTTCCCCTAGAGGCTATTTCTGTGTACTCTCCCCTTTCCCAAAGGGCTGAATCCAGGGCACCCACTGACTTGGACAGCTGGCCTATATTGGCAATGAGAGAGAAACATGATAAAAGGAGGGGCTGGAGAGATGGTTCTCCAGTTAAGAGCACTGCCTACTCTCGTAGAGGACTTGGGTTAGGGTCCCTGAACCCACATGGCAGCTAACAACCATCGTAACTCCAGTTTCCGGGACATGGGCGCCCTCAGATACATGAAGGCAATACGCTCATACACATAAAATAAAAATAATAAAAAATGGCCAGGTGTGGTGGCACACGCCTTTAATCCTAGCACTTGGGAGGAGGAGGCAGGCAGATCTCTGTGAGTTCAAGGCCAGCCTGGTCTACAAAGAGCTCCAGGCCAGCTGGGACTAAAAGGGAGACCCTGTCTCAAAAAGACAAAAAAAATAAAAAATTAAAAATGATAAAAGTCACAGCTTAGACAGATCAGGAAGACAGCTAACCTTTCCTTCCAATGTACATCTTTTACAATAGGCTAAGCTCTTTAGAAAGAACTGGTCTTCCAGGATGTGCTGCTTAAGCCAGTGGCACCAGTGTCTGCATTACTCTAGTTTTGTATACTAGAATAATAAGAGGACCAATTCCACTTTCATCTTTTGCAGAATTTAAAAAAATCACTTATTTAGCTTTCAAATGCAATGATTTACTAGATTATCCTCAAGATACAAATTTCTTAAGAGTAGGATTGGGTTATTTCCTCAGAATAGATTTTGCAGAATACTGTTACTGCAGAATATGAACATACAACAGATAGGAGCATATTTCCCACTTTCAGTACTATCAGAATTTACAAAAAGCTAGTCCATCTAACCCTGTTAGGACCCAGATATTCTGAAATACATATTTCTTTTCAATTTGATAGGGGAAAACACACCTTGCTTTAATTCCCCTATCTCTACTTATTACCAATGATAAATATATGCTTGGCCTATAGTAAATGTTTAATTGTGCTTATTCAATGAATAAATGACATCTATGAATCTCTGTGGAGTAGGGAGATTTAAGCTCACACTGTAGTGAGTATAATGGTGAGAGTAGACCATAGAAACTGGACAGGCAGTGGAGGGCTGGGACGCTAAAGCAGCAGTTCCAGGAATGTCCAAAGATCTGTAGTCAAGAACGCCAGAGGGACATTAGGTTTCCTAGGACCCTTCCCTGGAGGCTATATGTGATGGTGTGATAAAATGCTAATAGCTCCAGGTGAGCAGCTCTGAAACTAGATCTCTGGATTTTTATGGTGGAAATAGATTTCATCTATTCCTCAATTCCAGCCCATCTCCTAAATGTTAGGGTTACCTCTTCAGGGGTACTGTTACAAAAAAGTCTTAGAGGATTTTGTTGAGGTTTTGTTGAGGCCCATTAAGGAAAAAGATACTTCTTCCTAGTCATAAAAATAGGGTCTGAGGCTGGGCGTGGTGGTACACAGCTTTAATCCCAGCAATCAGGAGGCAGAGGCAGGTGGATCTTTGTGAGTTCAAGGCCAGCCTGGCCTACAGAGCAAGCTCCAGACCAACTGGGACTAAAAGGAGACCCTGTCTCAAAAAGACCAAAAAAAAAAAAAATAGGGTCTCAGTTCTATCTTTGGCTCTGGGTGGAGACCTAACATTCTAAACTACCCAAAACATAAGACTTAATCCAGCTATGTCGGTCAATCAGTCATCTGCCATCCTCATGAAAGCAGATTCACCTAAAGCCATGGGAGGCACAATTATCCCCTTTAAGAGATAATGCACTTTTTCTTCCTAGAAACCCCACCCTCTGCCCAGCTGCATATGGTGCTTTAGCTAAGTTACCTGCCTGCTCTTTTGAATTACTCAAGAAAGTGTAACTTTTCCTTTTTCTTCCTTCCTTTTTTTTGGTCTTTTTCAAGACAGGGTGTCCTTGTAGCCCCAGCTGTCCTGGAACTCACTCTGTAGACCAGGCTGGCCTTGAACTCACAAAGATCCACCAGCCTCTGCCTCCCAAGTGCTAGGATTAAAGGTATGCGCTACCATGTCCGGCTTTTTCTTCCTTTCTATCTTTTTTTTTTCTTCCTTTCTATCTCTTATTTCTGATACTGGACATGCTTCTCCAGAAGCTATGGGCTTTCTCATTCTTTTTCTGAATTTACTCTCCCCACCCCCCACTGCTTACAAAGGGCACGAGTTTTCTGTCTCTCCCCCTCCCCCCAACTGGCAAGATTTTTGCCCTAAAGTTTTTCTTTTAAATTCTAATGAAACTGTCCTTGAGCTTCCTCCTGGTTCTGTTCTTAAATTCCATTATTATTAGTATTAGTATTAGTATTTTGTTCTTTTTGAGACAGGGTCTCCCTGTAGCGCTAGCTGGCACTAGGAGAGAGGCAGGCAGATCTCCGTGAGTTCAAGGCCATCCTGGTCTACATAGGGAGTCCAGGGATTAAAGGCCTATGCCACCACTCCTGGCTTAAATTATTTTATTAATGAGGCTAAAAACCTTGAGACATAACTCTAACTTCCTTTGTAACATGTGAGACCCCATGTGAGGCTCCCTTAAAGTTACAGCAACAATAATAGGTAAGTGCTAGCTACATGTAAGCTTGTGGGCCCAAGCCCCTTTCCCTCAGGGAGGTTCTAGAGATGCCAACATCCTGGGATTGGGTCAGTCCCTAGGGACTCTCTGTAATTTACATTCGCCACAAATATGTCTGTTTCCAGACAGGATCAGCTGACAGCTGTCCTAAACAGTTAATGGTATATGGTACATTCATATCTGCATACATGTACCCAGCCATAACTGGCTTGACTAGAGTGCATGTTCTTTGGCAGCAACAGACTGCAAAGTGGCAAGGATCTGAAATGTCACAAGCCTCATGAGGCTTACGTGAACTGAAACACATGGTAACCAAAACACACTTGCAGGAGCAGGTGTTGGCTATGACACTACATGACCTTGCTTCCTTATTCGCTGAGCCCAGGGGAACAACGATAGAACATTGATTCAGAGAATCTTGGGTTCTGTCTTTTCTTTCCTTAGCTTCAGTAAGCAAAGGTGTTTGTTCTTACTTTGAACTTAAAAAAAAAAGCTTCAGAAGATGTCAACTGAGAAAAAAAAGCTAACAAAATCAGGCTGTTTTCTTTGTTTAAGTCTATGTAAAATCATGATTAAAACATCAATTTCTATTGCCTAAGTAGTAGATTCTACTAATTAATTTTTCTTTCTTTTTTTTTTTTGACAGGGTCTCCCTGTGGGCTAGCCTTGAACTCAGAGAGATCCACCTGCCTCTGCCTCCTGAGTCCTGGGATTAAAGATGTGTGCCACCATACGCCCAGCCCCTGATTTAGTTTTTCAAGGACTTCTTTGGTCCTTGAAATCTGTCCATTCAGAAAAGGGCACCATACTATAATAGTACACTTTTTCTATGCTAAAATTATAGTGCATTTTATTCAGAGAAATCAAGTGCTTTTTTGTTTGTTTTTTAAACTCAAGAGCATCCAAATGTATTAAGGCCTTGGTTGATTGCACAAAACTGACTTGGAACTGCACATTGGCAGTTACTAAGACAGCTGCTTCCTTTCTCTCAGATGGCACATTGATAAATTCAGTTGTGAAATCCTTCTCCCCAACATGTATTACACTAACATAGCAAAAAAGACTCCAGACATTGACAAAGGCATAGTAGTTCTTGTCAGAGAGAGTCTGGCAGTTTCATATGCAAACACAAAACTCCAAAAAGCCTTTTGCTCTAACCTCAAGCAGTATTAAGAGCCATTTTCTCCCAAGAAAGGCATGAGTTTTCACTTTCCTTGATGTGCTAATATAAGACAACTTAATGATTTTCAGTCTTTTGTTCTAAATTATTCTCATTAATTATCCACTTCTTCAAAAACCTGCTTCTTACTCCTGTCAAGTACTAGTTGTGAAATGTACCTCTTCCAAGAGTTCCATGATTAATTTCTCCCTGGTGCTCATCTATTCAGCTCCTATTATACATATTCCATTGGTAGCACAATTCACGTTATTGCCTGATTATTCTAATTCTGTTAATGTTTCTAGAGACAGGGAAATTTCTAGTAAGCCAAAAAAGGAACTTATAGGGTGCCTAGTTATATATACCCTTATCCCTGTCCCTTTTAACTGATGAAGAAACTGCGACCTAGGGAGGTCTAGCCAAGTTTTCAGAAAAACTAGGCATAGAGCCCCAATCTCTTGACTTTTGATAGTGTTTTCCATGACATTAGGTCATCGTGCATTTTACTTGCATCTCTTCAGAACACTGCACAACTAATACTTGACAGAAGTAAGAATGTGAAACACAAACATGTTTCCCAATAAATGTCGGTATAATGAGCACACAAGTTTACCTAACTGAGAGATCGACTCAAGGAAAGGGTCAGAAAGTAGAAAGATCATTTCCTTACTTCTTCGCATGATGCCACCCTCCAGACCAGTTAATTGCTACTTTGCACATCCCATCTATCAGGCACTGAGCAGCTGTGATTGTAGCTCCTCCAATAGCTGCTGCATAGTCAAATATCCCTTCAATGGCTGGGCAGTCATAACCTGGGGAAAAAAAAAAACCAGAAAAGAGTGTTCAATATGACCCGGAAAAGGAGAACTACGTCGAGGTGTGACAACAGCACAGACTACTAAAAAGCTGCTGTGCTTCCATCAGCTCTCATTGAGACACATGCACCTCCAATGCTAGGGACTTTAAAACAGAGCTAGAAAGGACAAGCCTTCAAGTGGGCTTCAACTCCTTATATCCCATAGGTGGTGAAACCAAGGCCTGAAAGGTGAAATATTTTTGCTAGTGGTCACATAGATTCAGGCCTGGGACCTAGGTGTCTTGACACCCAGTCTAATGTAGTTCTATCAAGCCATGTTTTTCTAGAACAGGGTATCCAACCTTTTGACACTGTGGTATTATTTGCCATTGACAAATTAGTTGGGCCCCAATCATAACTTCCTGGGAGGCATGTAGCCTCTGGGCTGCAGGTTGGACAAGTCTGCTCTAGACTATTCTGTTGACAATTTATGAATTTTTAAAATTTGATTATTTTTTTATGTGCATGAGTGTTCTGCCTACACGTATGGAACCGCACCCATATCATGCAACGCTCACAGAGGCCAAAAGAGGGGGTTGAATCCCCTGGAGCTGGAGTTACAGACTCCATGTAGGTGCTGGGACCCAAACCTGGGTCCTCTGCAAGAGCAGCCAGTGCTCTTAATAGCTGAGCCATCTCTCCAGCATATAATGATTTATTTTTTTTTAATTTTTATTGTTATTATTTTTGTCTTTTTGAGACAGGGTCTTCCTCTAACCCCAGCTGTCCTGGAACTCGCTATGGAGACCAAGCTGGCCTTGAACTCATAGACATCCACCTGCCTCTGCCTCCAGAGTGCTGGGATTAAAGGCATGTGCCACCAAGCCTGGTTATAATGTTTTATTGAATGACTGATTGATTGATTGGTTGATTGAGACAGGGTCTCCCTGTTGCCCTAGCTGTCCTGGAACTATGTAGAACAGGCTGGCCTTGAACTCACAGAGATCTACGTGCTACTGCCTCCCGAGTGCTGGGATTAAATGTGCGCACCACCATACCCAGCCAATGTTTTATTTTTTAATGCTTCTTTTAGTGAGGGGTAAGGTAGAACTCTGACAGAATATAAATTTGTACATAAAATATATGATTACAGGACAGCTAAATTCGATTATTTATAGCCAGACCAGATCTAAGTGCTGCCATTAGGATCTCAGCAATGGAAAGGATTTTTTCTCTATCAGGCCCATCATTCAGTTTTTTTTCTTTTTGTAAATTTTTCATTGATTTTTTTTGTGTGTGTGTATTTCAAACAGAATATATCAATCAATTTTAATCATCATTATACACCATTCCCCATTGGCACCCTCTTATAGCTCACCACCCCCAGAATTCATATATTTTATCATTTGTGTTAAGGCCTATTGTGTCGTTAGTGTCCCCCGACATTCCTCACTTCAAGTTTATGCGCTGGGGTCTAGTCAGCCTATGCCATCCTTCTCTGGAAGACCAGCTCTTTCTCACTCAGCAGTAATCACCTGCCAACAATCCTTTGACTAAGATTGGAGTTTGTTGTCCATTTCCACAGTTCTGTGCTAGGGTTTTGTCTGCTTGGGTTTGCATGGGTCTTGTGCATGCTGACATCAGTGTTGTGGGATCATGTGAGCAACCATCATTCAGTTTTGCATAGCTCATATAATTTATTCAATTAGTGAGTTTTAGATAACTAAACCAAAAGATTAAAATGGACACTTGGGGCATGGCTAGCACATACAAAACCCTGGGCTCCATCTTCAGCAAAACACACACACACACACACACACACACACACACACACACACACACATACACACACACACACAGACACTAACATATTACCTTTTAATTAAAAAGTTGAAGGGGAGGCTGGAGAGATGGCACAGTGGTTAGGAGCACCAACTGTTCTTACAGAGGACCAGGGTTCGTTCGATTCCCAGAACCCACATAGCGGCTAAGAACCATCTTTAAATCGGCCATGGTGGCTCACAACTTTAATCCTAGCACTCTTGGGAGACAGAGGCAGGAAGATCTCTGTGAGTTCTAAGGCCAGCCTGGTCTACAGAGTGAGTTCCAGGTCAGCTGGGGCTACAGGGAGACCCTGTCTCAAAAAGACCAAGAAAGAAAAAAAAAAAAAAAGACAATGTTGACTTTTGGCCTCCACCTGTGTACCATCCCAACATGTGAACATGGACACATGTACACACACAGACAAATTAAGCACCATAATCTACAGGTAGGGGCTATCAATCTCCCATCACTGCTTGACAAAACCTTTACCTAGTCCGTATTCGATGGAGTCTGGATGGTCCTCATCACCTTCTTGACTGACTTTCTGGAGATGCTGCAGATAGGCATCAGTGTGGAAGGTGGCCATCTCCTCCATGGAGGCCATTTTGGGCTTTACTATCCTAATAATTTCAGAAGGAAAAAAGAGGAGAGTGAGTCAGACCCAAAGTATGCAAGGCACTGGAAACAACAGCCAGTAGCACGAGCAGAAAATAAAACTCCCAGTTTCTGGTTCCAGTGAGCAGAAGTAATGAATATATTCTGTCTCTCTATTGAGCTGCATTTCTTCTCATCTACTGTGTTGATGGGGGCAAGAAGATAGACTTCTCCTTTCAGTTTATAGGTAGGGTGAAGGAAGTGAAAAATTATATTCAAGTTAAACAAATAATCATGGATCAGGGCCCTGCTTTAGCCACACAGAACTCAATAGCCAGCAGGATGGCTCAGTGGGTAAAGGCACGTGCTGTCAAGACTTACAACCTGAGTTCAATCCCCCGGGCCCACACTGTGGAAAGAGTTGCCCTCAGACCTCCACATGCACATACACTACCCCAAACAAATAAATTTTTAAAACATAATTTAAAAGTCCTCACTAACCCAGCAAACTACATTGAACAAAGCAGAATGGTGCTGCAGATTGACAGAAAACATTTTAGGGCCAGGTGTGGTGGCACACGCCTTTAATCCCAGCAGAGGCAGGCAGATCTCTATGAGTTCAAGGCCAGCCTGGTCTATAGAGCGAGTTCCGGGGCAGCTGGGGCTACAGGGAGACATTGTCTCAAAAGTACCAGAAAAACCCAAACCAAAACCAAACAAAAATCCTTTCAGTTGCTGAGGCCCTAATGGTAGCACTTAGATCTGGTGAGCTATATAGATTATATTTACTCAGTGAGTTACAACTCTCATGACAAACCAATAGACAGAGATATTTTCATTT
Source organism: Rhizomys pruinosus (assembly GCA_009823505.1). Classification (NCBI taxonomy): domain Eukaryota; kingdom Metazoa; phylum Chordata; class Mammalia; order Rodentia; family Spalacidae; genus Rhizomys; species Rhizomys pruinosus. The sequence goes on along the minus strand of VZQC01003777.1, from coordinate 413,830 downwards.
GAAACAGTTGTTGCTTGGGCTATATAATCCTTTCAGTTAGATGTTTACTTATTTTAGTTTTGATGCTGAGCCTTATATCCTCATCCCCATATGTCTTTATTTGAATAGAAAAATGGGTTATCAGTTTGAATTTGGAGCCAGAGAACTGGATTGCCGTCCTAACTGCTCTTACTAGTTCTATAACAGCAGGCAAGTTGCCTGTTTTGTACTTCAGTTTACTCATTTGTAAAATAGGCCAATTTATTAGACTCATGTGGAGATTAAATGATGACATATACAAAACTTCTTGGTGAACGAGTATCGCCAATATTAGGGAATGGGAGCTGGGGATGTAGCTCAGCCATAAAATATTTGCCTAGCATGTATGAAGCCCTGGGTTTGAATCTCAACATTGCCAAAAAAAAAGTAATATGCTGGGCATGGTGACAAATGCCAGGACCCATGGCAGGAGGATCACAAGTTTCCTATATGAGACCCTGACTCAAAAAAAATTGAGAAATCAAATACAAAAATTTATTTATTATTTATTTATGAAAACGTGTGTAATGTAGGGGCATGTGTGCATGTGGGTTCACACTCCTGTGTGTGCACAGAGGCCAGAAGATGTCACATGTCTTGCTCTATCATGCTCAGACTTATTCCCCTTGAGACAGGAGTGAACCTGGAATTGGGCTGGTAAGCAGCAAGCCCCAGCCATCCTCCTGTCTCCGTCTCCCCCTGCTATAGACCATGCCTGACGTTTTATGTGGATTTTGGGGATCTGAACTCAGGACCTCATGCTTGCACAGCAAGTGCTCTTACTGGCTGAGCCATCTCCCCATCTCCCTGAAATACGAAGTTTCTATCTTTGGTCCTTACATCTGCATGTCAGAGGAAGGAGAGAAGCAAATGGTTAGAACCTCTCAAAGTACACCTCATTGTAAGTGACAAAAGGAATGGAGCTAACAAAGGAAGCAAGCCTAAGCCTACAGAAGACTGTTGGCCTCCAAGCTCTACCTGCCTATTCTCCATTTACTGTCGGGGATTCTGCTGTTCTGTTCTCTCGTCCTTGCCACTAAAAGGGTGGTCCAAAGACCAGCAGCATCGGCATTTCCCAGAGCTTGTCAAAAAGTCAGAGCCCAGGCTTACTCCAGGCCCAGTGGATCAGAATTTGTATTTTAACAGGAGCACATATCTTAACAAGATGATTCACAGGGCTGGAGAGATGGATCAGCAGCTAAGAGCACTGGCTGCTCTTGCAGAGAATCGGGATTCAACTCCCAGCATCCACATGGTGGCTAAGAACTGTCTTTAGTGCCAGGTGTGGTGGCTCACGCCTTTAATCCCGGCACTCTGGAGGCAGAGGCAGGCAGATCTCTGTGAATTCAAGGGTAGGCAGGCAGATCTCTGTGAAGTCAAGGCTAGCCTGGTCTACAGATCCAAGCCAGCTGGAACTAAAGGGAGACTGTGTCTCAAATATACAAAAAAAAAAAAAAAAGATTCACATGCATGTCCAAATTGAAGGAGTACCAACCTAGGCCACAGCCACAGAGCTGTAGCCATGGTTTTATATGTTTGCTAAATGGGAACACAGCCATGAGTTTATTGTGAATTAATATGGATTACAGATTGAGTAGTATAACCAAGGTACTTGAAACCTGTGGTTCAACCTCAAAAAAACAAACATAAGTCAAATCTAAGGATTCTTCCTTCTTCAAGTACCCATGTTTATACCATGAGAGGTGAAACATTTGTCCATTAGAATAAAAATTTCCGGGCCAGTGAGATGGCTCAGAAGGTAAACATGCCTGCCAGGAGGCTGACACCCTGAATTCAATACCCAGGACCCACTTGGTGGGACATCTCCCTTCCACACATGCACGATGGAATGCATGCACATACACATACACAATATGATCAATGTAACAAAAATGTTTAAAATAAAAAATTATGTTATTAAATTGTTTCCAGGCCCTCCTAAATATCCTCTCTTATAGCACCTTCCCATTTGTTTTGATAAATCTCTCCCTTTTTTGGTCTTTTTGAGACAGGGTTTCCCTTTAGTCCCAGCTGGCCTAGAGCTCCCTATGTAGAACAGGCTGGGCTTGAACTCACGAACTCAGAGATCCACCTGCCTCTACCTCCCGAGTGCTAGGATTAAAGGCATGCACCACCAAGCCTGGCAACTAAATCAATCAATCTCAATCTCTCTCTCTCTCTCTCTCTCTCTCTCTCTCTCTCAGACAGGATTTCACTATATAGCCCTGGCTAGCCTGGAACACATAGAGCTCTACCTGTCTCTGCCTTGTGAGTGCTGGGATTACAGACATAACAACACTATGTCTGACGATTTTGATAAATCTTAAAGCTAAAAAAAAAGCCTCTCAGCCTGGCCTGGTGGTGCACGTCTTTAACCTAGCACTTGAGAGGCAGAGGCAGGTGGATCCCCGTGAGTTGAAGGACACCTTGGTCTACAGAGTGAGTTCCAGGACAGCTGGAGTTACAGGGAGACCTTGTCGCAAAAAAAGAAGTCTCTCTGCTTATCAGCAAGGAAATGACGTTTTGTTTCACAATAAATTTATTTGACATTGTTTTATTGTTTGCAATAAAATATATATTTTTTAGTCTTTTTGAGACAGGGTCTACCTGTAGCCCCAGCTAGCCTGGAATTCACTATGTAGGTCTGGCTGGCCTTGATTTCAGAGATCTCTTGAGTGCTGAGATTAAAGGCTTGTGCCAGCAAGCCCAGTTAAAAATTTTTTTAGGGGCTGGAGAGATGGCCTAGCGGTTAAGAGCGCCGACCGCTCTTACAGAGGACCGGGGGTCGATCCCCAGCACCCACATGGCGGCCGAGAACCGTCTGAAACTCCAATTCCAGGAGAACTCCAGTTCCAGGGGAATCCAAAACCCTCTTCTAACCTCCACGGCATTGCACGACACGGGTGCACAGACTTGCATGCAGACAGTACATTGATACACATACAGAAATAAATAAATGCTGGGCGTGGTGGCGCACGCCTTTAATCCTAGCACTTGGGAGGCAGAGGCACGCGGATCTCTGTGAGCTCGAGGCCAGTCTGGTCTACAGAGTGAGTTCCAGGACAGCCAGAGCTACAGGGAGACCCTGTCTCAAAAAAAAAATTTTTTTTTTAATGTTAATTTTGTAGGGATTGAACCTAGGCCTCACGTATAGTAGGCAAGTGCTTTACCACTGAACACTATCCTAATTCCCTTTTAAAATTTGAGACTGAGCCAGGCTTGGTGGCGTATGCCTTTAGTCCCAACACTTGGGAGGCAGAGGCAGGTGGATCTCTGTGAGTTCAAGGCCAGCCTGGTCTACATATGGAGTTCCAGGCCAACGGCTGCTACAGGGAGACCCTGTGTCAAAAGACCACACACAAAAAATTTGAGACTGGGTCTGGCTGTCTCATACTAGCTTTGAACTCGTGCCCCAGGCTTTCAAATACCTAGACTTTCAGGCCTACAGCATCAGGCTCAGAAAAATGTTTAAAATACTTTAAAGAGCCAGGCATGGTGGCCCACGCCTTTAATCCTAGTACTTGGGAGGAAGAGGCAGGCAGATCTTTGTTAGTTCAAGGCCAGCCTGGTCTACAGAGTGAGTTCCAGGACAGCTGGGGCTACAGGGAGACCCTGTCTCAAAAAGACCAAAAAACAAAATACTTTAAAGAAAGCCAAACAGCTATGTTGACAAACAGGGGTTATATGATGGCTGAAAAACCATTCCTAAGGAAGGAACACAAGAACTGGGCGTGATAGTGCATGCCTGTAATCCTAGTTGGGAGGCAGAGGCAGGAAGATCTCTGTGAATTTCAGGCCAGCCAGGGCTATGTAGTGAGACCCTGTCTTAAAGAAAGGTACACACACCAAAAATAACCGTTAATACTAAGGCTAAAATCTGAACGGTTATCATATTACCTTCTGGGAGGAAAATGAAGCACTACGTGATGTAGTCACTCACCCTTTGGCTGGAAAATGTCTTTTTTTTTTTGTCTTTTTGAGACAGGGTCTCCCTGTAGCCCCAACTGTCCTGGAACTCACTCTGTAGACCAGGCTTGCCTTGAACTCACAGATATCCGTCATCCGTCTGCCTCCACCTCCCGAGTGCTGGGATTAAAGGCATGCAGGACCACACCTGGCTTTTTTTTTTTTTAATGCTTGTCTTTTTTTTTTGAAACAGGGTCTCCCTATAGTCCCAGCTGCCCTGGAAATCACTATGTAGACCAGGCTGGCCTGAACTCATGGAGATAAGCTTGCCTCTGCCTCCCCAGTGCTGGGATTAAAAGCATGCACCACCACGCCCAGTTTAAAGGCAGTTCTTAGCCACCATGTTGGTGCTGGGATTCAAACCCGAAGTCGAAGCTCTTAACCACTGAGCCATCTCTCCAGCCCTGAAAATGTCTTTTTTTTTTTTTAATTATTTTCCTTTAATTTTTTATTTATTTCCGTATGTGTATCAATGTACTGTCTGCATGCAGGTCTGTGCACCCGTGTCGTGCAATGCCGCGGAGGTCAGAAGAGGGTCTCGGATTCCCCTGGAACTGGAGTTCTCCTGGAATTGGAGTTTCAGACGGTTCTCAGCCGCCATGTGGGCGCTGGGGATTGAACCCGGGTCCTCTGCAAGAGCGGTCGGCGCTCTTAACCGCTAGGCCATCTCTCCAGCCCCGTGCCCTGAAAATGTCTTAAGAAATCCTTAAAAAAAAAATCCTTATGACCTGAGGCAGGTCCCTGATAGTTACATTTATAATGAGATTAAACACAGAATTGGCAATCAACAAACAGCAAGCTTGATTTATTTGTTTTTGAGAAGCACTTAGTTCTTTCCTGAGTTCTGGCCAGGTCTCAACAGTTTATTTGGGTGATTTTTTTCCACGCTTTAAACTTTGGTGCTGGTGGTAGTAGGGTGGCATGTCTGAAAGTCTTAATTTCAACCCACAACCTCATATCTAGCTTTTGGAAAAAAAAAAATCCAAACCGAATGTAAAACAAAAATTGAACACCTTCCTGCTTAACTTTTTCTTTCAGATTTTAGCAACTCAAAAGTATTCAACTAGCAGCAAAGTCTTATTTCTAATGGATCTTAACTGCACTGTGTGCCTTTCTTGAGTGTTCTCGATTATTCAAAAGCTTTCTCTGAGTTGCAGACAATATTACAAGTACTGTGAACATTCTTTCCTTCCCTGGTTAGCCCCACTAGGAAGGTATTAGTGCTAGTAACACCTGGCTTCATGGATGACCATTTCAGAAAAGGACACTTACCTCATTTGTTTATGAAGTGCATATGCTTCGATCAGAGAATGTACCATACTGGCCTAAAACGACAGCAAAAGAAGGCAGAACACAGCGTCTTAAAAGTTCAGTTTACTGAAATCTCATCAACACGTCTCTGAGTGAAGGAACTAACTGCTTTTTATCTTACTTTTCAGTTCTTACATACAAAGTACCCAAACCGCCAAGACCGAAGCTATCCGGCCTTAGGCAGGAGGTGTGATGAATTCTTTCTCCCAGCTGCTTCTTTTCCAGGACTTCAGCGCTCACCTCCTAGTAGAAACTCCATTCCCCTCTGTGCCCTCCCCTTCCTCTCCCAACCCGCACCCCACCGGTCCACACTGGATGCCCAACTGCGCACCCCAAAGGTATGGGGCCACTTCCTTCTACAGATTTAGATGCCTGATACTGCCAGTTCAATTTCAGGTCAAGGTATCCCCCAGCCCAGTCTCCTCTGCTTCCCAATGTTCTACCTTTCCGCACCTCTCACCCTGAGCCCCCAAACCCACGGACTTTCAGCCAGACCTCTTACCCTTTTGGAGACCTTGGAGAAGGAGTCGCACATGCTGACATACTCGGGACTGTAAATGTAAACCGGGGGCAACGGTTGCCCACTGTCTGACGGGTCCTCTGGCTCCTCCATCTTCCACTTCCAGTGGTCCTTGAGCCAAAGTCTGGATCCTAAGGTTTTCGGGCTCAACGGAGACTCTGGTTCCTGCTCCTCAGAGCGGTGTTCCCTGGTCAACATTCCCTCTTTTTGAGAGCGCCGGACATGGTATCGCTGCTCCCTCACCCAATGCGGGAATGGATGGGCCCTCACAGATTACAGCTCTTCGCGTAATCACCACAGTTCAAAAAGGGGCTTGACAGGTAGAAAAGCCCAAATTAGCCCAAATTAGGATGGATTTTTTTTTTTTTTTTAATGGCACAAATGATACCGGTCAAAACTAACCAGCCTTGTTGCCCTACGGGGCCATTTGAAATGAGGTCAGACCAGCTTCAGAGCATGCTGGGAAATGTAGTTTAAAGGGGCTTTTGGTAGCGGAAGAGCCGGGACTAAACACTAAAAATAGCCATGAATTTGAGTTTTGGCGCTAAAAATGAGCCTCAGCTCAAGGCTTCAAATTGCAAATCTCACCATTTAAATGTTCTCTCGAGTGCTGGGATTAGAGGCTTGTGCCACCTCACCCAGCTCAATATGGTCAGACATGTATAATCAACACTCCATACTATCTCCACTTAGTCTTCCAGAAGTCTTGGGCTTGTGTGCATGTGTGTCTGTGTGTGATGAATTTATTCTCTAACTAGAATGGAAGGTGTTATGCTTCCGGATCTTTACATAGAAACTCACTAAAAGCACTGTAATCATTCAGTCATTCAAACATTGTCAGTATCAACACACTATACAGTACAGCTACGGATTCAAAGATTCTGATCTGTGCTCTAAAGGAATTTGCAACATTGTAGAGAAAATGAAGCAAATGTATAAGGGGCCATATGCAATGAAGAATCAGATAATGAACATAGAGTGTTTAACTGACTTAAAATAAGCATTAAGTACTTAATGTGTAAGCGCACCTAAATTGGGGATTTTTCAGGAAGCCAAATGAGGTAGAAATTCCATGAAAGTTGCTGCAATCAGGCTCCTATTGATACTGGACACAAGCCTCAGTTTATCTTGAGATGCTTCTACTGATATCAGCCAGAGATCCACCTACACCCTAATCCCCCATCTCCATGCCCCCACCTCCTTGTAAACTCAGTTCCCTGTGTGCCTGGGCATAAAACTGCCATTCTGGGGACATTCTAAGACTGGTCACCCTAATCCAGGCAGGCCAGCCACCATGCCTGAAATAAACCCGACTTCCTTTTCATCGGAGTCCTGACATTTTCTCCTCTCTATGCCCCCCTCAAAATGAACCTAACACTTAATAATGGTTATTCGGCAAATGTAAGTAGGATTCATTTTTTTTTATTTATTTTTTTTGAGACAGGGTCTCCCTGTAGTCGCAGCTGGCCTGGAACTCTGTGTATATCAGGCTTGCCTCCATCTCAGAGACCTGCCTGCTTCTACCTCTGGAGTGCTGGTATTAAAGGTGTATAGCACCATGCCTGCTGTAAATAGGATTCACGGTGACATTTAAGAGTGTCTTAGAGGATGTAGTTTACTTCGTCATGCAGACTAAAATGAGCAATCTATGTAAAAATCGAAAGAACAGGCTCAGTGGGACATGAGTTTGATCCCTGGATCCCACATGGTGGAAGGTGAGAAATGAATTTCACAAGTTTGTCCTTTTATTTCTACATGCATGTATCCACACAGATACAAACACATGCCAAATGTTAAAAAAAAAATTGAAAGCTGGGCGTGATAGCACACGCCTTTAATCCTAGCACTTGGGAGGCAGAGACAGAGTTCAAGGCCATCCTGGTCTACAGAGCAAATTCCAGGACAGCTGGGGCTACAGGGAGACCCTGTCTCGAAAAGCCAGGCAGGAGGATCACCACAAATTGGAGGCCAGCTAGCAAGTTCTAGATAGTCCAGAGCTACTAGTGAGATTCTGTCACAAAATCAAAATAAGTAAGCAAATAGAGGATACAAAGAAGACATTTTCTAGTCTGTTTTAGCTGAAGGGGCCAGATCATGAAAAGTTTTGAATATGAGGCTAAATAAAACACACTGCAGGGGCTGGAGAGATGGCCTAGTGGTTAAGAGTGCTGACTGCTCTTGCAGAGGACCCGGGTTCAATTCCCAGCACCCACATGGCAGCTAAGAACCATCTTTAACTCCAGTTCCAGGGGAATCCGACGCCCTCTTATGACCTCCACAGCATTGCATGACATGGGTGCACCAACCTACATGCAGACAGTACACTCAATACACATAAAAATAATAAAAAAGAAAGAAAGAAAGAAAGAAAGAAAGAAAGAAAGAAAGAAAAGAAAGAAAGAAAAAAGAAAACACACTGCATTCTCTTGGAAATAGGAGACTTTTTGTGGTGTTGGGATGAAACCCAGTGTGCCTGGTTGGTTTTTGTTAACTTGACATAAACTAAAGAAACCCAGGAGGAAGGAACCTCAAAGGAAGAATTTCCTCCATCAGACTGGCCTGTGGGCATGCATATCTGTGGGGCATTTTCTTGCTTGTTGAGTCTTTGGGAGGGTAAAGTCCACTGTGGGTGGTGCTACTCCTGGGCAGGTAGTCCTGGGTTCTGTAACAAAGCAGGCTGAGCACAGGCCAGAGGAGTCAGCCCGTAAGCAGCGTCCCTCTGTGGTCTCTGCTTCAGTTTCTGCCTTGTGTTTGGCAGACAAGTGTTCAAACACTGAGTTCTACCCTCAACTCTTGAAAATCTTTCTAAAAATTCTACAGCAGCAGTGTGTATGAAAACTAGGCACTGAAAGACTATTGCAATGAGTGCCATCAATGTCCATATAAGGAGTTTAAGCCAGGCATGGTGGCACACACCTTTATTTTATTTTTTTTAATTTATTTATTTATATATTTTTTATCAAATCTAGACCTGTGTCCCCCCATCCCCCACCCCACCAGAGCTCATGCATTCTGCCAAACATGCATTTCATCTCTTTCTCAGTCTTTCTCAATATTCTCCATGTGGAAGTTGACTGTTTTAAGCAGAAGCTCACTGTTTCAGTCAGTTCTTTGATGCAGTCCTTTTCTGTTGTTGTTGTTGTTGTTTCCAATATGCATCACTCCCAACTGCTTTGGACAAAAGCTCAAGGGGCCGTGCACAAGAAATACAACTAGGAAATTGGCACTAGCATCCAGATGAGGGATACCATTCACCGTTTGTTTTTATGGGACTGTGTGACTTCACTCAGCATGATGTTCTCTAGCTCCAGCCATTTTCCTGCAAAGCT
>VZQC01003777.1:362272-399736 GCA_009823505.1 Rhizomys pruinosus | reverse complement strand
TGTGTGTTTTTTTTTTTCTTTTTTTTTTGAGGACAGGTCTCCTGTAACCCCCCCCAGTGGACTGGAACCGCCTATGAGGGACCAGGCTTGGCCTGAACTCACAGAATGCTTCACTCGCCTCTGCGCTCGCCCTATGTGCTGGGATTGTAAGGCCTTCGTGCCACCACCCTGGCGGCCTTTAAAATTTTTTTTTTTTTTTGTCTTTTGAGACAGGGTCTCCCTGTAGCTCCAGCTGTCCTGGAACTCACTCTGTGACCAGGCTGGCCTTGAACTCACAGAAATCGCCTCGTCTGCCTCCATAAGTGCTAGGATTAAAGGCTGCACCACAACACTGGAACAATTTAAATTTTTTTTTTTTTTTTTTTTTGAGACAGGGTCTCCAGTGTAGCCCCAGCTGGCTGGGAATTCACTCTGGTAGACTTAGAAGTCTGTTTAAACAGCCTGAGGTCTATTTAAAGTCGACTCTAAGTACTTGCTCTCTGATTGGCCTTTTTTCTTTTGAGTAGACATACATTTAAGCAAACTACAGCTGAAGTTTAGGGAACCTCGTTACCTTATACTGTCTATATAAAAAAGAGCCAGTATGAAATGTTGAAATGCTTTGTAGCCGATCTCTTATTCTTTTTTTCTTTTAAGTATTGTAATTTTATTTATATTATAGTCTTGATGTCATGTGGTATAACGTACTGTCATGCTTGCAGGTTCTGTGTCACCCGTGTCGGCAATGCCTAGGAGGTTTCAAAGAGGGTGGCGGATTCCCGTGGAACTGGCGTTCTCCTGGACTTGGAGTTGCAGACTGGTTCTCTGCCGCCAGGTGGGTGCTGGCGGATCGAACCGCGGGTCCGCTGCAAGAGCTGGTCGCGGCTTTCATTGCCCACATCTTCCACTCAAGTATTCAGCCGCCCATCTCGTCGTGTCAAGTACGAGCCCGAGTGCTGAGCAGCTTATCCCCGTCTGTAAGTATGGGTATCCCGAGTCTTGACCCTTCGCTGTCATATTCGCCCGTTCATTAGGTTATAGCAGCGATGCAAGATTTAAACCGTTTTTCTATTATTTTTAGACAGGGTTGCTGTAGCCCCATGTTAGTCTAGAACTCACTTGTTTGACCAGACTGGCCTCAATCTCACAGAGAGTCCACCGGCCTCTGCGTCTAGTGTTGGGGTTTAAGTTGTTCCAGAGATCGTTGAGAGAACAGCTGAAGGTCACAGGAAGGAGTCGGAGCTTGGTGGCTTAGAGCGGAGCTGATTATGTGATTCGAACTTAATCTACGGAGATCCTATTAATCCAGCTTGTTTTGGCTTAGTTGGCTTTTGTGCTGTTGGGGCGGAGTTTATCCTCCCAGCTATGTATGAAAGAGGAGGTTTGGTGATGTCTATTGAATCTGAGATCATCTGAGAGCACTGAAGTGGAGTTACGCAGCAGGCTAATAGCAGCAACCCCCCACCCCCCACCCCCACCACCCCCACCCACGCCCACCCCCCCACCCCCAAGCCACCCCACCAAACCCCGCCCGCCAACCAAATTGGAGATTACGAAGCATATGAAGGAGGCAAGCAAAGCATCCTTCAACACATATGAAGAGCGGATGTGTAGGACCCTCACTTGGAATACGGGAAGGGTAGAAGCCCGTATGTCAGGAACACGAAGAAGACACAACACACGAAGGGGCAGAGATAATCTCGCACACCTCTACCAACCATGGAAGATTCATCCAGTGGGATCCCCCTGGGGATGCCCAGGATCATCAATAGCAAGAACCACAATTGGGCAACATATTTAAAGAATACTAGATTATACTAAGCGCATATCAAAGACACTAAGAAAAGAGAGACATGACAGAGAATCAAGAAGGACCTAGAGAGATGAGAGATGACAAACTCCAGAAGGAAATAGAAACACTGAAGATCCATGCTTGAAAAAAGATAAGAAAACCAACAAGCAAAGCAAAATATATAGAAAAATAAAAAAAAAAAAAAAAAAACTCCAAAAAGAAGTAGAACCACTAACGCAATCAGAAGAGGAAGCAAAAAAGGAAATCAAACACCATCCAATCAAGAGAAAAAAAAAAAAAAAAAAAAACCCAGAAACTAAACTGGGACTGAAGAGGTAGCTCAAATGGTAAAAATGCAAGCAAGATGATCTGAGTTCAGATTCCTAGCATCCACATAAAAGCCTGGTGCCTATAATCACAGTGTTGTGGAGGCAGAGACAGTCAGATCTTTGCAGCTCAGTTTCCATGAGAGAACCTCTAAAAAAAAATGAGGTGAGCTCCATCCTATGAAGCAGACCTTAAATCCAATTAAAGAGTGGTTGGTTACTCCCATAATATTCATGCCACTATTGCTAGGCCAGTGGTTTTTGTAGTTCACTGGATTAACAGCCAGGTAAGGTTGATTATTATGTTTCCTTCCAGTAGCGTACATACCACCTTCCAGCACTATGAATGGTAGTCAGCGGAGATGAGGCTCTGAAGTCAGCACCAGTTTGATTTCTCTTTGTTTGTTCTACAGCTCATGTATGTAATGTCTTCAGCAGTAGGGTCTTGCTGTGAAGTTCTTGGTGGGTAACCAAGAATGGGACAATGCCCAATATTGTTTGAGGGTCCATGGGACCCGTGGTCAACAGCTTCTAGAGAGGGAGTCTATTCCTGGCATTAAGTTGTTGTTGTTAGCCTATGATGTCTAGAAAGGGGCAGTGTTCCCCTATTATATAGTAACTTTTTAATGTGTATGAGTGTACTGTCTGCATGTAGGTTTGTGCACCTGTGTCATGCAATGCCGCAGAGGTCAGAAGAGGGTGTTGGATTCCTCTGGAACTGGAGTTAAAGACGGTTCTTAGCCGCCATGTGGGTGCTGGGAATTGAACCTGAGTCCTCTGGATGAGCAGTTGGTTCTCTTAACTGCTGCACCATCTCTCCAGCCCCATATGGTAACTCCTTTTAATCTCGTTTAATAATGTATTTGTATATACTTTAAGAAGCTTCTATAGTGGTAGGTTTCCATATGCTTTCTTCTAAAGGCCTTTAGCATTATTTTTTCCTGCTCAGACTCCCTCATCTGCCCTGCTCTCATATTCCCCACTGCATTTAACCATTCTACTCTAATGCTCCCTTTTCCTCTTTCATTTCAGAGCCCGTACCTGACATTAATATCAGGCTTAGGAAACTAAGGTTTGATTGGTCATAGGACATTGGAGATAACCTAATACTAGTTTTCTATTAAATTATTATTATACTAAATTGACTCCTGGGGCTGGAGAGATGGCTCAGTGGTTAAGGGCACTGGCTGTTCTTGCAGAGGACCCAGGTTCAATTCCCAGTACCCACATGGCGGCTAAAAATCTTCCATAACTCTGGTTCCAGGGGTTTTGACCTCCTTGGGCATTGCAAGACAGGGGTGCACTTAAACACAAGCAGGCAATACACTCCTATACATCGAATAAAAAATTTAACAAATAAAAAAATGTTTGAAAAACTTCACTCCTAATGACTTATTGTTATATCCATAGATTAATGCATCTCTCAACTCTCACCAGAGAAGTAAATTTTTTATGCAGCATATGGTGATTCACAGGAAAACCCACAACTGAGCAACATGCAGAGAACAGGAGGCTGCAGACTGCATATCCCTGAATAGGACACCTATATCAAACTTCTGTCTCCCAAGGTTCAGGAATCGTTTCAGAAGAGGGGCAGAAAGATTATTAAGAGCTGGGGTGGTGGAGGACCACAAGGAAACAGTTTTCTAGGCAGCTGGGAAGTTGGTCCTATAAACCCACAGCAATGGTGACAACTTGTACAAGTCTCAAGGAAGCTCAAACCAGACAAAATGGCAGCATAGACGGAAAAGTAGTAAAAAACCCCAACCCAGTCTAAGGGACTTTTGGCAACTGATGGCTGCTGGGAGGAGAAGTATCAATCTTTTTCAAGAAATGGGTCTCTAGTTAGGTTAAGCAGACTCCATTGGTCGGACCAACACTGAAGGACATTTGGGACACAAATTAGACTGTGTATATCACATATACAGATACATGTACACACATATGTACATTAAATAGGGCATGGGGCAAAAATGGGAGGTTATGGAGAGGAACGGGGATGTAAATAAAATCAAATTATATTGTATGAAAACACAAAAATTCAAAAAGAGTTTAAACAATAAAGAGGAGGGTATTTGAAAACACATAATCTTGACCTTTGGCATCTATGTGCACATGTACAAGTGAACCCCCCTGCCCCCCACCACACAGAGTAAATTAAGACCCACCCCATACCATGGTGAGAATCTTTGAGCTGGAATAAAGTAATTTTGAGGTTCCTATTTGAGGATATTTGGAAGAAACAAGAATTCCAGAAAAGAACCCCCAAAGAGATTGTTGGGTTAGAACAAAAATCAGAGGTGGGGCGTTTCAAGAAGGGATACTGTACATCTTATTTATTGTAAAAAGGGCCAAAGATCCTTTCCCTTTGAGAAGCTCACTGGTACCCTCTGGGGGTAGAAACGGGAGGTAGGAAAGGATATCAGATTGTGAGCAGTTAGGAAGTGAAAGCAACACTGTTCCAGGTAGCTTGCTTGTTGAAGAAATGTGATGTGAAAAAACAATCCATTAACCTGAGGAGGGCCCGGGGGCCCATGATTGCTTTTGTAGGATGAGAGAACAGCAAGTTGAAAGGTGAAATTATGATAGACTGGTGGTGTAAGAAGGAAATGTGTTGAAGCAGGGCGTGGTAGCACACGCCTTTAATCCCCGCAGAGGCAGAGGCAGGAAGATCTCTGTGAGTTCAAGGCTAGTCTGGTGTACAGAGCAAGCTCTAGGCCAGTTGGAACCAAAGGAAGACCCTGTCTCAAAAAAAAAGACCAAAAAAACCGAGAGAAATGTGTCTTGTTCTGGGCCTTCAGGGCTAGGCAGTGGAAGGAATTGGGCATGACAGAGACTGAACAGGTGACACCCTAAATTCTAAACTCTAATGAGATGAGACAGGAATGGGCTGTCTTATGTGCTTTCAGATCTACTGACACCTGAGCACTCCAACTCCAGCACATGAGCACTGTTTCTGAAGTGGAAACAGTATCGTAGTATACAATGGAGCCAGATGACTGGAAAGGTGAATTGTCTCACATTCACGTTCTGGGATTGGCCTCTGATTCCTGCAGCAAGTCTAACAGGGTGACTGATTAAGATAGATCATCATTTATATAGGTCTTTAATTTCTTGGTCTTTTCCTTTTTGCCCCCCCCCCCCGGTCTTTTTTGAGACAGTGTCTCCCTGCAGCCCCAGCTGTCCTGGAACTTGCTATGTAGACCAGGCTGGCCTTGAACTCACAGACATCTGCCTGCCTCTGCCTCTCCATCCTGAGTGCAGGGATTAAAGATGTGTGGCACCACGCTCGGCTATAGGTCTTTAGTTTATATCTTAAATACTCAATACCTATCTGGTTCTGAAATTGGAAAGATGACACTTTTCAATACTTAGAGGATTTGAAGGCAGAAGAAGTAGGTTGAAACCTGGTTCTCAAGTTTGATTGGGTGATGATGACCCTGGGCAATTACTTGACACTGGTTTTTCCCCACTATTATTGCTAAAGGTAATGTTTGAATGTGCAAGGTCAGGATGTACGGGGTGAACTTTTTTGGACTCCTCTCTTCCCTTCATTCACTGGCAGGAGCAGGAAGAGAACAGAGCAGACACTTCAGAGGGGACACTTAAGATGGGACTTCTCTTTGGCTGCCTTTGCTTATTTCCATCTTTCCAAGGATGCTGTACCACTGTGTCCCATGTCTTACAGCATCTCCTAATGTATTTTCCTTGGACAGTATAATTGTTATGAATGGGAACCCTAAAGTTCTAAACTTTTAGCTTCATGGGTTCAAATTCCAGAATGGCCACTAATTAGCTGATTTTCCTTAGGCAATTTGCTTCAAAGATCAATGCCTCAGTTCCCTCATCTGTAAGATTGGGGTGTTGACACTATTTACTTCATGTATTGACTGTGAAGAGAAGACAGCTTATGCATTTGGCAAGCACTCAATTATTGGTTGTTTTTAAGGAACCGTTTATGTCTGGGCTGGAGAGAGGCTCAGCAGTTAACAGCAACTGCTGCTTTTCAAAAGGACTCAGGTTTGGTTCCCAGCACCCATATGGCAGCTTACAATGGTCTGTAATTCCAGTTCCAGGAGATCTTATGCTCTCCTCTGGCTTCCAGTGGTGACAGTGCATGCATGTAGTGCACTGATAAATATGTAGGGAAAACAGTCATGTACATAAAAATAAATTAATTAAAAAATTAAAAGAACCTTACTGTGAATATTCCTTAATATTCGTGGACACTTTCACCTATCATTCTTTTTTTGTGTGTCTTTTTGAGACAGGGTCTCCCTTTAGTCCCAGCTGGCCTGGAGCTCACTCTGTAGACCAGGCTGTCCTTGAACTCACAGAGGTCTGCCTGCCTCTGCCTCCCGAGTGCTGGGATTAAAGGCATGTGCCACCATGCCTGGCCACCTATTATTCTTATCCTCATCCACTCCTGAAAAAGTACTTCTAGTGGCTTAAGAACAGGTCCTTGGTTTTGAGGCCCAGCCTTGAAAGATCTAAGATTTCTGCTAGATCCAAGATGACCATATTATCAACACTGGAAGGCTTATGAGAGTGACAGTGATATTTACAATTTTTCTGGGAAAATAAATATAAATAAGGGCTGTTTTGCGCAAAGCAAGACCTGCAGTTACTCAAATTAAATAGAAAATAAAGACTAAGGTGCTGAGGATCAGATGTCTTGGTGAGTAAGCTTGCCATATAAGTATGAGGACCAGACATCATTCTCTAGCACTTACATAGAAAGCTGGGTGCAGTGGCAGTACAGGCGTGGAATCTCAGTCCCGGGG
Source organism: Rhizomys pruinosus (assembly GCA_009823505.1). Lineage (NCBI taxonomy): Eukaryota > Metazoa > Chordata > Mammalia > Rodentia > Spalacidae > Rhizomys > Rhizomys pruinosus. The sequence continues at coordinate 392,855 of VZQC01003777.1, read as the reverse complement.
AAGCAAAGACAGGTGAATCCCTGGGTCTCATTGATCCACCAGGCTAGCCTCATCAGTGCCAGTGTGAGAAGCTGTGTCACAAACCCAAACAAAGAAAACAACAACAACAGAGATAGAATATGGCTCTCTTGCACAAGACCTGCAAAAAACACACCAGTCAACACGCTAACATGGATGGATGAAAATGTCACAAGGCCACATCCCTACATGAAGAGCTACAGAGAGAAAGACCCTTTTTGGTTTTGTGTTGTTTCATTTTTCAGGGATGAGACGCCCTAACCTTAAGTAGTCAGCTCTGAACACATGAAAATAAGGGTGACACTAATTTGACTCCGTGGGTTGTATAAAAACAAGGTGGAGGGCTCCTGAGGAACAACATCTGATGTTAACTTCTAGCCTCTACATGCATGTGCACCAGCACAATATGTCTATCCTGACATACACACAAAGAAAATGAAGACTAAATGGTAAAAGTACTGAATGTAGAGCCACTGCATTACTGCAAAAACTCTACATTTGGCAAGTACAAAAAGGCATGACGGCAATTCTGTGAACTGTGGTGAAGAACACTTTTTATACCACCAGCTGTCTCAAATTTCTGGAAGGTAGTCAAACTCAACTCTTGAGGATGGGACTGTAGAGACACTGTTCATCTTTACTAGATGTGCTGGATAGCTTCAGTTGTCAACTTGACACATCTTGGTAGAGGGAACCTCAGTCGAGTAATTTCCTCCATTGGATTGGCCTGTGATCATGTCTTCTGGATTGGTGAGTGATATGGGAGGGCCCAGCCCACTGTGCACGGGGCCACCCCGGGAAGGTTGTTGTGTACTGTTATAAGAAAGGAGGCTGGGCTGGAGAGATGGCCTAGTGGTTAAGAGCGCCGACCACTCTTACAGAGGACCCGGGTTCGATCCCCAGCACCCACATGGCGGCTGAGAACCGTTTGAAACTCCAATTCCAGGAGAACTCCAGTTCCAGGGGAATCCGACACCCTCTTCTGACCTCCGCGGCATTGCACGACACGGGTGCACAAACCTGCATGCAGACAGTACATTCATACACATACAGAAATAAATAAAATTAATTTTTAAAAAAAAATTAAAAAAAAAAAGAAAGGAGGCTGAGCATGGACCAGGGGAGCAAGCCAGTAACTGGTGTTCCTCCATGGCCTGTGCTCCAGGTTCCTGCCCTGACATTCTGCCTTGGCTGCCCTTGATGATGAACTGTGAGCCAAACAAACCCTTTCCTTCCCAAGTTGGTTTTGGTCAGTGTTTTTATCAAAGCAATTTCTGGGCATGGTGGCACATGCCGTTAATCCCAGCACTTAGGAGGCAGAGACAGGCGATCTCTGTGAGTTCAAGGACAGCCTGGTCTACCGTGTGAGTTCCAGGCCAGCTGGAGCTACAGGGAGACCCTGGCTCAAAAAGACCAAAACCAAAACCAAAAACAAAGCAATAGAAAGTAACTAATAGACTGGAAAATCCCTCTCTTATTATAGAAATGGTAAATGAATATTATAAACAAGAATATGCTAAATATTCAAAATACTTAGGAAAACAAACTATTTTAAGTCCCTTCCTGTAGTTTGGAAGCACTGCTTGTACACAATTGAAATGCTGAGTAAAAATCCAACTTGTTCTTTTAGGAGGACAGTTTGTCTAAAGACAGCAACGAACTTGGTTCAAATTTGGTGACCCTAGTCTGAAATATGTACTTGAACAATAAAACTGTGTTTATTTACATATGGCATGCTATGTATAACAATATATAGTATATAAATATTATTCTAATTTGATTCAGTTAATGAGCTTTGAGTAAATTGTATAATCATATTATGTAAAATAAAGTCAACTAAATAAGCTCAATCACAAAAACATATAAGGTATCTGGACACCAGGCATGCTTTAATTGGAAATTCTTATTCTTTATTCTAATTTCAAAACATTACGTGCTTTAAAAAAAATTCCAACATGTCTTTTTCATATCACACTCTTAATATGAACACTATACCAGTAAGGTTTTCTGAAAAGTTACTTTAGAAGTTAAATACCACTGAGCATCACAGTGACAGTGAATTTAGCAAATCCAGACAAATGTAGGCATCAGTGTCAATTTAAGCAGTAAGTGCAGGAAGGGGTGACAGCTTCCACTGGTGGGCTCCAGATGTGCTTCCCATGACTGGAGTTACACTTAGAGGCGGTGAGAAGACAAGCACTCGCACAACAGATTATACATTCTTTTTGAAAATGCCAAGAAACTCATGTAACCAGAATGCTACTTCCTGTGTATTTCCAGTGGCTCAGGGAGCACCGAAGGGTGGCCCACGTGCTCTTGGCTTCCAGCACCTGTTCGCTATCACCCTACTAGGCTCACTCACTGCAGTCCTGAGACTGTCACTAGTTTTCTGAGAAGTTTTCAGAGTTTGCCATCCATACCATGCCCACTGCTATTCTTGGAGAAAACCCCTATAAATCTGAGGGGAAGAGGGGACTCGAGTAGTACATTATCTGAGTACAAACAAAGAAATTAATCAAGTCTACCAACAAATCACAAGAAGGAAATTAGGAGAAACCTTTACTAAGCAAGGTTACCTATACATGGGGAGCAGAGAAAAGGACTGACTTCTTCCATTTCCCTTGGTGTGTCAGCCTGAGGCTAGTCACGCCTGTCTCTCATACACAATACACTAAAAACATTTGTTTTTGAGACAGGGTCTCATACCCAGGCTGGTCTGGAACTTGCTATGCAACCCAGTCTGGCTTTGAACTCATGATTCTCCTGCCTCAGCCTCCGGAGTGCTGGGATTACAGGTGTGTGTGACCAGGCTTGGTTTGCTACATTTTTATTTATAAGGTTACTCGGTCCATCCAGATATAGATACATATAGTTAAACTAGTTAGCTACTTAAACACAGGTATTTATGGAAAACAGATACACTGTCACAGATAACAAGGTTTGAAAGGAATATTAGAATTAAGAAGTAAAAATATAACTAAAAGAATTTAAGAATGAATGTGGGAGGGCAGGGAACTAAACGATTGTGAGCTTGAGCCTTTAATTGCTGTGCCATGTCTACAGCCCAGGGCAGGGAATCGAGAAGGGTTGGTTGGATATGGTGGGAATTGAGTAGGTAAGGGAGACCCAAACTAAAAGTACGGGGAAGGGGGGAAGGGGTGGAGAGCGGAGCACCTCAAGATCACACTGCTGGATTTTTCTTTGCTCAAGATAGAGGCTGCAGTTATTCGTCGTTCTGCGTGTGGGCTCCTGCTGCACAGGAAACATTTGGCGTACACTGCTGTGTGCAGACCTTCCCACCCCGGGTGCTCTCTTGGCTTCCTGTGTGGAAGGCGCAACCCATGCAACTTCTCTCCTTTCTCTCTGGAATTGGGCTTCTGGCTCAATTTCTCTGAGTCATTCCACTTCTCAATTATGTCTCTGAGTAGCAGCAGCCTTCACAAAATCTGTCCAAGTGTTTACACAAAAATCCTTAAACATACATGTGACCTCCTTGTATGTTTAACATTTTACCACAGAGTGAATGTTATGGGCAGATAAAGGGAGAACGACAGCAGAGACAAGACTTCTAAACAGAAATGACTTCACCACTCAGAGGGAAGCAACCTGTGAGTGAAGAAGGAAGCCGATCTGCTGCTGTCTTTTTCTAAATCAAGGCACTTGAAGGAACTATCTCCAACTGACACCAGCATGAAATCCAAGATCTTAAGAGTCTACCCTCTTGAAATAATGGCCCAATACCCAGTACTCAGATACATGATAAAACCACGTCTAAAAAACCCGAGCTACAGTAATAAGTTATTAATACCCGTTCCCCAATCAGTAGTTAGAAAACTAAGCTGGTAACATACTACAGAATAAAAACACATGCAGACTTTTCAGAGCCAAGAAAGAAGTAGAGATTATAACTGAAGGTCTGGCTGAACCTGCACACTGTGGGGCAGCCTCCAGGAAATGGTCTGTTCTTCAAAAGCTTTGAGATTATCAGAACAGTTCTTCTTGGGGGACACAGGGCAGGAAAGGGGCAGAGGGGAGTGATCAGGCGTTAACATTTCAGTTCCATGCACAACCAACCAAGACAGGGACCAGCTGCTGAAAGGATCCCAGACGTCAGGACACGAATCTCTCACTGCATGGCACAGAGGCTGTGGGGCAGAAACTCCTGCACGTAGGTGGCAGCTGCCTTGGAGAGGTAGGTCATGGTGCCAAACCTGCCACTAGGTGCGCTGTCATACAGAAGAGTACAGATGCCAGATGCGGGATCCTTTGTCAACATGGTATCATCTGCGCCCAGGGTTTTCTGTTTCGTTTTGAAGGGTGGGAAAACACAAGGTAAAGGAAGAATTACCAATTCGACTAAGTAAAAGCCCGGTTAGTATAACTCGGAGCTCCCTCCCTATCACCAATCTGTTGCTTCTTTGGTTATTGATCCAGGAGAGGATCAGGGTTATAGACAAAAGGATGAATGAGTTTCTATGCATGTATTTGCCATTAGATCCCTCCATGAATTGTTTTTCAATTACTGTTTAGAATTTTCCGGTATAAGAAGTTTCAATTTTTAATTATTTTTATTTTATGTGTATGAGTGCATTGCTTGTATGCATGGAAGTGCACCCATGCCCAAGGAGGTCAGAAGAAGGGGCTGGATCCCTGGAACTGGAGTTACAGACGTTAGCTGCCATGTGGGTGCTAGGAACTGAACCCGGGTTCTCTGCAAGAGCAGCCAGTGTTCTTTACTGCTGAGCCTTCTCTCCAGCCTCAGCACTTTTTAAAAGTTAAACATACAGGCCGGACGTGGTGACTCATGCCTTTAATCCCAGCACTTGGGAGGCAGAGGCAGGTGAATCTCTGTGAGTTCAAGGCCAGCCTGGTCTACATAGCAAGCTCTAGGCCAACTGGGACTAAAGGGAGACCCTGTCTCAAAAAAAAAAAAAAAAGAAAGAGAAAAAGTTAAACATATAGGAATACTTAATAAAATGGTTTATATCTGTTAATAAGAGAGATAAATGTTAACACCTGGAAATCACCATAGTGGGACTCTAGTACTCCTGATCTAGGCTTGTGTTCTTTTATCTGGTTGATATTTCTTTCCAAGCCAATTTAATTCCAAAGGACCGTAAGCCTTCCAAATCTAAAGTCTTTGCCTGAAAGGGATCATATTTTCTGACACATGGCCTGACATCAATCTAGAACATTTAAAACTTGGACCGTTTAGATACTCTTGCATACCTTTATCTTCTGTTACAGTGGCTAAGAGAGCAAAACATCTACATGTTTTGGAAATTTTTCTGTGAACAACAATGCTCTGCCCCTTTCTGTACACTTCCTCTCAATACAGACAACATTTAGAACACTTTCAATAAACATTTTGTATTTCTTTTTTTTTTTAAAGACTTTAAAAAGCTATGCATGTGTGTATGTCCATATGTATGCAGGTGCTCTCAGAGGCTAAAGGGGTCACATCCCTAGAGCTGGAGTTACAGGCAGTTGTAAATCCCCTGATATAGGTGTTGGAAAATGAATTTGGGTTCTCTGGAAAAGCAAGAAGTGCTCTTAACCTCTGAGTCATCTCTCCAACACCAACAATTTGTATTTCTAATGTGGTTAATTTCCTGGAATTTTTTTCAAGGAAATAAAAAAGTGTAGAAGTGAAAGTTTCACTTTTAACATTTCTGTGTACACCTATAGTGGTAAAAATCATAGTAGTAAAAAACAAGGAAAACCATAACCAACTTTTCTTTTGTCCTAATAGTCAGGAAAGGATTACCTACCCAATAGTGCCTATTAAGTCCTTAAAACTACAAAAAGCATCTTGAGCACGAGTTGGAAATCTGACACTAATGCTGTGCTTCAAGGCTTTTCAAGGAAAAGCATAATTCTTCTTGAGTTCTAGGCAATTTTACCACTAAAAGCTAATCACAAAACACACAGGATAGGACAGGCAGATAAAAGAAGCTTGCATTTGATCAGTGTGTGCTGTGATGTATTCATTTGTGAAAATGTCACATTGAACTCCAATAATACATATAATTAATCAAAAATAAATTAAATATTTATTATGTATTAATAAAAAATAAAATAAGATGGGCTGGGAGTGTAGCTCAGAAGTAGATCACTTGCCCAGTATATACTGAGTTTGATTCCCCAGAACCTCAATCAATCAATCAATCAATCAATCAATCAATCTAGTGTTTGTTTTTTTGAGACAGGGTCTCCCTGTAGCTCTAGATGGCCTGGAACTCACTCTGTAGACCAGGCTGGCCTTGAATTCTCAGAGATCCGTCTGCCTTAATCAATCTAGTTTTTTTTTAATTATTATTAAAGGAAAAAGCTTGCTGGGCATGGTGGCACATGCCTTTAATTCCAGCACTCAGGAGGCAGAGGCAGGCAGATCTTTGTGAGTTCAAGGCCAGCCTGTTCTACATATTGAGTTCCAGGCCAGCGGGGGCTACAGGGAGACCCAGTCTCAAAAAGACAAAAAAAAAAAAAACTTTTACTATGAGTATGCATAAGTTGCCTGCATGTATGTAAGTGCAACCATGTCGAGACCTGAAAAAAAAAAAAAAAAAAAGAAAAGTAAAAGCTCCACATACTTGGTAACAGTGGTCATCTTACAGCCCATTTGTGTTGCAAACAGAGATTATTGCAAAGGGGCTCCAGAAAAGAGCTATGAAGGGAGAGGGTACAAGAAAGTGACCTCAGGTTTATGAAAAGCTTGGAATATTCAGTTTATTGCCAAACATTTTCCTTTGAGAAATCTACAGGTTTACCTATCTGTTCTCTTTTGTTTTTGTTTTTGTTTTAATTTGAGACAGGGTCTCATGTAACCCAGGCTGGTCTTGAACTCACTTTATAGCTGAGGCTGGATTTGAACTCCTAATCTTCCTGCCTCCACCCTCTTAAGTGCTGAGATTACAGATGTGCATCACATCAGGCTACCTACCTGTTCTTGAAGGAACAAATCATTGGCGATATGCACTATTTTTTCCACAGCAATGATACTTCCGATGCTATGAATTTCAATATCTGCCAGCATGGTGAGGACAAGGATGGCTTCAACCAGAAGCTGACGGTACTCTGGCTGAGGCACACGATTCAGGACAGACTCCACATGGACAGAGAATTTAATTTCACCTGGAGTCATCTGTAATAGAAAAAAAAAAATCACTTCCTGGGAGCCCATCACCCCAAAGCAGTAATCCCTTTCTCTGAAAAGCAGTAAGCATCCTGTAACTGCAAGCATGACTTCAGCCCCATTGGTGGAATCTGGTTCAATCCTTTTGGAAGACACTGATAATTCATAACAAGAGTAATAAAATGTCAGTGCCCTCTAACCCATAATCCTATTTCTAGGAGTTTGTAGTAAGAAAGTTTATAGTAATATGTCATAAGCTTAAAGCGAGAAGTACCCTACACATGGTAATGAATGTGTAAACAATGACATGTGTTGATGTCAGGAGTCCCCATGAAGCCACTTATGAGAACAAATCTATGACTATGGGTATGTATGACTATGGGTAGAGGAAAATTTGAGGTCAAACTTGAAGTGAGATTATGTAAAATATCTACATACTGTTAGAATATAAATAAATGGACATGCCTGGAGCGGTGGCGCACACCTTTAATCCTAGCACTCGGGAGGCAGAGGCAGGCGGATCTTTGTGAGTTCAAGGCCAGCCTGGTCTACAGAGTGAGCTCCAGGCCAGCTGGGGCTACAGGGAGACCCTGTCTCAAAAAGACAAAAAAAAAAAGAATAAAATGGACATTAAAAGTGATTTTTTTGGGCTGGAGAGATGGCCTAGCGATTAAGAGCACCGACTGCTCTTGCAGAGGCCCTGGGTTCGATCCCCAGCACCCACGTGGCGGCTGAGAACCATCTTTAATTCCAGTTCCAGGGGAATCTGACACCCTCTTCTGACCTCTGCAGCATTGCACGACACGGGTGTACAAACCTACATGCAGACATACACTCACACACATAAAAAATAAATAAATTAAAAAAAAATAAAAAAGTCATTTTTGGGTGGAGTATATTGATAAAAGATTTATGGTAAATTTCGAATGAGTTTATAATCTACAGAAGCAAGTAGATTTGGAGTCAAAGACCTGGGTTCAATTTCTGTGTCAGGAGTAAAATGACCTCAGATAATCAACCTCTCTAAATTTCTTTGCTTATCTTTATTTATTTTTATTTTATTTATTTATTGTTTTTGAGACAGGGTCTCCCTGTAGCCCCAGCTGGGCTGGCCTAGAACTCACTCTGTAGACCAGGTTGACCTTGAACTCTCAGAGATCCACTTGTTTCTGCCTCCTGAGTGCTGGGATTAAAGGCATGTGCCACCATGCCCAGCTTAAAGACAGTTCTTAGCTGCCATGTGGGTGCTGAGACTTGAACCAGGGTCCTCTGCAAGAGCAGTCAGTGCTCTTAACCTCTGAGCCATCTCTCCAGCCCCTCTTCGCTTATCTTTAAACTGAGAAGAACAGTCTTTTTTTTAGATATCTCACAAAATTGTGCTGAAAATCAAATTAAATAATGTGAAAGTGATTTAATGTTTTCCAACCCAAAACCAAATTGATATATTAGCTCAGTCTATAGATTAGAAAATATGGATGCTCAAGTTCCCTCTCTGTTGATTATAATCCACTAGGTTGGACAAGGGAGCTCAAGTTACTCTAATATATAATTAGAACTCAAGATAAGCATGGATCTACAAGTATTCTATTAGACAAAGGTGTCAGAGAGCGAGATAGGGAAGTTTTCTATCATTCTTTCTTAGATTTGTATCCCTTCTGCTTTTTCCAACTCTTAATTTCACAGACTACCTTAATTAACCATTAGAAGAAGCTGTTCTTATTAATAAAGCAAACATTTCTCTCTCTCTCTCTCTCTCTCTCTCTCTCTCTCTCTCTCTCTCTCTCTCTCTCTCTTTCTGTGGGGTATGCATGTGCGTGGGTGTGTTTGCCCATGAAGACACATGAGGCCAGAGGCTGATGTATGATGTCTTCCTCAATTCTTTCTCCACATTATTATTTCAAGACATGATCTCAGTAAACCTGGAAGGCTCCATTTCAGCCCCATTAGGCAGCCGGCAAGCCCCTAGAGTCCGCTTGACTCATCCTGGCGCTGCCACTGCAGGCTTGCATTGCCATGCCCGACTTTTCTTATGTTGGTGCTGGGGAGCCAAACTCAGGTCCTCATGCTTACAAAGCAAAGCACTTTACCCACTGAGCCATGTCCCCAGTATCATATAGTTATTCTCTACTATTCTCATTCCATTTTAAAAAACATTCTCTTCGCAGGGCATGGTGGCGCACGCCTTTAATCCTAACACTTGGGAGGCAGAGGCAGGCGGATCTTTGTGAGGTCAAGGCCAGCCTGGTCTACAGAGTGAGTTCCAGGACAGCTGGGGCTACAGGGAGACCCTGTCTCGAAAAGACCAAAAAAACAAAAACAAACAAACAAACAAAAAACCAACAACATTCTCTTCTTCAAATGCATTTAAGTCAGTTGATGTATAAAATAATAGGTCTGTTACTTTGAAAAGTGATCACTTACATAATTCAAACATTTACCCTTTCTATCACAGAAAAGTAAAGGATAGAATCTTACCTCTCTAGTTGTTGAAGAAGGAAGAACAAATCCTTCCACAGAAAGTCCATGACACTGCCAAATAGAAAACATGTTACCCCTTGAGCTTTTGTCCAAGTATTTGGGAGTGATGCATTTCAGAAAGAATAACAACAACAACAACAACAACAACAACAACAGAAAAGATTGCATCAAAGAACTGACTGAAACGGTGAACTTCTGCTCGAAACAGTCAACTCCTGAATCAAGAATTTTGAGAGAGACTGAGAAAAAGATGAAAAACATGTTTGGCAGAATGCATGAGCTCTGGTGGGGTGGGGGGACAGGGAGGGGGACACGGGTCTAGATTTGATTTGTGATGTAATCTTGTAAAAAGTAAATTCCAAAAAAAGAGAAAGAAAAACATGTTACTATGGACAAGCCAACGAGTGGGAGGCTGTAAGGAGAGACTTCATATTTCTTTAGAAAATACTTTTATTGAGTTTTTGTGCATTTCATATAATAGACCTTTGTCAGATTTAGACCTCATCCCCCATTCATGCCTCCCATGACCCTCCCCATCAGATTTCATGCATTCTGTCATATATGTTAAGTCCTATCCAGTCAAGCATTTGTGCTCTGATGTCCCTTGGTGCAAGTTCATCCACTGGCATTTAGTCAGCCTATCTACAGTCACTCCCTTAAAGAAGATCTACTCTCCCTCACCCCACAGTAATCAGTTGCCAATAGTACCTTGGCTAGGGTTGGGGCCTGCTGCCCATTTTCCTCCTATGCTGTGGTTTTGTCTGATTGAGTTTGCATGGGTCTTATGCATGCTGTCACCCTTGTTGCAAGTTCACATGAGCAAGTTCCCAGTGGCCTGACAGCCTCTGTTTCCCTATGATCATGCACCAATCCTGGCTCTTACAGTCTTTTCACCTTCTCTTCCACAATGGTCCCTGAGCAGTGGGTGGGTGAGTTTTAATATAGGAGTCTGATTCAGGGACATGACCTTTGCAAAGGCTTCCTATTTCTAAGCGTCCTTCCCTGGTTATATGCTGAGCAGTCACAGGCCAGCTAGCGCTTCTGCAGCCCATGTGCCCATCCATGATTTCCATGTACTAAGATTAAGGATGACAATACAGAAGACTCAAAGTTTGCCTTCTACTTAGGGGAATAGAGTGAGTAGGGAAGATCTTCCTTCTGGGATAAGAGAAACAGAAAATTCTGAGAGTACCTAGGACAATATCATGGTATGTCCCAGAGCCATCACAAATAGGCCTTTAAGAGCTGGTGAGATGCCTCGGCAGGTAAAGGCAAGGCACGTGCTGAAAACCATGCGGTCCAATGACCTGAGTTCAGTCCCTAGATCCCATGAAAAGGCAGAAAGAGAACTGACAGTACAGAATTCACCTTGTGCATGCATACACACACACACACACACACACACACACACACACCACACACACACACACACACACACACACGAGCAATTTCTATTCTTGTGGACTTTAATTCTACAGAGAGAAACAATTAATAAACAGTAAATAATGTATCTAAAATGTGAAAAGAGGACAGAAAAAATAGGACAGGAAAAAAGTATTAATGGGTACTTAACTTGAACTAGTAGGGATGACTCATGTCTTAATAAATGCATATCAAAAAAAAAACCAACCAAACAAAAACAAATCCCCCCAAATAAATGCATATCATGAGTTATTTTCTTGCAGCCTAAGTAATTTGAAGGACTACTTAATTTTTAATTAATTTTCATTTTATGTTTATGACTGTTTTGCCTGCATGTATGTGAATGCATTTGTACATGCAATGCCCATGGAGGTGAGAAGATGTTGTCAGATCCTGCTGGAATTGCAGTTAAGAACAATTGTTAGCTGCCATATGAGTGCTGGGAACTGAACCCTGAGCCTCTGGAAGAGCAGTGAGCCATCTCTCCAGACCCCATTTAACTTAAAAAAGTGTGAGTGTGTGTGTGTGTGTGTGTGTGTGTGTGTGTGTGTGTGTGTAAGTCACAGGACAGTTTGCAGGAGTTGGTTCTCTCCTTCGACCACCTGGGTCTCAGAGACAGGACCCAGGTCATCAGTCTTGGAGGCAAGTGCCTTTACTAGCCTAGCCCTATACAGTCAGGCATCTTTATTATAAATCATGTTAGCCTTGCATCATAATGGCTCTAAAAAAAAAGGTAAGGACAGTTTCAACTTCTGGATGACAAAGAACAGACATTTTCTTTAGTTCTTATACAGTAACTGGGACAGAGTACCTAATACAGATATATTATGTTGAATTGTAATAATCCATGTGTGGTGGTTTGAATGAGTGTCCCCCATAGGCTTTAAGTATTCAGACATTTTGTCTCCAGTTGGTGGCACTGTTCTTGGAGGTCTTAGAAGGTGTGGCCGTGCTGGAGGAAGTATGTCACTGGGGGCAGGCTTAGTGAGTTTAACAAGCCTTGCCGTCTCCAGCCTCTCTCTCTCTGTTTCCTGTGCTCATTGCGAGATGTGACCCTTGGCTAGCTGCTCCAGCCCCGGCCACCATGCCTCCTGCCACAATGGCCTCTGATTCCCTGGAACCGTCAATCGTAAGCTCAAATAAACTCTTCCTTTTGTAAGTTTCCTTGCTCATGGTGGTTTTATCACAGCAACAGAAAAGTGACTAATACACCATGCATAACTGGAGAGATAAAATACATATTGGTGACTATTGTGTTACAGTAGTTAGCTGGAAGGAGCACATTGTGGGTGTTCTTTGTTCTGAGGAATCAAATTTCACCATTTCTAAAGTATCAACTGATTATGTCCCAGGAAGAATTATCAGTGTGATGACAAAAAAAAGACATAAATAAATGTTATGAGGTCCTGGATGAAGTATTTTTCATGTCCATATTAAGGGCAAAGAAGCAAGAAGTGGACCTACGAGGCTATAAATGAGATCTATGGGCTCAGTTAGTACAGTGCTCACTTCACATGCATGAAGCCCTGGGCTCGATCCACACAACAGCATAAACTAGGCTTAATTCCAGCAATCAGTAAATGGAAGCAGGAAGATCAGTTTGAGGTCATCCTTGGCTACAAACTGAGTCCAGCCAGGGATACCCAAGACCTACCTCAAAAGAAAAAAAAAACAAAACTGGACAGTATAAATGAGACCAACGAATGAGGACAGTGGTCTTCACGGACCTCTAAACTGTCACCTTCATAATGGTGTGATATGCCCTTATATGTCTTTGGCAAAATAGGTCTTAGAAATAAAAACAAACATTAGTCACACCAAGAGTCAGGCCAAGTGTGGTGGTGCATGGTAGCAATCCTAGCTCTCAGGAGGCTGAGGTAGGAGGATCTTGATTTGGTGGCTAGCCTTGACAATGAAACCCTGTTTAAAAAAATCATTCAACAATAATAACAAAGACAAAAACCAATAGTGTTTTTGAACTAACAACATCATTGCATATTTGCATTCAGCAAAGAATAATGGTAAGAGCTGCCTATACAAGATCCCCACATACTTCACTTGTTTTACTGTGATAGAATGTGGTTATGAATAGCTCATGGCAATAAGTAACATTCCAGTTCATAAGTACAAAGAAAGTGAGATTCTTTGCATCAATTATTGACTAGCAGCAAATGTATTACAATATGTAACAATGTTCAACTGTAGCCCAAAGCAGACAGGTTATGATTTTTTTTTGTGTCGTTTTGAGACAGGGTCTCCCTGTAGCTTTGGCTGTCCTGGAACTCACTCTGTAGACCAGGCTGGCCTTGAACTCACAGAGATCTGCCTGCCTCTGCCTCCTGTGTGCTAAGATTAAAGGCATGCGTCACCATGCCTGGTACGTTATGGTTTTTAAAATCGAATTTAGAAACAATACCATGGAGCTGGAGTGATGGCTCTGCAGTTAAGAGCACTGGCTGCTCTGGCAGAGGACCCAGGTTCTGTTTCCCAGCACCCATGTAGCAACTGTCGGTAACAACCGTCCATAACTCCAGTTCCAGGAGATCTGACATCGTCTTCTGACCAACACAAGCACTGTACAATACACGTACACTAACATATGTGCAGGGAAACCACTCACACATATAAAATAAAATAATAAATAAATAAAATAGAATCAATAACAACTGTAAAAATAAAGAGAATGACTAAATTATCAATAATACCACAGTAATAAATCAAATTATTTTGTTTTCTTTTAGATTTTTATCTATTTCATCTTTAAGTAATTACAACCGTAGTATAATGATGACATATCTTAGCCAAAGAGACTTGGGATTTCAAGAGAGGACTAAAGAGAGCAACACTGTGCTATGCTCACCTTCTGTAAAACTTTCCAGACTTTTTGATAAAATCCAACTGGTACTCTATTTAGTGCTCCATCCAGCCTTCTCCGGCGTTGCCACTGACCTTGACGACTGTCTCTAGAAGTCAGCTGACCACACGTACTAGGCAGGGATCCACTACTTGCAGCACTACAAGTTGCTGGGGACTTTGGAGAAGAGAATGAAAAATATAAATTGAAAGTGGTCACTGTTCTTCCAGTTAATTACTACAGCACAATGAACCTGCATAATTATATTGCCAGGCATGGTGGGGCAAGCCTTAAATCCCAGTACTAGGGAGGCAGAGGCAGGTGGATCACTGTGAGTTCGAGGCCAGTCTAATCTACATAGTGAGTTCCAGGCCAGCTGGGGCTACAGGGAAACTCTTGTCTGAAAAAGACAAAAAAAAAAAAAAATGGTCACTGTTCTTCTGGTTAAGTACTGCGGCATAATGAACCTGCATAATTATAAAGCACATATGAACTGAAAGAACCCAGAGAGTCCACAGGGAAGCTAGTCAACTTACATATGGCCAGCAGTGCTATAACTCTGTACAATCATTTTAGAAAGCAATCTGATGACTGATAAGAACAGCCATAAAAATATCAATGACGGGCTGGAGAGATGGCCTAGCGGTTAAGAGCGCTGACCGCTCTTACAGAGGACCCGGGTTGGATCCCCAGCACCCACATGGCGGCCGAGAGCCATCTGAAACTCCAATTCCAGGAGAACTCCAGTTCCAGGGGAATCCGAGACCCTCTTCTGACCTCCGTGGCATTGCACAACACGGGTGCACAAACATGCATGCAGACAGTACATTCATACACATACAGAAATAAATAAATGCCGGGCGTGGTGGCGCATGCCTTTAATCCTAGCACTTGGGAGGCAGAGGCACGCGGATCTCTGTGAGTTCGAGGCCAGCCTGGTCTACAGAGTGAGTTCCAGGACAGCCAGAGCTACAGGGAGACCCTGTCTCAAAAAAAAAATATCAATGACATGGGACATTCTAAGCTGTCTCTGTACCTTGTCGTCTCTGTCTAACTGGCATTCTAAGCTATCTCTGTCCCTCATCATCTCTGTCTAACTGGCTTGGTTTTTGCTCTCATGGCTTATAATGCAATACATGATTGAGATCATATAAAGTATTTTTTCAACCACAGGACAATTAGCTTAGAAATTAACAACAAGAAGAAATGAGGAACCATATAAATATATGGAAACCAAACAGCATATTCATACATAATACATTAAGAAAAAAATAACAAGGAAAATCAAAAGTTCTATGAGATGAACATAAAGAAAAATGAATAAAAACTTTTGCAATACAGCTAATAGGTTTTTTTTTTTTTAAGAAAGTAAGTAGCCAGGCGTGGTGGCATACACCTTTATTTTTTTTAATTTTTAAAAATTTATTTATTATTTTTTATATGTATGAATGTACTGTCTGCATGCAGGTCTGTGCACCCATGTCATGCAATGCCTCGGAGGTCAGAAGAGGGCATCACATTCCCCTGGAACTGGAGTCAAAGACAGTTCTCAGCTGCCATGTGGGTGCTGGGAATGGAACTCAGGTCCTCTGCAAGAGCAGTCGGCACTCTTAACCTCTGAGCCATCTCTCCAGCCCTAAGAGTATTTAAAGACACATTCATGCTACAAATAAATGCTTGTATTAAAAAAGAATAGCTGAGCTGGGTGTGGTGGCGCACGCCTTTAATCCTAGCACTTGGGAGGCAGAGGCAGGCGGATCTTTGTGAGTTCAAGGCCAGCCTGGTCTACAGAGTAAGTTCCAGGCCAGCTGGGGCTACAGGGAGACTCTGTCTCCAAAAGACCAAAAAAAAAAAAAAGAATAGCTGGCCGGGCTTGGTGGCACACGCCTTTAATCCTAGCACTTGGAGGCAGGTGGATCTCTGTGAGTTCAAGGCCAGCCTGATCTACAGAGTGAGTTCCAGGACAGCCAGAGCTACAGGGAGACCCTGTCTCAAAAAGACCAAAAAAAAAAAAATAGCTGGATGTGTGAGGCTAACACCTGTAATTCCAGCACTTGGGAGGCTAAGGGAGGAAGTCTGCCACTAGTTTGAGACCAGTTTGGGCTACATAGTGAGTACCAGGGCAGCCTGGGCTATAAGTGAGACTTCCATCTCAAAAAAATTACAAACATCTCAAATAATAACCAACCTTTTGACACTAAGACAACAAAAAGACCACAGTAAAATGAAAGCAAACAGAAAGAAAAAAATAAGGAAGATTAGAGTAGAAAGAAAAGAAATAAGAGAACAGGGAAATGAAGAAGAGCTACAGACCAACAATCAATTTTGGTAACAGTGATTGAATCTCGAGCCTACTATATGCTCGGCAAGCACTGCACCACTACACTGATATCCTCAGCTGCATTTTGAATATTTTTCTTTTGACACAGGGTCTTGCTAAGTTGTTCAACTGGCTTTGAAGTCACTCTATAGCCCAGAGAGGTTTTGAATTTGTGATCCTCCTGCCTCAGCCTTCAAAGTTGCTAGGATTACAGATCTGCACCACCAGGTTCAATTCGAAAGTTGTTTCTTTGAAAATACAAACTGGGGCTAGAGAGATGGCTCTGCAATTAAGAGCACTGAATGCTCTTGCAGAGGACCCAAGTTCAATTCCCAGCACCCATATGACAGCTAGGAACCCTCTTTAAGCCGGTGAGGTGGCACTCGGGAGGCAGAGGCAGGTAGAGCTTTGTGAGTTCAAGGCCAGCCTGGTATACAGAGTGAGTTCCAAGGGAACTTGGGCTACTGGGAGACCCTGTCTCAACAAGACAAAGAAAGAAAGAAAGGAAGGAAGGAAGGAAGGAAGGAAGGAAGGAAGGAAGGAAGGAAGGAAGGAAGGAAGGAAAGAAAAGAGAGAGACAGAGAGAGAGACAGAGAGAAGGAAGGAAGGAAGGAAGGAAGAAAGAAAGAAAGAAAGAAAGAAAGAAGAAAGAAAGGAAAGAAAGGAAAATACAAACAAAAGAATATAGTCTTTCCTGTTTGTTTTATTTTTTATGTGTATGAACGTACTGTCTGCATGTAGGTTTGTGCATCCCTGTCCTGCAATGCTGCGGAGATCAGAAGAGGGTGTTGGATTCCCCTGGAACTGGAGTTAAAGACAGTTCTTAGCCACCATGTGGGTGCTGGGAATTGAACCCGGGTCCTCTGCAAGAGCAGTTAATGTTCTTAACCTCTGAGCCATCTCTCCAGCACTGCTGTTTATTTTTTTATTTTATTTTATTTTTTGGTCTTTTCGAAACAGGGTCTCCCTGTAGCCCCAGCTGTCCTGGAACTCACTCTGTACACCAGGCTGGCCTTGAACTCACAAAGATCCGCCTGCCTCTGCCTCCCAAGTGCTAGGATTAAAGGCGTGCGCCACCACGCCCGGCAATTTTTAAGGTTACTTTTTTGAAATATTTCATTTAATATTTTTTATTTTGTGTATATGAGTGTATTGCCTGCATGCAGGTAAGTGCATCAGTGTCATGCAATGTACATGGAAGACAGAAGAGAATGTTGGATTCTCCTGGAACTGGAGTTATGGTGGTTGTTAGCTGCCATGTGGGTACTGAGAATTGAACCTGGGTCTGTGCAAGAGCAGCCAATGCTCTTAACTGCTGACCCTTCTCTCCAGCCCCTATCTTTTGAGACAGGGTCTCATAGGCCAGGCTGCCCTGGAACTCAGTATGTAGCCAAGGCCAGCATTGAATTCATGATCCTTCTACCTCTACATCACAAGTGTTGGGATTACAGGCATGTGCCACTACACCAGGCTCAAATAAAACAATCCTTACCTAGATTGACCAAGAAAAAAGAAGAGAGAATATCAGCTGGGTGTGATGGCACACGCCTTTAATCCTGGCACTCCGGAGGCAGAGGCAGGTGAACTCTGTGAGTTCAAGGACAGCCTGATCTATATAGTGAATTCCAGGACAGCTGGGGCTACAACAGGGAAATCCTATCTCAAAAAGACAAAAAAAAGTGAGAGACTATCAATTCAGGTTGCACACACACAACACACATGCACACACACACACATACAAAGGATAATAAAGTCACACCTTCAGTGGATATATGCTAACAAATTATATAACCTAGGTGAAATGTAAAAATCCATAGAAAGATCAAGCTTTTTTTAAAAAAAGAGAACATATGAAACTACTTATAAAATGTAGACAGATCATATTAAGCCCAGAAATTCACAAATTCCTACACTGAAAAGCCCAAGCATAGACTGCATAGATAATTCCACAGAACATTTAAAGATAAATTAACACTCTTTCTTCATAGACTCTTCCAGAAGAGAAGAGGACACATTCTACCTCGTATGAGATCCCATTCTAGAAGATCCTTAAAACCAAGCCAGACAAAAGAACCACAAGAAAACTGATGTCCACTGCTCTTTATGAATATATAGTCAAAAACCTTCAACAAAGTACTATTAAAGTAAATTCATTGGATTATATACCATGATGAAGTGGAACTTATTCTAGAAATTCAATCCTTTAAGAATACTTAAATATAGCCAGGCGTGTGCCTCATGCTTTTAATCCCAGCACTTAGGAGGCAGAACTAGGTGAGTTCAAGGCCAGGCTGGTCTACGTAGCAAGTTCCAGGCCAGTTGGGGCTACAGGAAGACTCCGTCTCAAAAAGACAAAAAAGAAACAGATACTTGAATATGGAATCTGGAGAAATGACTCAGTTGTTAAGTGTGGTTCCCAACACCCACATGAGGGAGCTCACAACTGCCTGTAACTCCAGGTCCAGAGGATCTGAAATCCTCTTCTTGCCTTTGTGGGTACTATATTCATGTGCACATCCCCCCCCCCTTACTTCCACATAATGAAAAATAAAATAAAAATTTAAAAATATTTTTAAACACCGAAACATCAATTAGTAAAATACGCTACCATCAATAGAATACAGTATAAAATGTATATCACCTGAGTAGGAATGGAATAAGATTTCCTCAATTTATATAAGGCTTGTGTTTTTATCTGAAAACACACAAGGAACAAAGACTGATACTTTCAACACCTAACATGTCAAGAATCCCCAATATCACCACTTCTATTCAACATTGTACTAAGGGGTCTAACAAGGACACTTGAAGAAGTAAAGGACATTCAGATTAGGAAAGAGAATTAAGACTATTTCTATCTGAAATATGACCTTATATGTAGAAACTGCTAAGGAATTTGTTACTAAGCAACTTTATAATACATAAGTTCAGTACAGTTGTATGCATTTAAATCAACAGCAAACATCAATTATATTTCACTTGAACAGGAATTTCAACAAAGAGGGATGTAAATAGTCAAGAAGTCTATGGAAAGATGTCGGTGTCACTTATTATCATAGAAACATAAGGCAAACTGCAATGACATACCAACTGTAACCTGTCTGGTATGGCCATTGTCTACTAAACAAAATATAACAATGTTGGTGAGAATGCGAAGAAACTAGAGCCCGCTACACTGTTGATGACAATGTAAAATGGTGACTTTACTGTGGAAGATCCCTAGGGGGGAGGACGATTTCTCTGGGAACGCCTTCTGTTATAAATATGGACATGATTTTCTTTTATAAAATAAACGAGGAAGGAATATAGGGAGGATTTTTTTCTGGACAAATAGAATCTTAAGTAATCTTATAATCAAAGCTGATCTTATGTTTTGAGGTCATTTAACACTATGTCAACTTGTTTTTAATGTAAACAAACTTACTAGGCCTTGGGCTCCTCATGTAACCTAAAAACATAGCCTTAATCCTTCATGACCTTTCCTTGCTCCTGGACCAGTATAAGGTACCTGTGTGTGTATTGTGAAAATATCAGGCGGGGCTGGAGAGATGGCCTAGCGGTTAAGAGTGCTGACCGCTCTTACAGAGGACCCAGGTTCGATCCCCAGCATCCACATGGCGGCCGAGAACCGTCTGAAACTCCAATTCCAGGAGAACTCCAGTTCCAGGGGAATCCGACACCCTCTTCTGAAACCTCTGCAGCATTGCACGACACGGGTGCACAAACTTGCATGCAGGCAGTACATTCATACACATACAGAAATAAATAAAATTAATAAAAAAAAATTAAAAAAAAAAGAAAATATCAGGCTCTGAAAGTAGCAAATATTTGTTGGGATTATCCCATTTATGGTATAAACAACAGGTGGGATTCAGTTGATAGCATCTGTTTGTGGTTGTGTGTGCCATTCTGAGTCAGTAGGGGGTCAGATAGGGAAAATTTGTTGATAAGATAGGTTCCTCATTCCTTCCCACAGAGCAGGCTGGATGATCTACTTTTTTTAAAAATTTATTTTCTTTATTTTTATTTTATTTTTTTTTAATTTTTAAAATTTTATTTATTTTTTTATGTGTATGAATGTACTGTCTGCATGTAGGTTTGTGCACCCATGTCATGCAATGCCATGGAAGTCAGAAGAGGGCGTCGGATTCCCCTGGAACTGGAGTCAAAGTCGGTTCTCAGCCGCCATGTGGGTGCTGGGGATCGAACCCGGGTCCTCTGCAAGAGCAGTCGGAGCTCTTAACCACTAGGCCATCTCTCCAGCCCCATGATCTACTTTTCAATACAGACAAACCAAGGCTTTGGTTCAAGAGAACACAATGGAATACTAGTCAGTCTTCAAAAGGAAGGAATTCTTCTCCTTTGCAATATGGATAATCTTAGAGGACATTGTAATCAATGAAATAAACATGCATTAAGAGAAAACCATGTCAAATATGACCTTATATGTATGTGGAATATAACAATACTGAAGTCAAAAGAGTAAAATGATGACTGCTAGTTGCTAGAAAGACGTATTGTCATGCTAGCAAAATGTTTCAAAAATTTAATCAGATATGTGGAACAAATTCAAGAGATGCATGGGTGAACATGGTGGGTGTAATTTATAATAATGTATTATAGGCTTGAAGACTGTTGAGAAGTAGGTTTCACATGTTCTTAGAACATAAAAACATGTGCAAAGTACTGTGTATTAATTAGTCTGATCTAGTTATCTCAGAGTATGTAGATATTTTAAAAATATATTTTTCTGATAAATATGCATGCTTGTAATTTTGAATGATAATTAGTAAAGAAGACTATGATATTAAAAAAAAAGATAGGTTCCCCATTCCTTCCCACAGAGCATGCTGGATGATCTACTTTTCAATACAGACAAAGCAAGGCTTTGGTTCAAGAGAACAGTTCAGAGAGCACAGTACCAGGAAAAACCTGAAGGAACAAATTCTCAGAACAGACTCTGCCCCACTCTTGGTTTTAATGGATACTAAGAGTCACACTGTTTTTGTTCAGGTCTTACCATAATGTGACATCACCTGAAAATTAAAAACAGCAGAGGCAGGCGGATCTTTGTGAGTTCAAGGCCAGCCTGGTCTACAGAGCGAGTTCCAGGACAGCTGGGGCTACAGGGAGACCCTGTCTCGAAAAGGAAAAACAAAACAAAACAAAACAAAACAAAACAAAACTGACACGTAATCCTACAATCCTACTGCTGGGTATTTATCCAAAAGAGTATAAGCACAATCTTGTAGGGATACTTGTATTCTCATGCTTAATGCAGACTAGTCAAGATAGTCAAAATATAAAAATAATCTAAATTTCTTTTAACAGATGAATGATGGGGAAAATTGTGACATAAACTTAACATGCATCTAAAATGGGATACTATTCAAATTCAGCATTATAAAAAAGAAAGAAACCTTACAGGATACAACATGGATAAACCTAAAAAGACATTATACTAAGTGAAATAAGATAGACGGAAGACAAATACTATATGATTTTGGTTATGTGAACTATTGAAAATACCAAATCTATCCAAGTAGAGAGTATAATGGTGGTTCCAGTGGTGGGAAAGCTGAGTATGGTGGTGCATGCCTTTAATCCCGGCACTTGGGAAGCTGAGGCAGGTGGATCTGTGTGAGCTCCAGGCCAGCTGGGACTAAAGGGAGACCCTGTTTCAAAAAGACCAAAAAATAAAAAATAAAGAAAAGAAAAGGGGAAATGAGTACTTGCTATGCAATGGGTTATTTTTCAGTTATACAAAATAAGTAAATCTTAGAGACCTACTGTATAACCTCAGG
This sequence comes from Rhizomys pruinosus, assembly GCA_009823505.1. Lineage (NCBI taxonomy): Eukaryota > Metazoa > Chordata > Mammalia > Rodentia > Spalacidae > Rhizomys > Rhizomys pruinosus. Next base: position 370,824 of record VZQC01003777.1, on the reverse strand, counting down.
GCTATTATTAATGATATTGTAATTTTTTTTTTGACAGGGTCTCCCTTTAGTCCCAGCTGGCCTGGAGCTTGCTATGTAGATCAGGCTGGCCTTGAACTCATAGAGATACACCTGCCTCTGCCTCCTGAGTGCTGGGATGAAAGGCGTGCGCCACCATGCCCAGCCCCAATGATACTGTACTTTATACACATTTAAAAGAGATCTGTTTCATAAGAGAGAGAGAGAGAGAGAGAGAGAGAGAGAGAGAGAGAGAGAGATCTGTTTGGGGCTGGAGAGATGGCTCAGCGGTTAAGAGCGCTGACCGCTCTTGCAGAGGACCCGGGTTCGATCCCCAGCACCCACATGGCGGCCGAGAACCGTCTGAAGCTCCAATTCCAGGAGAACTCCAGTTCCAGGGGAATCCGAGACCCTCTTCTGACCTCCGCAGCTTTGCATGACACGGATGCACAGACTTGCATGTGGACAGTACATTCATACCCATACAGAAATAAATAAAAATTAAAAAAAATAAACTGCCTTAAAAAAAAAAAAGAGTACCAACTGCTCTTGCAGCAGACCTGGGTTTGATTCCCAGCACCCACGTGGCGGCTAAGAACTGTGTTTAAGTCGGGTGTGCCACATATCATTGCAGAGGCAATTTAGTGAACTCTATATGGTGTGGCCAGAAGAATATTCCGGAGGCTTGTGTCCATTTTGCCTGGATTTCACCCAGTGCTCTCTTTTTGCTGATTTTGGTGTTTATCCTCTTCCTGTAATAAATCAAAACTCTGAATATGACTATACACTGAGTACTATGACTCCTCCTTATGAACTGATGATGCTGGGTGGGAGGAGGGCTAAGGAAGTTCCTTTCCAATATATTCATAGACCTAAATGTGAGAGCTAAAACTGTAAAGTGCTTTGAACAAAACATAGAAGTAAATTTTGTGACAATGGGTTATGTAAGGCCATCTTAGATGATACCTAAAATATAAACAACATAAAAATTAATCTCTGTAAAAATTAAAGACTTTTAGCTGGGTGTGGTGGCGCAGCCCTCTCAATGCTAGCACTTGGGAGGCAGAGGCAGACGGATCTTTGTGAGTTCAATGCCAGCCTGGTCTACAGAGTGAGTTCCAGGACAGCTGGGTCTACAGGGAGACCCTGTCTCAAAAAGACAAAAAAAAAAAAAAATTAAAGACTTTTGTTCTTCAAAGAACATTATTAAGAGTGAAAAGGTGCTGGGCATGGTGGCGCACACCTTTAATCCCAGCAGTCGGGAAGCAGAGGCAGGTGGATCTCTGTGAATTCAAGTTCAAGGCCAGCCTGGTCTACAGAGTGAGCTCCAGGCCAGCTGCGGCCACAGGAAGACCCTGCCTTAAAAAGACCAAGAAAAAAAAAAGATCAAAAAGGAAATTCACAGAATGAGAGAAAATATATGCTAGTCACATATTCTATAAGGAAATTATAGTCAGAATATATAAAGAATTATTGCAACCCCCCAAATAAAAACATATGAAATAGCCCAAATAAAAGTGACCAAAATATCAGGGAAATGCAAATGAAAAATACTTTGAGACTCCAACTTACCTGTCAAATAGCTCTCAACAAGTAAATAAAGGAAACGAATGCTGGAAAGGATGAGAAGAAAGAGGAATCCCCATTCACTGCTAGTGGGAGTGTACACTGGTGAAGCTGTTATGGAAATGTGTGTAGAAGTTTCTCAAAATATGCAAAACAGAACCACCATATGACCCAGCTGTGGGAAAACTTAGTTAAGATGGATTCTAAGCCAATGGTACCTCCCTGACCACACCCATGGGGTGGAGTGTAGTGACGAAAAGATTTAGCATTCCTGAGGATTGAGTCATGATGGATATTTAAGCAGACATGTTGGAATAAAATCTCTCTCTGCATTCGAACCTCAACCTGCATACACGTGGTGTGCTTTCCTGCACGGGCTTTCCACATGGGTTGTCCTAGGATTAAGTGGGCCCCGCCACAAATCTCGGCAGCAACACCACACCCAGCTACACTATTTTTGTGCATATACAAAAGACTCTCCATCTTACCACACAGCTATTTGAATATCCATGTTTATTACTGCTCTACTCATAATGATCAGGAAATGGGATCAGCCTAGATATCTACCAACTAATTAATGAACAATAAAATGTGGTACATATGCACAAAGGAATTTTACTCAGTTGTCAAGAAAAATGAAATTATGAAATTTTTGGCCAATGTTTTGAACTAGAAATTATATTAAGTGAGATAACCCAAACTCAGAAAGACAAATACTGCATGTTCTTTTTCATCTGAGGAGTCTAGCTTTTAATGTATGGGTGGGAGTCTAGGTATGGGCTGTGAAACTAGAAAAGGGATCATGAGAGGGAAAAAGAGGTGTTGAAGAAGGGGCAATATAATAGAACATGTAACACGAAAATGGAAAAAAAGGTTGTGTGTGTGTGTGTGTGTGTGTGTACAAAGGGAACAGAGGGATAGGGAAAAATAAGTAGGGAGAATAATAAAGAAAATATTGCCTGAAAATGTAACAATGAAACAACATTTTGTATTCTAATTAAAAATAAAAATAAACAGGCAAAGGATCTGAACTGACATTCTCCAAAGATAAACAAATGGCCATATCACTGGCCACAGGGATAAGCAAATCAAAACCAAAATGAGATCTACTTTACTCACAAGGATGATTCTAAGAAAAAAGACAATTATGGGGCTGGAGGGATGGTTTAGTGGTTAAGAGCACTGGCTGCTCCTCTAGAGGACTCAAGTTCAATTCCCAGCACCCTCATGCTGGCTGACAACCATCTGTAGCTCTAGTTCCAGGGGAATCAGATGCTCTCTTCTGACCTCCATGGGCACTCCACCACGTGGGTTCACTTATATCCATACAGGCCATACACTTGTACACAAAAATAAAAATAAATAAAATATTTAAAAAGACAACTATAAGCATTGGTGAGGATGTGAAGAAAGTAGGGTGCTTATACATTGCTGGGAGGGATGTACAATGGTGCAGTCCCTTTAGAAAAGTTTGGCAGTCGTTATCCCAGTACTTCCCCTCTATGGTGGTTTATCTTAATTGTAAACTTGATGGGATGTAGAGTCACTATGGAAACAAAAACTCTGGGCATCTCTGTGAAGGATTTCCTGGATTGAGAAGACTCATCCTAACTGTGGGTTGGAACCATTCTATGGGATAAGGTCCTGGAGTGAAGAAAAGGGAGAAAGGAATTCAAAGGATAGAGCATGAAGGGGGAAGGGGATACTTTGCAGGACAGCTGCATTGGGGGTGACCATGATCAAGACACATTGTTTCCATGTATGAAAATGTCAAATAATAAATAAGAGCTATTTTACTAAAAAAGGAGAAAGGGGGGCTGGAGAGATGGCTCAGCGGTTAAGAGAGCCAACTGCTCTTGCAGAGGACCTGGGTTCGATTCCCAGCACCCGCATGGCAGCTAAGAACCGTCTTTAACTACAGTTCCAGGGGAATCTGATGCCCTCTTCTGACCACTGTAGATTGCATGACATGGATGGACCAATCTACATGCAGACAGTACACTCATACACATAAAAATAATTTTAAAAAAAGGAGAAAGGGAGTTGAGAACCAACATTCATCTCTCTTTGATTCCTGACTGCAGTTGCAATGTGACCAGTTGCTGCATGCTCCTGCTGACATGCTTTCCCTCCCATGATAGACCCTCAAACTGTGAGCCAACATAAACATTCCTTCCTTAAGTTGCTTTTGTTGGGTATTTTTTCACAGCAACAAGAGAAGTAACAGTATACCCTCCTAGAAATATATATGAGAAGGCTGGGGGTGTGGTGGTGCATGCCTTTAACTCCAGCACTCAGGAGTCAGAGGCAGGTGGATCTCTGTGAATTCAAGGCCAGCCTGGTCTACACAGTGAGTTTCAGGCCAGCTGGGGCTACTGGGAGACCCTGCCTCAAAAAGACCAAAAAGAAAGAAGAAATATATATGAGAGACATATGATCTTATGGCAATGGTATCAGCACTGGTATCACTCATGCCAACTCAAGCAGATAAAAACCTAGCCTAGAACTGGGGAAATGGGCAGCAGACCCCAACACTAGCTGAGGAACTATTGGCAGCTGATTACAGCTGGGTGAGGGAGATCTGATCTTCTTTAATGGAGTGACTTTACATATGCTGACTGGACTCCAGTGGATGAACTTGCACTGAGGGACATCTGGGTACAAATGCTTGACTGGGCTGGGTGTGGTGGCGCATGCCTGTAGTCCCAGTACTTGGGAGGCAGAGACAAGTCGATCTCTGTGAGTTCAAGGCCAGCCTGGTATACATAGTGAGTTCCAGGACAGCTATGGCTATAGGGAGACTCTGTCTGAAAAAGACCAAAAACAAACAAACAACAACAAGAAAACCACAAACAAAAAATCAAATGCTTGACCGGATCGGACTTGACATATATGACAGAATACAGGAAGTCTGGAGGAGGAGTATGGGGGAGGTGTGGATGGGAGAGGGGGGGTCTAAATTTGATTAAGATCTATTATATAAAATGCACAAAAATTCAATAAAAATATAAATTAAAAAAAGAAATGAGGGAAATGAAAAAATATATCCATATAAATAGTATACATGAAGGTTGATAGCATTATGCATAAAACTGTTCAGAGGTACATTAAAGAACAGATAAACAAAATGTGATATTAATAGTATAAGCTATTATTCTGAAATAAAAAGAAATGAAGTATCAACACATACAGCAATAAAAGAACCTTGAAAAAATTATAGTAATTAAAGGAGGAAATACATTGCTTAAAATGATTATTTGACAATTTAGATTCATATATATAAAACAAAGAATTATGGAAATATTTTCTAAAAAAATAACCTTACATTTTAATTTCCTAAATCACTAAATATTGCTCTGTAAATAGAAAAGTGCTCCACAACATTTCCATGGGCAAATGACTGCCATATAGATCTGAGGTAGATAAAATGTCAAGTAGTTAATTTGCATTGTCTTTTCTCTTCCACCAAGATCATAAGCTGTTGGTTTTGGTGTCAAATAAGAAAATGCATATAAGCCGGGCGAGGTGGTGCACGCCTTTAATCCTAGCACTCAGGAGGCAGAGGCAGGTGGGTCTTTGTGAGTTCAAGGCTAGCCTGGTCTACAGAGTGAGTTCTAGGAGAGCTGGGGCTACAGGGAGACCTTGTCTCAAAAAGACCCTCCCCCCAAAAAGAAAGTATATATAATCAGATAGAATGGAATTCAAATTGTTTTCCAATATCAAGTGGGAACAGTTCTGAGTTTTTGGATAAATGTCCATGTCTCAATCCTCATTACCATGTGTATTACAAAGTTGGCCAACTTGTCTTAATCCAGTGCAGGATGGTTGCTTACAATTACCCCAAATACTGTTTCCAATAGCTCTCTGATTTTTGTTTGGCTGTCATCTGACCTAAATCTCTACAATCTCTGAGATATAAAATAATAACTTGGTTGTGCATGACAGAGACTTTGCCTCTTACACTGGGGACATCTGTCATTTATAGATTCTGGTCTTGGGAGGGCTAATTCCCTGAAATGGATCTCCCATTTCCCCTGTGGTCCTCATTCCACATATGGTCCTGAGTATCTAGGCCTGCATGTTGGACCTCTCCTATTATAAGAAGTTTCCTACTATTTTTCTACTACTCTTCTACAGGCCCAGTATGTCTTCACTTGTGCCCTAATTGAACTTCTAGAGATAACCATCACAGTCTGGGAAGCTAAAAAAATGAGAAAGCAGTGTAATAACTAAACTGATATAATTCTCAAACTAAAAGTATGTAATTAGATCTTAGAAGGTAAAGTAGAAATTCTGTACGTCTACTATAATTTTTGAATATTTTTATTGACAAAATTGTACAACCAAGCTTCAATAATAATGTGAAATTTGTCACTGTTCCTAAATATAATGTGAGTCTGGGTCTGAAGAGATGGCTCAGCGGTTAAGAGCATTGACTGCTCTTGCAGAGGACCTGGGTTTGATCCCCAGCACCCACATAGCCGCTAAGAACTGTCTTTAAATCTAGTTCCAGGGGAATTCAACACCCTCTTCTGACCTCCGTGGCATTGCACAACACAGGTGCACCAACCTACATGCAGACAGTACATTCATACACANTTTTTTTTTTTAGTCCCAGCTGTCCTGGACCTCTCTATGTAGACCAGGCTGGCCTTGAACTCACAGAGATCTACCTGCCTCTGCCTCCTGAGTGCTGGGATTAAAGGCGTGCACCACTATGCCCTCTTGATTTGGTTTTTATATTCAGTCAAATGCTATATCATGATTTATATAAATGCTATGTTATGATTTATATAATAACACTTGTGAATGAAATATAAGACAAGTCAAGATCAGTTACCAGAAAGGATGGTGACATCAAATCTATACCAGAGGGTTGACCACCATTGGACTATTAAAAAAAATGAGAAAATAAAAATTTTTAGAGAGATGAGGCAAGGTAACCATGACTTGGATTTTAATAGGCTATTAGTAGAATTAAAAGTACATATCATTTAAATAACTGGCTAGTGATGTTATCATTTAAAAAGCCCATAAAATAATTTGATTCTAAATGTCATAGTAAAGGTCAAAATAAGTAAAACTGCCCTAAAATATCTTTGTCTAGAAATTAGGGTACTGGTGGGAGTAGAGGAATGGGCTTAGAATAATGCAAAATAGTGGACAGGCAGGAGAGGATAGATACAGTATCATAAATAACAACCAAAGTTTCGGTGTCCCGATCCTCTACATTACAATCTTCATGGATATGTAGAAAAACAAAAACTAAAACTAAAACAAACAAACAAAAAAACCTAAGTTGCTGGGAAGGTCAAGTTTTAGTATGATATTAAACTACCTGGGAATGCAGAGTTCAAGTTCCAACCATGTGTCTATAAATAACTATAACATGCTTATCGATCACTCAACTGAAACAAGGATAATTAACCAGTAACATCAAGGAACTATTCATTACTGAGTGTTGTCCTTTCAAATAAAAAACGTTCGGATTATTCAAATTATCTGGGAAAAACTGTTATGTGAACACACTTATTTAAAAACACAAAGCCTCTGGGCATGGTGGCACACACCTTTAATCCTAGCACTTGGGAGGCAGAGGCAGGCAGATCTTTGTGAGTTCAAGGCTAGCCTGGTCTACAGAGTGAGTTCCAGAACAGCTGGGGCTACAGGGAGACCCTCTCTCAAAAAGACCGGAAAAAAAAAGAAAGCAATGCTAATAAAATATTTAAAATCGCAGGGTGTGGTGGTGCATGCCTTTAATCCCAGCACTCGGGATGCAGAGGCAGGCTGGAGCTCTGTGAGTTCAAGGCCAGCCTGGTCTACATACTGAGTGCTAGGCTAGCTGGGGCTACAGGGAGACCCTGCCTCAAAAAGCCAAAATAAATAAATAAGTAATGTAAATTTCAAAAATAAATTTTTATTCCTTAGAAATAACTTGTTATGAATTGAACCAAATAAATTTATAATTAAAAGTACAATATACACATGTAAGAAAATGTCATGGGGCTAGAGAGATAGCCTAGAGGTTAAGAGCACTGACTGCTCTCACAGAGGACCCGGGTTCAATCCCCAGCACCCACATGGCGGCTGAGAACCGTCTGTAACTCCAATTCCAGGAGAACTCCAATTCCAGGGGAATTGGAGACCCTCTTCTGACCTCCGCAGCATTGCACGACACGGGTGCAGAAACCTACATGCAGACAGTACACTCATACACATACGAAAATAAAAAAAAAAGAAAATGTCATAATGTAACTCATCATTTCATCTTTAATATGTGCTAATATAAACGGGGAAAAACAAAACCCAAAGAAATTTAACCAGCCATCAATTTTCGGAAATTCTAAGGTTCACAAGAGCAAAGATCAATCCATTTTGTTCATAAAACTGGCATTCCATTTGCATTTACTTAACCAATTATTACTGTGAAGACCAGCTATAGTCTAGTAGCTTTAAAATGTAAAGCATGACCAGGCATGGTGGCGTACACATTTAATCCCAGCACTCCGGATGCAGAAACAGGTGGATCTCTGTGAGTTCAAGGCCAGCCTGGTCTACATAGAGTTCCAGACCATCTGGGGCTACAGGGAGACCCTGTCTCAAAAAGACGAAAAAAAAATTTTTTAATACATCAGAATCACCTTCAGAACTTATTAAACACAGACTGCTGAGACTTATTCCATCTTTCTGATTCAGTATCCCTAGGACACAGACCAAATATCATTCAAATACATTTTGAAGTGACTCTGAGGTGGTCTAGTCATATGCGTCTAGTCTGATGCATAATGAAAGAATAAATACCTATACACACTTACTCAACCGAATTTGTTTTCTTTTTTTTTTTTCTTTTTTATTTTTTTATTTATTTCTGTATGTGTATGAATGTACTGTCTGCATGCAGGTCTGTGCACCCATGTCGTGCAATGCCGCGGAGGTCAGAAGAGGGTCTCGGATTCCCCTGGAACTGGAGTTCTCCTGGAATTGGAGTT
>VZQC01003777.1:270145-361354 GCA_009823505.1 Rhizomys pruinosus | reverse complement strand
ACCCGTGTTGTGTAATGCCGCGGAGGTCAGAAGAGGGTGTCGGGTTCCCCTGGAACTGGAGTTCTCCTGGAATTGGAGTTTCAGACGGTTCTCGGCCGCCATGTGGGTGCTGGGGATCGAACCCGGGTCCTCTGTAAGAGCGGTCGGCGCTCTTAACCGCTAGGCCATCTCTCCAGCCCCAGTACTTAACTTTTAAAAGCTATGTTATTTATTCTTGTATTGCCTGCATGTGTGTAAAGTGTACCTGTCTCATTATACCCATAGTTTAAGTGCATCTCTCAACTCTCATCAGTGAAGTTTCTTTTTAAAAAATAATTTATTAATTTTTATTTTATGTGTATGAGTGTTATGCCTGTATGTGCACCCATGTCGTGCAATGCCCACAGAGGACAGAAGATAGTGTTAGATCCCCTGGAATTGGTGTTCTGGACAGTTGTTGAACCTTGGTCTTCTGCAAGAACAGCCAGTGTTCTTAACTGGTAAGCCATCTCTTCAGCCCCACATGAAGTTCTTTCTGAAGTATATGGTGATTAATACTGAGACCTACAAAATCAGTCAATGTGCAGAGAATAAGACCGTGGAGTATTCAGCTCTAAATGGGACATCTATACCACACCCCTCTCTCCTGGGCTGAGGGATCATGATGGAAGAGGGATGAAGGAAGTGTAAGAGCCAGAAAGAAGTAGCAGAGGACTTCTGTGAAACAATGCTTTCTGGACAGGGCAGGGTCATTGTACACATAAACTCAACAGCAATTGTGACTGTATGCACAAGACCTACACAAGATCAAACCAGGCAAAATACCAGCATGGTGGGGAGGGGCTCACAAAGCCCCACTCCTAGATGAGCTATTGGCAATTACAGGCTGCTGAGGTAGGGAGAGTCAGTTTTCATCAGGGATGCAGCCCCTGAGAATCTACCCATTCTCCAGTAGATGGCCCTATACCCAAGGCCATACTGGCCAAACTATGTCAGTCAAAGGATTTTTATAAAGAGTGCATAGGAGGCTGGAGAGATGGCTCAGCATTTAAGAGCACTGATTATTCCTGCAGAAGACCTGGTTTGAATCCCAGCCCCCACATGGCCATTAAAACTGTCCACAACTCAATTTCAGGGGATCTGATGACCTCTTCTGTCCTCCACAGGGACTGCATGACATGGGTGCACTTACATACATGCAGGCAATACACACACACACACACACACATAAAATTAAAATTAACATAATAGGGGCTGGAGACATAGCCTAGTGGTTAAGAGCACTGACTGCTCTTGCAGAGGACCCGGGTTCGATCCCCAGCACCCACATGGTGGCTGAAAACCATCTTTAACTCCAGTTCCAGGGGAATCTGACACCCTCTTCTGACCGCAGCATTGCACAACACGGGTGCACAGACCCACATGCAGACAATCCATTCATACACATGTGAAAATAAATTTTAAAAATTAACATAATATTAAAAAAGGGTGCATGGAAGTCAGGATGCATGCCTTTAATCTCAGTACTTGAGAGGCAGAGGCAGGTGGATCTCTGTAAGTTAAAGTCCATCCTGGTCTACATAGTGAGTTTCAGGCTGGCTGGGGCTACAGGGAAACACTATCTCAAAAAGACCAAAAAAAAGTGCATGGAATTGGGAAGGAAAAGTGGTGGTAGGGCATGGGACATGTTAGAGGGGTGGGAGCGGGGGTAGATTTGACCAAAACACATTATATGAATGTTTGAAATTCTCAGATAATAAAAAAAGAAGTGGAATTAGAAGGGACAAAATTTAGTACCCTCTGAACTTGTAGATCTCAAAACCAAATGACTTTCCATAATTCTAAAGGGTATTGAGCCAGGCATGGTGGCGAATGCCTTTAATCCCAGCACTAGGAGGCAGAGGCAGGCAGATCTCTGGGAGTTCAAGGCCAGCCTGCTCTACATAGTAAGTTCCAGGGGTGGGCTACAGGGAGACCCTGTCTCAACAAGACCAAGAAAAAGGGTATTGAAGTTTATGTTAACTATTTCTTTGTGTTTTTTTTAAGGATTTTTTAAAAACATTTTTTAAATTTTATTTATTTTTTATGTGTATGAATGTACTGTCTGCATGTAGGTTTGTGCACCCATGTCCTGCAATGCCGCAGAGGTCAGAAGAGGGTCTTGGATTCCCCTGGAACTACAGTTCTCCTGGAATTGGAGTTACAGATGGTTCTCAGCCACCTCTCTCATGTGGTTGCTGGGGATCGAACCTGGGTTCTCTGCAAGAGCAGTTGGTGCTCTTAACCACTAAGCTATCTCTCCCGCCCTATTTCTTTGTATAATACAAAAAGTCATGGATTGTCACCCACAGGGAAAGGACGCCATATGATTGGAGGCTCCCATCATCGCCTTGTCATAGTTAGATGCTTCTCCTATTTGTATTCAATGTCATTCCACACTATCGCAATGTAAATGTCTAATTTTGAGATGAAATCTAATAAAATATTCTTTTATTTATTTTCGTGGTGCTTAGCATGAAATCCAAGGCCTTGTACATGTTAAGCTGCAAAAGAGATTTAATTTAATTAATTTATTTATTTATTTATCTTTTTCAAACAGGGTCTACCTTTAGTCCTAGCTGGCCTGGAGCTTGCTATGTAGACCAGGCTGGCCTTGAACTCACAGAGATCCATCCACCTGCCTCTGCCTCCCCAGAGCTGGGCTTAAAGGTGAGCGATAGCACACCTGGCAGAGATTTTATTTTTTAAAATATTTTATTTATTATTTTTATTTCTTGTGTATGAGTGTATTGCCTGCATATACGTAAGTGCGTGTTGTACAGTGCCTACAGAGTCAGAAGAGGGCGATGTATTCCCCAGGAACTGGAGTTATGGATGGTTGTCAGCTGCCGTGTGGGTGCTGGGAATCAAACTTGGGTCCTCTGCAAGAGCAGTTAGTGCTCCTAATCGTTGAGCCTTCTCTCCAGCCCCAAAACAGATCTTTTAAAAAAGTAAATCCTTCACATAATCTGGTGCTTTTTTCTAGTACTCATTTTTTTATTATTATTTATTATTTTTTATGTGTATGAGTGTACTGTCTGCATGTAGGTTGGTGTACCATGTCGTGCAATGCCGTGGAGGTCAGAAGAGGGCGTCGGATTCCCCTGGAACTGGAGTTAAAAATGGTTCTTAGCCGCCATGTGGGTGCTGGAAATTGAATTCGGGCCCTCTGCAAGAGCTGTGGGCGCTCTTAACCACTGAGCCATCTCTCCAGCCCCCTAGTACCCATTCTTAAGAACAGTAAGTGTAAGTGTATTTTTATCCAGAAAATAAATTCTAAAACTGCACATTAGTTGTAATCAGAGGAAGTTGGGGTATCGATTTATTTTCCTCCTAAAATTAACAACCATTTGATGCAGAAAAGGGAAAGCAATCAATCTACAAATATTTGCTATAAGGGAGATTCTAGCAAGTGACATTACGGTTTGTTATTTGTGGAAAGTCCACAAGCCTTAAGCATATGATACAGAAGTAAAAGCTATTTAAAATATGTTTAAAAAGTCTTAGTTGCTTCACCTGACTCTCAGTAGAGACAGACAGTCTACGGAATTCCATCTGAAAAATAAATGGTTCAAATTATACTCAGGATATAAAACAAAAGAAATAATCTCAAAAAGGTGTGATTCCGAAAGGTTAAGTAAATGCCAGTTAAGGCATGTTCAAGGAAGCCTCATTATTTTACCTGATTCTCGGTAGAGATAGACAGTCTACGGAATTCCACCTGAAAAATAAATGATTCAAATTATACTCAGGATATGAAACAAAAGAAATGATCAAAATAAAGTCTGCTTCCAAAAAGATGGGCTTTCTTTCTGCTTTTGTTTTTTTTTGTTTTTGTTTTGTTTTGTTTTGAGACAAAGTCTTCTGCATTCAGTATTCACCATGTAGCTGAAGGTGGCAGTGATCTCCTGACCCTCCTGCCTCCCCTGTCCAAGTGCTAGGGTAACAGACACATATCATCATGCCCCCCTAATGATGTTATTTCATTATGACTATCCCAGCAATTGCTCGGGTCAGATCTTACCTGCTTTATCTCACTTTTTAACTGCATGATCCCAGCTCGTTCAGTTTTTGTTGCTCCAACAGCACCAATCTCATGGATAGAGATGGCAGGACTAACATTTGAATCAGTGGGACGAACTGTAGCGAAGAAGAGATCAACGTGGAAAAGAACCATCAGTCTCTTAACTACCGAGCCATCTCTCCAGCCCAGATAGCTTTGCTTGTAAATGTTTTATGGACCGGAGTTTGATTTATTTGGGGTTAAAAGCTCCTCTGATAAAAGAAAAAAATTTTCTAAAATGATGAGAATTGAAATGAAACACTCTGAAGTGTCAGTTCAGTCACTGAATCTTACCGCTTCGCTCCACTCCAAACTCTTTGCCGCTGAGAATGTGATGTAGGAGGTTCTTCATGGCTGAAGGACTGAGATTCATTAGGCCCTCAGTGGCTTCTTCAGCTAGTCAAGAGAAATGCAAGGTAGAAGGAATTTGTCCTTATTTTCCTTTTCTTTGTTTCTTCAGCAAAACAGGTCCTTATTGGGTAGCTTAGGCTAGCCTCAAACTCACCATCCTCCTGCCTCAGCCTGTTAGGTGTTGGGATTGTACCACCATACCTAGTTTGCTGACTTGGATGTGTGCCACCTCCTCTCCTCCATCCCCTTCGATGGGCAGGGGATGCTGAGGAGTTGACCCAAGGCCTCACATATAGCAAGCACAGATGCTACCACAGAGTTACACTCTTAGGCCCTCAATTTCCTTTCTGGCATAGCATTTCTGAGCCACTTCCTTAGAAGATGGAAATTATAGACAAATTTCTTACACCACATACTTGGCTATTCCTACTGTACTAGATTTTTCACTATTTGAGAACTGACTACCCACACTATAGGTGAGCAAGCCCATTAGTTTCTTCATCCTATTTCCATACCATTCAGCAACTTCATACGATCTTTATTTGAAGGTGGGAAGAATAAAGAAGGGAACTAGAAGACATTCAGAGAAAGGTAATGAATGTATGCACACGTGTACAAACTAAAATAATTAAAACTTCTCAGTTGAGAAACAGGTATATAAAAGAAAACAGATATGCATCTATGAAATTATTAAGAAGGCTGGGCGTGGTGGTGCATGCCTTTAATCCTAGCACTCGGGAGGCAGAGGCAGGTGGATCTTTGTTTTGGTTGTTTTTTTTTTTTTTTTTTTTTTTTNCTCATCCACTGCTGGTGGGAATGTAAACTCGTACAGCCACTATGGAAAGCAGTGTGGAGAACCCTTGGAAGACTTGGAATGAACTTGCCACCCGACCCAGCCATACCACTCCTGGGCGTGTACCCTCGAGACTCACCCCACCACAGAGATACATGCACGGCCATGTTTATTTCAGCTCTCTTCACAATAGCAAGGAGCTGGAACCAACCCAAATGCCCCTCAACTGATGAGTGGATAGAGAAAATGTGGCACATCTACACAATGGAGTTCTATGCAGCAGTAAAGAAAGATGACATAATGAGGTTTGCAGGAAAATGGCTGGAGCTAGAAGATATCATGCTGAGTGAAGTAACACAGTCCCAGAAAAACAAACGACGAATGGTATCCCTCATCTGTGGATGCTAGTGCCAATTACCTAGTTGTAAGTATTTCTTGTGCACAGCCCCTTGAGCTTTTGTCCAAGCAGTTGGGAATGATGCATATTGGAAACAACAACAACAACAACAACAACAACAACAGAAAAGGACTGCATCAAAGAACTGACTGAAACAGTGAACTTCTGCTCAAAACAGTCAACTTCCACATGGAGAATATCAAGAAAGACTGAGAAAGAGATGAAAAGCATGTTTGGCAGAATGCATGAACTCTGGTGGGGTGGGGGGATAGGGGGTCACGGGTCTAGATTTGATAATCTTGTATAAAATATATATGTAAATAAATAAAAATAAAAAAAAACATTTATCTATAAAAAAATCATAGACTAGAAATCAGCTTGACTAGATAGACAGGCCTTGGCATATGTGATGTAATCCACAAAATGCAGTGGGGGTTCTGTAGGAGGATGGGGATGGGGAGGAGGTCTAGATATGATTGAGGTTTATTGTATGAAATGAAACTGAGGAAAAATATACATAAAAAATTCTACTGTATACCAGCTTTGTTACTTTGGGCAAGTTACTTCACTTTCAGTTTTGTTATTGGCAAAAGTTGAACAATATCAGGTGTTTTAGCGAGTTGTTGTAACAAGCCAGACAGTGCATATGAAGCAAATAACAGAATGTCTGGCAAAATGGGCATAAATTTCAGTTCTCTTCTTGAAGGATTATAGAAATTGTCTCAAAAGCCTTTTGTGCACTGGCCGTAGTGATGCCTGCCTGTAACCCCAGTACTCTGGAGCTGAAGGCATGAGGATCACAAATTCCAGGATAGCCTGGGTTGCATAGGTAACTTGTCTCAGAAAATTTTTAAAACACATGTGGGGGGGGGGCGGCTGGAGAGATCGCTCAGCAGTTAAGAGTGTGCACTGCTTTTGCAGAGGACCTGAATTCAGCTCCCAGCACCATACAAGACTGCTGACAACCACCTGTAATTCCAGCTGCAGGGGATCTGACACCCTCTTCTGGACTCCTGAGGTACCTGCACTCAGGTGTGCACACACCCAAACATAAATCCACATAAAAATAAAATAAATAGTTTCTCAAAAGGCATTTGGAGCCGGGCGTGGTGGCGCATGCCTTTAATCCTAGCACTTGGGAGGCAGAGGCAGGCGCATCTTTGTGAGTTCAAGACCAGCCTGGTCTACAGAGTGAGTTCCAGGACAGCTGGGGCTGCAGGGAGACCCTGTCTCGAAAAGACCAAAAAAAAAAAAAAAAAGGCATTTGGGGAAATTTAACTGGAACAATGATTTTCAGTTTTGAGTTTTGCAACTGTGATCATATTTTTCTATGCCATCTCTAAATCTATTAACTTTGTTCTTGGTAAAATAAGGGCTATGGGTGGTGGCACGTGCCTTTAATCCCAGCACTCGGGAGGCAGAGGCAGGCAGAGCTCTGAGAGTTCAAGGCCAGCCTGGTCTACATAATGAGTTCCAGGACAGCTGGGGCTACAGGGAGACCCTGTCTCAAAAAGACAAAAAACAAAACAAAATAAAATAAAATAGAGAAGAGATTTATATTCTGGGGTCTGTCTCCTCATTTCCCCTTACAGCCTGAAGGCACACACAGCTGAGGATAGCTATGAGTGCGGTCCAGTACAAAATTGTAAACTTATCTAAAACACAAGATTTTTTTTGTGATTTTTTTAACTCAATTACATGGTTCTCAAGTATGAACTCTATAGATGACAATGGTGTGTCACAATGTCAAAAGGTTGGATGTGCCTGGATGACAATTTGCTGTACACAGTCCCAGATCCTAAGTATTTTCCCAACTAAAATTGTTGCCTTGACAAATGTATACGTAATTTTAGAATCTTGTTATTAAAAACACTGCCTTCTTGCCAGGTATGGTGGCGCACACCTTTAATCCCAGCACTTGGGAGGCAGAGCTAGGCAGATGTCTGTGAGTTCAAGGCCAACCTGGTCTACATAGAAAGTACCAGGACTGTTGGGGCTACAGGGAGACCTCGTCTCAAAAACTCCAAAAAATTTACTGCCTTCTTTTAATTTGTTCTTGATATTGAGAAGACTTAACACTATGATGTGTTGATTTAGTGACTCATGCTTGGTGTTTAGAAGCTTTGCTCTTTGGATCAGAACCCAACGCAGTATGTCCTGCTCTTAAGGTGTTAGGAGTAAGGAATTTACCTCAAACCACTTAAGAAAAATGTGGAACGCAGAGGCCCCAAGAGGTGAAGTTTTAAAGTTGCTGAACTGACATACAAATATGTCATGTCTTCACCCCCTTGCATTGGAAAATAGTGACTGGCAAACAGGGGCATAAAATAGCCGCTAGTTTCTGAGCTGTGAACAAAAATACTGTAGCTGCATCCCCCTCCTGATAGGAAACTTCATCTGCACTATGAGCGAACTCCCCTTAAAACTAGTTACAGAATTAAAATACCTGAGCACCGAAGAGAGTGGGCCAGTTCTGTTGCCATAACTTGTATGATCAGACCAATTCGAAGTCGAAACATTTCAGCAAAGAGACTAGGCTGAGTTCTCATATACATGGCTAGATATACCATTATTTCCTGTGTACAGAATGGACATAAATAAAAATTATAGTGCAGGTTTCACAATGTCTATTTTGCTGTCTCTGCAAACTGTCAGCTCAATTAAAAGCAAATACTAAAATATCAATTGTCAGGTTAGGCTTTCTAAGGCTGCTCACCTGTGTAAGGATCGACACGTTCATGTCTCCTTCGCTGGCTTCCTCTATCAGTTGGGTGAGTGCCTCAAATGGTAGAGGTCTAAGGAAGAAGACAGTAAATAAAGAAGAAATTCCACAATCACTTAAGCCTAAATCTATTAAAAACAACAACAGCAACAACAACAACAACAAAAAACCTCGTCCCAACTCTAAGTCACTGCCTCAACACCTCATCATTTATGGTTTGTTCCTAGTCCAAATCTTACCCATTGCCTCTCAGTACACCTGGCCCATAGTGAGCACTCTATACCTTCACATTTTTTCATTTAAAACTCACCCCGCGATGTCCTTTCGTACTAGTCCGTCATGGTTAGTCTTTAACTGACAAGAAATGATTACCACGAAACTAGTTTTTTCTTTTTGGTCTTCTTGCGGCAGGGTTTCCCTGAGGCCCCAGCTGGCCTGGAATTCACTATATAGACCAGGTTGGCCTTGAACTCACAGAGATCCACCTGCCTCTGTGTCCCGAGTGCTGTGATTATAGGCATGTGCCACCATACCTGGCCACAAAGAAACTAGTTTTAAGCTTTGTGTTTTGGAAACCATTTTGTTACTTTATAGCCACATTTTTTTGGTCTTTTTTGAGACAGGGTCTTCCTGTAGCCCCAGCTGTCCTGGAACTTGCTTTGTAGAGCAGGCTGGCCTTGAACTCACAGAGATCCACCTGCCTCTGCCTCCCGAGTGCTAGGATTAAAGGCATGTGCCACTACGCCCAGCTTTATAGCCACATCTTATAGGGTTATATTGATTTTTAAAATTGTTTGATCAGCTTAGCTACAATTACAAACACACATGCATACAGGGTAAACACACATTCTCCCATATTTGTGACTTTCAATTTTTTATTTTTTTTTTTGAGACAGTGCCTTGTTATATAGCCCAGGCTGCTGGTTAAGTTTTGATTCTCCTATCTCAGGCCCTGAACTGCTGGAATTAGAGGCATGTACCATAACATCTGGACACAGCTGTGAGTCTCTCACTGACATGATGTGCTTTGAAGAGCTATATAATTCCACATACTTTTGAAATGCCTAGAGTAACACAAACCTCACTGATTGTCATAGAAGGTTCTGTTTGCCAGGAGCAAGGTGTTATGGGTGAAATTGTGTCCCTCAACATTCCTAGATTGAAATTCCTACACTTAGTACAACAGAGTGTGATCTTGATGGGAAATATGGTTTTTAAAAATATGGTTTTAAGAGGTAATGAAAGTAGAGCTGGGTATTGTGGTGGATGCCTTTAATCTTAGGATTTGGGAGGCAGAGGCAAGTGGATCTCTGAGATCTAGGCTAGCCTTGTGTAGATAGTGAGTTCCAGGCTAGCCTGTGGCTACAGGGAGACATCTCAAAAAGACCAAAGGAAAGGGGGGGGGAACTAAAGTGAAGGAATTAAGTGATTCCTTATATAATATGCCCTTATAAAAGGGGGAATTTGGACAGAGAAACATGCATAGAATGGAGAAATATGAAGAGACATAGGGAGAAGCTGGCCATCTACAAGATAAGACAAGGGGCTCAGAAGGAGGTCCTTCATGGCCTTCGGAAGCAAGTGGCTCCGTTGACGTTGCCAGGTATTATGAGACACTGTGACACTGTCAGAGAGTACATTTCTGCTGTTTAAACCACCAAATCTGTGGTATTTTATTACTTCGGTCCAAGGAAGTTAACCTACAAGGTTTGGACTATTTTCCTAAAGCATAACTAAGGCTTCACATACAGAATCTGTGACATATGGTCCTTGGGCATGTCTCTCCATACCTCCATCCAGGACTCTGTATGGAGTCATGGACATGAACTGGGGAAAATATGACAGGTAAACTTTACCAAGTTATCCTTGTTTACTTCTCTCATTTATCCTTTGAAGGGGCATGAGAGGTAACAATACCTTAAAGGAAGTAAGGCAGATGGGCCAGGCTTGTTTACAACTGAGGGGCCCTTATCAGCTGGTCTTAAGTAAACAAGACCTAGGCTAAAGGAAGTAAGGTAGGGGGCCAGCTGGTCCTAAGTAAATAAGACCCGGCTAAAGGAAGTAAGGTAGGAGGGCCAGCGGGTCCTAAGTAAACAAGAGGGCGTTAAAGGAAGTAAGGTGGGTGGGCCAGCTGGTCCTAAGTAAATAAGACCCGGCTAATTTTGAAACTTTTCCGATTGGCTCTAGCTATTTGACCTTTTTTTTTTTTTAATTTTATTTATTTTTGTATGTGTATGAGTGTACTGTCTGCATGTAGGTTTGTGCACCCGTGTCGTGCAATGCCGCCGAGGTCAGAAGAGGGTCTCAGATTCCCCTGGAACTGGAATTCTCCTGGAAATGGAGTTACAGACGGGTCTCAGCCGCCATGTGGGTGCTGGGGATCGAACCCGGGTCCTCTGCAAGAGCAGTCAGTGCTCTTTAAGATGATTGGCTGTTCCCTAGTGGTCTTTGCCTTTATAAGCTGCTGTAGTGCTTGAATAAATGAGATGGGTTATGACTGACTCCCCTTCTGAGTGTCTCCGGGACATGGAGGCTGCGAGGTGGGGCAGACTGTGCACTTGTCTTTCCCCTTCCATCTGGTTGCTGTGCGGGGGGCAGGACCCCGCAATCTTTGACTAAACTTTACATCTAGAGCTTTGTTTACAAAATAAACTTTTCACTCTCTAAGCATGGTAGTGCACATCTGTAATTCTAATATTCAGGAGACTAAGGCAAGAAAATTGTAAATTCAGGGTTAGCCTGTGGTATATGGCGAGACCTTATCTCAAACTGAACAAAAAACACCTTACCACATTCACTATTGAAGTAGAACTGGCAGGCAGGGGAATATGTTTTGAAATTATTCCTTCATAGAAACACAGATTTATTTTTGATCACTTAGGAAGTTAGAATCCCTCTAAAATATTTTTTATAAATACAATCTGCTTGCAGATTTAAATATTGGCACTGGCATGACATAAAATTAAACAGACAAAAAATTAAACAGACTTAGTGCAGATGAGTTTTACTGGCACAGCTAGTAGTAAAAAAAAATAATCATAGCTGGGCGTGGTGGCGCACGCCTTTAATCGCAACACTTGGGAGGCAGAGGAAGGCGGATCTCTGAGTTCAAAGCTATCCTGATCTACATAGCACGTTCCAGGCCAGCTGGGGCTACAGGAAAACCCTGTGTCAAAAAGAGCAAAAAAAGGGTACCCACTTGTAGGGATTAAACTTGTCACTGTAGCTTTAGTCTGCTCCTTGCTCCTTCAGCCCCACCCTATCCTGGGGGACAGCTGCTAATCAGAAGCTGGAGCAAACTGGCGAGCAGCAATGTGATGACTGGTTTTGCTGGCAGCATCTCTGGTCCCCTTTGACTTTGACCTTCACCGCTTTGATTCCTTTTTCAGCAGCACGGAACTGCGTGAGCATCAGCCCTGGCTCCAGCTACATAACTGCCTTTACTTCTCTTTCAGAGTATGGTTGATTTTGTGGGTGCTAACTTCTGATGTCCCATTTTTGTGTATTTTCAGAATGAAAGGTTTATGAAGCCAATAAGCAAAAAAGGTTTGACTATTATTACCTATTCTGTGGCTCTGTTAGAAGTATGCATATAAGATGTTATACCAGTTAGGGCAGGACAAAGCAGCTTCATAAAGGCTCAGAGAAACCGCATAAAATAAGTTCTCAAGCAGAGACAGTCTATTGCAAGGACCTTCTTTGCTGCCACTTATCATAGGCTGTTTAAAGTTAGAAAACTGAATAGCAACACTGAATACTGTAGAAATGCACTTTGCTCAGTAATACTTGAGTAGTTGCAATATTAGATTACCCATTTGGTTGTTACAGAAAATCCTTAAACTGTAATTGATGGTTGTTGCCGTAATAGTATATTGCCTGTATTTCTACCTCTAGTAATGGGCTTTATGTGCTAGATTTCAATATCCTTGAGCCTGGGCAAGTGCACAAGCCTTTTTAAAAAGAAACATGGTTTACTTGCACAAAACTGATCGTTAATTTGAGAGATCGTTAATGCCCTTGAAGTGGTTTTTGTGGGTGTGAAGCAAATGGTGAGAATTTGAATTATTCCCTTATTACAGTATTGTAATTAAGTCTGCTTAATTTATCAAATCATGTTCATGCCCTGACTTTATATCCTTGTATCTATCAATAAACATTGTGATACTTAAAAAAAAAAAAACCAACCAAATGGCCTACTCACGCAGAGATGGTCTTCTCTCGAGGTTCTGGAGGAAGTCCTACTGTCAGATGTTTTTGGTGGGAGAGAAGGTCGGTGCAGGCCTGAGAAGAGGCAACATAACATTACTGCTGTCATAGAATTTCAAACTTCCACGAACATTTCTTGGCTTTATAAAACTTTGCTCTCCCTTAGCTTACACCAACAGACTAAGCACCCCCTCTCTGGGGGGGGTCTTTTTGAGACAGGGTCTCCGTGTAGCCCCAGCTGTCCTGGAACTCAGTCTGTAGACCAGGCTGGCCTTAAACTCACAAAGATCCGCCTGCCTCTGCCTCCCGGGTGCTAGGATTAAAGGCGTGCGCCACCACGCCCGGCTTAGCCTTCTTTCTCCAGAGACACCAAGATCAGAAAAGAGAGCTTTCCAGGAGGAAACAATAAACTTGGTATTTTTAACTTCTGGGAGACAGGAACTTTTAGCCTAGTTTAACTACATTAATATCTAAAAGTCTTATGGTTGGGAATAGAGAGCTGGCTCAGTGGTTAAGAGCACTTGCTGCTCTTGCAGAGGACCCAAGTTAGGTTCCCAGCACCCACATAGCAATTAACACCCGTCTATAACTCCAATTCCAGGGGATCTGATGTGATCTTTCTGACCTCCATGGACATCTCATGGGATGGATGTGTTTACATATGTGCAGGCAATATACTCATATATATAGCAATTTTTTAAAAATTAAAAAAATTCATGCTGGGTGTGGTGGTGCACACCTTTAATTCCAGCAGATGCAGGTGGAACTCTGTGAGTTCAGGGCCAGCCTGGTCTACATAGCGAGCTCCAGGCCAGCTGGGACTAAAGAGAGACCCTGTCTCAAAAAGACCAAGAAATTTTTTTAATTCTTACAGTTTATAACAACTCAATTATAACTCTCAATTCTGTAGTTATGTTATGGTTCAGTAAGACATAAATGTCATTCACAAATAAAAAGCTAATATGAGAAATTTTATGTATGAAAGAAAACACCAGAAACAATTAGAGGTTGTGGTTGCCTTAAAAGCAGTTATGAAAATCAATGATATTCCCCTTGCAGTGCAAAGGATTGAACCCCGGATCCTGTGAATACTAGGCAAGTGGCCTAACCACTGAGCTATACTCCCAGCCCTGAAATGACTTTAAAAACAGCTTCCCATTTACGAAAGGAACCATGGAAATAAAGAGAAAGAAAAAGCCTGAGAGAGGGGGTGTACCATAGTAGGAGACAAGGAGAATATGGGGAAAATAGGGGTATTTAACTGGGAAGGGAGGACGGAGGACTATATGAGTAACCATGGGGGTAAAGGGGAAGAAGGAGCTGAAGAGAGGGAGGGTAAAAGGAGACAGGTATTATCAAGGGGAAAATGGAGGGTATTTTAACTGGTGAAGGACTAGGGAGGCTGAGGGAGGGAGGGAGAGAGAGAGATAGAGAGAGAGAGAGAAAAGAAATAATTCTGGTGTGTGCATGACTGTAAGGAAACAGTCTCCCAGGCTTCAGGAGACTTGCTCATATGAACTTACAGCAATGGTGAAAGCATGCACAAGACCCATGCAAAGTCAATCAGACACAAAACCCCAGTAGAGAACTGGGGAAATGGCCAGGAGGCACCAAGCTTAGCTGAGGGACTACTGGCAGCTGATCACTGCAGGGTGAGAGAAGAGTTGATCTTCTTTTAAGGAAATGACTCTAGATAGGCTGCACAGGCTCCAGTGCACGAACTCACACCAAGAGACATCTGGGTACACAGACTTGACTCAATAGGCCTTAACATATATAGGCTTTAACATATATGACAGAATGCATGAAATCAGTGGGGGGGCTATGGGAGGTGCAGACAGGAGAGGAGGTCTAAATATGATTAAGATACATTGTATGAAATGCACAAAATTTCAATAAAAATATTCATTGAAAAAAAGCTTTTGGAAATAAAAAAACCTTCCCATTTAAATTCTATATAAATTCAAGAAGAACTTATTATTACCTCATCAAGGGCCTCCACCTTTTTCCTTAGGATCCCAGAGATGTATCGGATCAGGCCCCAGTGCCGAATTTCTCCAACTTTGCCATACAGTTCACTAAGAAGCACTCTGACTGTAGCACCCCCTTCTTCGTACAATTCAGTGTCCCAGTCAGGCCCTCTGGAATTGTAAATACAGGACTACATTAATTGTAAGAAAAGCCTCGGCGGGGGGCGGGGGGGCGCTGGAGAAATGGTTCAGCGGTTAAGAGCACTGACTGCTCTTGCAGGGGACCTGGGTTCGAATCCCAGCACCCACATGGAGGCTAAGAACCATCTTTAGTGCCTGGCATGGTGGTGCACACCTTTAATCCCAGCACTCGGAGGTGGAGGCAGAGGCAAGCGGATCTCTGTGAGTTCAAGGCCACCCTGGTCTACATAGCGAGCTCTAGGCCAGCTGGGGCTATAGAGAAACCCTATCTCAAAGACCCCCCCCCAAAAAAAGCATACTATATTTCAAGAACTAATGAAATAATGTATATTTTTGTTTAAAGGATACAGATACATTTTTGTTATATAATTACTGTTATTATGTCTCAACTAAGGAATATATAAAGATATATGAAATCGGGGATTTAATA
Organism: Rhizomys pruinosus; assembly: GCA_009823505.1. Classification (NCBI taxonomy): domain Eukaryota; kingdom Metazoa; phylum Chordata; class Mammalia; order Rodentia; family Spalacidae; genus Rhizomys; species Rhizomys pruinosus. Next base: position 346,203 of record VZQC01003777.1, on the reverse strand, counting down.
ATATATGACAAATGTAGATTTTTTTTTGGTCTTTTTGAGACGGGGTCTCCCTGTAGCCCCAGCTGGCCTGGAACTCACTTTGTAGACCCGGCTGGCCTTGAACTCACAGAGATCCGCCTACCTCTGCCTCACAAGTGCTGGGATTAAAGATGTGCGCCACCATGCCTGACAAATGTAGTCTATTTATTAAATCGAGACCATCAAGTAGCTATGTAGAAAGAAGTTAATCTATGCCTGACAGTCTAATAATTCCAAATTTGTCCAAAGATATAAATGCTAAGGTGTTAGAAAATATACAAGAAATTAGTTTATAATTTTAGAAGATTTTCTAACTATGGAATACTTACTATAAGCAATTAATTTTGACACATTTAGATATAAAAGACAAAAATATTACTGCAAAGCCATTGTGTGCAAAGTGTAGGACAAATTACAAAAGGGGAAATATTTGTAATTCATAGTCCAATTCCTATAAAGAACAAATAGCTAAAAATATAAGAAATACCACAAGAAAATTTGGTAAAACAAATATTGGTAGCGCTTCAATACAGGAAAAAGTGGTCAATCTCACATGTAATGAGAAAAATTAAAATGAACATTATTATATCAAGATAACATTTTTATTGTACCAAGCTGTGAAAAATCCTCAAATTTGATAACATTGTATTGGGAGTGGCATAGCACTTAGAATAGTTCCTGTGGGAGTGAAAATCAGAATAAGCCCCCTGGAGGGCTATTTGGAAATACTGGAAAGAGCCTGGCAGTTCCTATAATGATTAAACGAAGAATTACCATGTGACTCAGAATTTAGATTCTTGATTATGTAGCCACGAGAAATGAAAATTTATGCCTGTACTAACTTGTCCATGAATGTTTATACTACCATTATTCACAATAGCCCCAAAGTGAGAATAATCCAAATGCCCATCAATAAATAAATGTGTTATAAGCAAACAGACAATATTTGGCAATAAATGAAGTACTGATTTTTTTCTGCAACATGAACATACCTTGAAAGTACTACACTAGAGTGCACAGAGCTTAAATTGGGGATTTCCCAGGACCACCTGAAGCACAGGTAGGAGCCAAATGCTTCAGCCAGGTGGATTGTTTGATAATTATATCATTGGATTGTTGGATAATTGTATCATTGGATAATTGTATCATTGTCTTGTGTGGTGGTGGGGGCAGAGTCATCCTGCTAGCTGTTATAAAAGGTGGGCATGTTGCCACTGTGAAACTTGAGTAGACAGAACTTAGATCTGGGATTACCCAGGACCACCTGAAGCACAGAGTACAGGGGGCACGGGCTAAATGAGGCACACACACCCTCAACTGGAATTGCTGAGGGTGTGTCCAAGTGAGACCACAATGGTGATTCTGGGGTGCAAGGCAAGGCAATAAATGAAGCAGTGAACCTGAGACACCTCTAGTCCCTCATCACCAAGTCCTAGAAACAACCTAGAGAAACTGGCTAGCAGGAAGCAGAGTGAGCAGAGTGCCCAGCAGGGTACCGACTGATTTTTTGGAGAACCTTCAGAACAGAAAGGGAAGAGTGAGTTAGACTTCCAATCTATAAACAAAATTGAAAGCCTGAAACCTAGACAAATAAACACTCCATAAACAAGGAGAAAAACAGCAACAACAAAAACAAAAACAACAACAAGGAAGGCATCTGAAAGAGGCAAGCAAAGCAAGCCTTCAACACAGTGAAGAGGCATTTGGGATTCACATCTGTGCTGGATAGCTTTAGTGTCATCTTGACACACCTGGGTTGAGGGAGCCTCAGTTCGGGAATTGGCTCCATTGGATTGGCCTGTGGCCACATCTGTGGAGTATTGTCTTGATGGTCAAGCGGTGTGGGAGGGCCCGGCCCACAATGAGTGGTGCCATCCTGGGCAGGTTGTTGTGAACTGTATAAGAAGGCAGGCTGGGCATGAGCCAGAGGAGCAAGCCAGTGAACAGCATTCCTCCATGATCTGTGCTTCAGCTCCTGCCTCCAGGTTCCTGCCCTGAGTTCTTGCCTTGGGCTCCCTGAGTGATAAACTGTGACCCAGGAGATGTGTGCTGAATAAATCCTTTCCTCCCCAAGTTGGTGTTGGTCAGAGTGTTTTGTCACAGCAATGGAAGACAAACCAGAACAACATCGGAATACAGGCAAAGAGAAACACACATACCAGGGGCACGATGAAGGCACAACATGGGAAAGGTGCAGGATAATTCCACACCAAGCTCTATCAACCCTGTGGGAGATTCCTACAGTGGGAATCTCCCTCGGTGTGGCCCGGGATACAGATCTTAAACAATTGCAGACATATTCAAAGAAATCAAAGAATAGAAAGAACAAGTCAGAGAACTAAGGAGAGAGAATAAAAAACTCAAGGACATAGAGGGAGAGAATGACAAATGCCAGAAAGAACTAGAGGGAGAGAATGACAAACTCTGGAAGGAAGTGGAAACACTGAAAAGATCCCATGCTGAAATAAAAAANAAGGAGAGAACATGAAAAACTTAAGACAGACCTAGAGGGAGAAAATGACAAACTTTGGAAAGAAATAATCAGAGACTGACAAATGCCAGAAAGAACTAGAGGGAGAGAATGACAAACTCTGGAAGGAAGTGGAAACACTGAAAAGATCCCATGCTGAAATAAAAAAGGAAACCAACCAGTGAAGCAAGGAGCTACAGGAAGCAATTGAGAAGTTCCAAAAAGAAGTGGAAATACTAAAGAAATCACAGAATGAAATGAAAAAGGAAAGGAACGGAAAATGCCTCAGAAGTAGAATGGAGGAAGCAGAACAAAGAATATCAGACATGGAAGATAACACAGAACAACTAAAAAGCTCAAGTAAAGATTATGAAAAATTAAAAAAACCCATAAAACTGGAACAACCATGAAATGTGGGACACTGCAAAAGGATCAAACCTCAGCATCATAGGAATAGAGGAAAGAGAAGAATCCCAAGAGAATGGTATTGATCAGATCTTCACATCACCACAAAGCACATACCCTATCCTGTCCACAGCTGATCCCTGAGCTGCTGGGAGACTCCACTATGTCTACACTCCTTTCCCTACTGCCACCTCCAGCATCATCTGGTCAGCACCCACTTCTCTCCCTTGTAGGAGGATGTTAGGCGGTGGGTCTCAGAGACCTGCAGGAGGAAGTCAGCTTCAGCCTGGGTTTTGCCTGGCTGTCACTGAAGGTTGGATAGGACTTTTAATTTCTCCACAGCAATAGCAGCACGGTCTAAAGAGAGTGGCTTTCCTGAAGTTCAAGGTGGCAGGGACCCAGTGGCTGAAATGGACACTTCTGTGCCCTCCCTGCTCCCTGTTGGTGGGAGTAGAAAGGATGTCACATTTTCAGGGGTGATGTGACACTGTCCATTCATGCCACTGATGTTTATAAAGCTACTAGTATGTGTGTGGCACACCAGCCTGGCTTGGGTATCCAGGAGTGTGACAGGTACCTGGGACCTAGCAACCCCTCTTCTTGGGATGAGCCTGTAGAAGGGCCATCCGATAAACCTCATGGAGGTTCCTGTCTCCTGCGGAATTGGGGGTGGAGTCCATGTCCATTGATCTATGTATGGGAGCCTGTTCCGTGAGCCTGGTGTACCCATAGTGAACATCATGCATTTCTTAGGAAAGATAAGCACATCTGCGGTGCCGGCCAGGCAGTGTTCATCACTGAGTATTGCAAGAAAAGGCAGGTTCAGAGCACCCTCAGTTTGTAAAATAAACTCCATCACATGTTAAAAAAAAGAGAACCATCTGTAACTCCAATTCCAGGAGAACTCCAGTTCCAGGGGAATCCGACACCCTCTTCTGACCTCCGCGGCATTGCACAACATGGGTGCACAAACCTACATGCAGACAGTACATTCATATAAATAAATAAATAAATAAATAAATAAATAAATAAATAAGAAAAGGCAAAGGAGCCAGGGGCTCCCCCCCCAAAAAAAAAACCCGAGTGACCCTTGAGGACCAGATCCTCAAGTGACCTTCAGAAAACAAAAACCTTGGTTAATCTGGGCTAACTGTGTGGCCTTAAACATCCAAAAGGAAAGTATAACCAGAAATAAATAAATAGTAAGACCTGAGAAATTGTATTTCAGGTATAAAACTTGAAATCTTGTTAAAAAGGCAAAAAGTAAAAAAAAAAAAAAATGACCATAGTTGTTTTGCCTGTCTTACTGGCAAGTGCAGCTATCCTGTGGCTGCCACTGCTTTTGCCATCCTTCAAAGACATGAGACACAGCTTTTCAACCTTCTGTTATAGACTGAAGACTCATGTCTCTCCAAGAATCCTCCAAACCTTCAGTGCCAGATGGGGACTGCTGAGACATCCAGCTTGTGGACTGAGCTACTACTGGGGTTTCAGCCTCTTCAGAGTATAGACTGTTGTTGGACTACCCAGGCTGTATCATGGAGACCAGTATAGGAAGATCAAGACAGGGCTTGGTGCTTACTGGACCTCATTTGGTGACCACGGGAAGGGAAAACCCCAGTGTGGAGCACAAGGGCAGAACTGATGGTGGTTTGGGCTTGCCAAGGAGGAGCCTTCAAACATGACATCTTTCAGTGTAATAAAGAAAAAAAAATCACCGGGCATGGTGGTGCATGCCTTTAATCCTAGCACTTGGGAGGCAGAGGCAGGCAGATCTTTGTGAGTTCAAGGCCAGCCTGGTCTGCAGAGCGAGTTCCAGGACAGCTGTGAAAAGATCAAACCTCTGCATCATAGGAAGAGAGGAAGGAGAAGAATCTCAAGAGAATGGTATTGATCAGATCTTCGACAGAATAATAGATGAAAATTTCCCCAAACTAAAAAAAGACAAACCCATACAAATACAAGAAGCACATAGAACTCCAAACAGACAAGATCAGAAAAGAAACTCTCCACACCGTATCATAGTTAAAACGCTAGACGCCCAAAACAAAGACAAAATTCTGAAAGCCACAAGAGAAAACCAACAAGTTACATATAAGGGGAAACCTATCAGAATCACAGCTGACTTCTCAGTGCAAACTATGAAAACAAGAAGAATGTAGAGCATAGCAGTCCCAGTGTTAAAGGATTATAGATGCCAACCCAGGTTACTATACCCAGCAAAAATGTCAATTCTAGGTGAAGGAGAGAGAAAAATCTTCCATGACATAAACAAGATGAAAGAATACATGTCTGGAAAGCCAACCCTTCAGAGAATACTTGAAGCAATTCAAAGGACAGAAGAAAGTAGCAATTATCCCCAGGCACCTAGAAAGAGAAATTAATAAAAGCATAACTGCAGAAGTAGAAACCTAGACCAAAAATGCAAATGGATAATTAGGTGAAAGAAAGCAACACACATCTTTCAGTTATAACCTTAAATATTAATGGACTAAATTCCCCAGTCAAAAGACATAGACTGGGAGATTGGACTAGGAAACAGAACCCATCTATATGTACTGTCTGTATGTAGGTTGGTGCACCCGTGTCATGCAATACTGCAGAGATCAGAAGAGGGCGTCAGATTCCCCTGGAACTGGAGTTAAAGACAGTTCTTAGCTGCCATGTGGGTGCTGGGAATCGAACCCAGGTCCTCTGCAAGAGCAGTAGGCACTCTTAACTGCTGAGCCATCTCTCCAGCCCCAGCCAAGTGCTAAGATTAGAGTCACATGGAATGTAACTGGCTGATAATTCTTTCCCAATAGTAACTAGTTCACTTTGGGGCCATTAGTGTTTTAAGTATACCTTCTTGACTTTAGGATTCATTGGCTTTCCAAATCACTTCTTGCCCTGCTAACCGTGATTTCTAGAATAGTGAAGTGTGTGCTTTGCATAACACTTTGTTGAAACTTAACAATGTATAAAATGTAAAAATTGAGGGCTGGAGAGATGGTTCAGCAAGCAATAAAGAACATGTACTGTTCATCCAGAGGACAAGTTCAGTTGCTAGCACCCAGGTCAGGTGGCTCACAACCACCTGTTAAGTCCAACTCCAGGGGATCCAATGCCATCTTCTAGCCTCCACAGGCATCCACAGACATGAACACAGACGCATACATATAGACAAAAGAAAGGAAAAATCAGAGCCTCAGGGTAGATCACCTGTCTAGCATGAGCAAAACCCTCAGTTTGATCCTTAGAACCTTATATACTTTAACTCAGTAATCCCCATTCTAGAAATCTATTCCAATGAAGTAGAAACTATAAAAAGTCCTTCTGTACAAATGTGTTCATCATGACACAAGGAATTATTATCTTAATTACTATTGACACAGATATTGTTGTATTGCTTGGACTGGTTGCTTAAACTTTTGAACTCAAATGATCTTCCTGCTTCAGCCTTGCAGGTAGCTGAGATTGTAGGCATATTACTACTACAGCCAGTTAATTTTTTTGTTTTTTTGAGAAAGGGTCTCCCTGTAGCCCCTAGCTGGCCTGGAACTCACTCTGTAGAGCAGGTTGGCCTTGAACTCACAGAGATGTGCCCATTCCACCTCCCAAGTGCTAGGATTAAAGGTGTGCAACACCATGCCTGGCTCAAGTTATTTTTATTTATTATTTATTTTTTTATTTTGAGACAGGGTCTCTCTATAGCCCTAGCTGGCCTGAAACTCACTCTGTAGACAAGGCTGGCCTTGAACTGAGAGAGATCCGCCTGCCTCTGCTTCCCGAGTGCTAGGATTAAAGGCATGCGCCACCATGCCCTGGCTCAGGTTATTATTTTTTTCAAAGCCAATTTTTATTGAACTTTTGTGCATTTCATACAAAATTTCCAATCAAATCTGGACCCGTGCCCTCTTCCTTGCCACCCCTCCGCCCCCCGCATCCCACCAGAGCTCATACATTCTGCCAAAAAAGTCTCTAGTTTTAACAGAGATTGGAGAACTCTCTGCTTGCATTGTCTTAAGTACTAGGGAAACCAGAAAGCAGCAGGGCCAGGTTGTGGGATGCTGTACAAGCAGTTGCTGGGCAGTGGGAACCTCCGGCCCCGGAAGGAAAGTTTCTCTGTGACAACATGATATAGGCTTGAAGCTTAGTTTAGAAGGTCAAGAACAATTCATTTTGGAAATTGGGGTATTTATAAACATTCTGTTCTACTGGAGAATTTTAGTAATCAGGTGCATGCGTAAGCCATAATGACTATTCAAAAATGATCTAAGAATTGCACTAGTCTAAACTTTCATCTCTGACCCACATGACCCAGTTTAAGGTAGAAGGAAAGACACAGCAGAAACCTTCACAAACTATTTCTAAAAGTTCACTTGCTACGATATAAATGGCCCACAGCAAACAACAAAATCATAACATGAAAAGGAGGAGGAACTAGCTTGTAAAGTAGCTGCATTTGAACTGTCCATTTTCAACAAAATTTATGAAGCATGCAGTATCTAAGTTATTTTTTCCTATTGCAGCAACAAATACCTGATGATGCAAATAACTTCAAGAAGGAGGGTCACAATCAGGAAGCAGAAGCACATGGATGCTGGTGCTCACCTAGCCTTCTCCCATTTTTCAGTCCAGGACTCGAACAAGGGAGTGCTACCAGCTTTTAGGATGGATCTTACCACCTCCTCACAGACCTACCCAGAGATTTGTTTCCACAATGATTCTCTATCCTTTCAACTTGATAATATTAAACATCAAACACAGTAAAGATCCATTCCTGAGGGGCTGGAGAGATGGCCTAGCAGTTAAGAGCACCAACTGCTCTTGCAGAGGACCCGGGTTCGATTCCCAGCACCCACATGGCGGCTAAGAACCGTCTTTAACTCCAGTTCCAAGGAAATCCAACACCCTCTTCTGACCACTGCAGCATTGCACGACACAGGTACACCTACTTAAATGCAGACAGTACACTCGTACACATAAAATAATAAATAAAATTTAAAAATTAAAAAAAAAGATCCATTCCTGGAAGAAGTTTATAGACATTCTCCGAGGAGCACAAATATGGGGCTAAACAGACAAAGATTTTTAAATGGGCTATCTTAAATATACTTAAAGGACTATTTCTGGGTATACACTTAAAGCATGTGAGAAGCTCTGAACCCAATTCCAGAGCACATGTAGCCCTATAAACAGTTAAATGGAGCCATGACTATGAAGTATGAACACATGGATACTATCTATGAAGAATTTGAATTTATAAGAAAAGCCAAACGGAATGATAGAGCTGAAAATTACAGGGAGTACAACAAAATTCACAGTAGCCATGTAGGAATGACTGTAACAGTAGGGGCATTGTTAGGTTCATATTGAAGGGAGACCCAGCACAAAACTATATGGGGCATGGGACTGAGCATGTGACTGGCCTGCCTGACTTGGGAGCAGGATGACCACTGTTAAAATGGTGTGATGTGGCAGGGTTTTTTTTTTTTTGTCTTTTCGAGACAGGGTCTCCCTGTAGCCCCAGCTGTCCTGGAACTCGCTCTGTAGACCAGGCTGGCCTTGAACTCACAAAGATCTGCCTGCCTCTGCCTCCCGAGTGCTAGGATTAAAGGCGGGCGCCACCATGCCTGGCTGTTCAAGTTATTTTTTTCTATTACTTCTTTATTTTTTTTTCATTTTTAACAATAAGTAATAATTTATGAGTACAAGCATCCTTCATGTAAAACCAATTTGCAAGCAGTTGTGCCCAAACCCACACAGCCCAAGGGTCCCACCATCCAGCTGGGGGGGCTTGTACAAGTTTTTTTTTTAATAACTGAATGTTAAAAATTCCACTTTGATGCTGGGCATGGTGGCGCACGCCTTTAATCCTAGCACTTGGGAGGCAGAGGCAGGTGGATCTTTGTGAGTTCAAGGCCAGCCTGGTCTACAGAGTGAGTTCCAGGACAGCTGGGGCTACAGGGAGAACCTGTGTTGAGAAGACCAAAAAAATTGCACTTTGATGATGGGGGGCTTTTTTAACAGGAATATCTGTGTATTTTTACTTGCTTATTAAATAACATAATTTCATATTAATAACTCAAGCTGTCTTGCTTAAAAATTGAATATAGATCTATCATATCTATGGGAGTAACTCAATTTATAGGCAATACAAAGAAAAGCAGAACATGTTTAAATAACATTATGAGAATGCAATCAACAAAAGGAAGAATGGGATCTCTAGAGGCAAATCACCCATTTCTCAGTCAAGGGGAAAATAGGAGGAAGAGACATTATAGATTTTTTTGGTCTTTTTGGGACAGGGTCTCCCTGTAGCTCCAGTCCTGGAGCTCAGTATGTAGACCAGGCTGGCCTTGAACTCACAGAAATCTGCCTGCCTCTGCCTCCCAAGCACCAGAATTAAAGGCGTGCGCCACCATGCCCAGCTGACATCATAGATATTCTAAAAGCACTAAAAGTAATAACGAAGTACAATGTGTGGACCTGAATTGCATCTGGAATTAAACAAACCAGCTGTAACAATACATCATGAGATAATCAGAGGTATTTTTGAACACCAATGATATGAAGGAACAGTTTTTAATTTTCTAGATAATGGCATTGCGGTCATGTTTTATGGTCCTATATGTCCCTGAGGCATCAAATTTTGTTAAATCTAAGTCTCTGTTGCTCAGATTGTCTCTGTTCACCAGCACTGCTTCTATCCTCTGTCTACTGTTTCATTTTTGGTTACTGTATTTTATCATTTCTAAAATATACATTTAGTTTTTCTTTATGCTTTCTATTTCTCTTTGCTGAGATGTCTTTTTTCATGTCCCTAGGGTATTCATAATTGCTGTGTAAAGCATTTTATGAGACATTTAACTTTAAAAATGTGTTTCTGAAATATTCATAATTGCTCATTGAGGCATTTTATGATACTTTCTCCAAAAACTTTATTGTATGATCCAAATAAATGCATCATCTCTGTATTGCCTCTATTGATTCTTTTTGCCCATTCAGGTTAAGATCTTTATGGTTCTTGGCATGACAAGTAATTTTTCTTGTTATCATAGACATTTGGAGCAATATGGTAGAATAATCTTGATCTTATTAAATCTGTTTCAGCAGGCCTATTCTGACACTGTACCACTAGGGAAAGGGGATACTGCCCTATTACAGCTTGGCGGGGATGACTGTGGCTTCCCCATCAGTCTTCCTTTATACATAGCAGAAAGAGTATCCCATTACTGCTAAACAAGGGTGGAAAGCCAAGATCCCCACTCTGCTTTTCTTTATACCACCCTGGAGAGGGCGAAGGTTGCCTTCTGACTGGTCCCCATGTGGCCTCTGCTGAGCCTGTATTAGCACTGAATGATTGAAGTCCTGACTCACAAGGCCACTTCTGACAGCGTTTTGTGGGGAAGGGTGCCCCATCATTGGATGGAGACGGAAGCTCCTGATCCCCACGTAGCCTCCGGTAGAAGAGGGCCTCGTGCCACTCAGAGGGGATCAGAGTCCCAGATCTCTCCTTGCCCTTCAGTGACACGATGTGGCAGTGGGAAGGTAAAATAGTGCCTGCCTTGTTCAGGCTGGGCAAGAATAATGCCTGGGCTTCCTACCTGTCCTTGTTGGCAGGGGCGGGTCTCCTCAGGTTTTCTCTGTGGTGCTTGGCAGGAGTAGAGGGGTTATTGTCTTTAAACTTGTCTGTCTGGTTTAGCTGCCCTTTCCTAATCTTTGGTTGAAAAGAAATATTTTTTTCTTTATGGCATTTGATGTCTGGGTGCACTGATGTTTTCAGGTTGCTGGCTGACTCCATGCAGGTTATATGAGAGAAAAAGACTTTTATAAATCATGTACTGAACTTGGCAGGAAAACAGGGAGAAATTCATCCAGTGCATCTTGTCTAGAAATTCCATGTGCTCTTTATTTTTTTAAGCTTTTTAAAAATTATTTATTTATTTATTTTTTATGTGTATGAATGTACTGTCTGCATGTAGGTTTGTGTACCTGTGTCGTGCAATGCCATGGAGGTCAGAAGAGGGTGTTGGATTCCCTTGGAACTGGAGTAAAAAAATGGTTCTCAGCCGCCTTGTGGGTGCTGGGAATCGAACCCAGGTCCTCTGCAAGAGCAGTTGGCATTCTTAACCACTAGGCTGTCTCTCCAGCCCCCCCAAGGGCTCTTTAATGGGTGCTAGTGAGACCCTAACCCCATTTTCACCCCCAATCACATCAAGATCCCACATCTATTCTCCTTTCCCTATTCTCACAAGCTTTTCAGAAGAGACTTGGGAGCATTTCTTGCTCTCCCCAGAAATTGCCATGACTTCACGTTCTCTTCATGTATGTGTATGCCATCTGCAGGTTTGGCATTCAAAGCACATTTAGTAGAGAGAATTCATCCCACCTCTTTGTGGTCACCACATAATAAAAAATTACATCCTCTACAGGTTGGGAGATGTTATAAACCACAGTAAGACCCTGTCATATTTAACGGGAAAAAAATGTAATTCATGGATTAACATATCATCCAAACATATGTGTCTATACCAAAGTAACCTACCATAACTATTAGTGCTGTTTAAATACCTATGTATCTAATTGCTTGTGCTTCATTAGTAGGATCGAAAGGTTATTCCTGGACAAACTGTCAGACCATGAAAGGCAACAGCCAGAATTGACCAGAGTCCAAGACAACAGCTCCAGAGAAAGTAGACTGTTGCCCCTTTTCTAAGCCTAGGGAACAATCTGTGGAAGAGGGGGCATGGTAGAATGTAAGGGCTGCGATTGGGGTGAATGGTGAAACTACAGCAATATAGTCTGGACACTCATTCCCGCCCGCTGGATAGTGGGGCTGTGGGGGTTTGGGCACAACAGCCTGCAAATTGGTTTTACTTGAGGGATGCTTGTACACATAAATTATCACTTATTGCTAAAAAATGAAAAAAAAAAACTGAGAGAAAGATGCAGGACAGTTATGGCAGAATGCATGATCTGGGATGGGGTGGGGTGGGATGGGGGGAAGGGAAAGGGAAATATGACTGAACTGAATTGGAAAATGATGTATGAAATACACAAAGCATCAATAAAAATAAAAAAAAACATAAAAAAAGAAAATAAAAGAACAGGTTATTTTGTGTAGGTCGTGTGGGCAGGAGATAGGAGTTCATTTTGGACATACTGAGTTGAAGATAGAAAGTATCTAGCAGGGTGACAGCTAGGCACTAAAGAATGTGGTTTCTTTTTCTGATAAGCCCCTATGTTTTAATTTCTTTGGGGGGAGGGTAGAGATCAATTCTCACTCTGTGGCCCAGGATGGATCAGAACTCATTATGAAGTTCAAACTGGTTCTTAACATGTTCTGAATCATCATACTGCTTCAGTTTCCCAAGTGCTGGAATTGTAAGCATGAGCACCGTGCCCAACTCATTTTTTTGTTTTGCATTAAGAATATAAGGCTGAGGGGGGTGTTAGGCTTGGTGGTGTACAGCTTTAATCCCAGCACTCAGGAGGCAGAGGCAGGCAGATCTCTGTGAGTTCAAGGCCAGCCTGGTCTATATAGCGAGCTCCAGGCCAGCTGGAACTAAAGGGAGACCCTGTCTCAAGAAGACCAATATTATATAATGCTAGGGCTGGAGAGATGGCTGAGCAACTAAGAGCACTGGCTGCTCTTGCAGATGACCTGGGTTTGATTCCCATTACCCACATGGCAGCTAACAATTGTCCATACTTCCAATTCCAGGGAATCCTACACCCTCTTCTGAACTCCATGGATACTGCCCAAAACAGGTATATTTACATTGCAGGCAATACACTCATACACATAAAAATAATAAATAAAATATTTTTTTCTTTTTTTGTTCTTTTTTTTCTTTACTTATTATTATTTTTTTTTTGGTCTTTTTGACACAGGGTCTCCCTGCAGCTCCAGCGGGCCTGGAGCTCACTCTGTAGACCAGGCTGGACTTGAACTCACAGAGATCCACCTGCCTCTGCCTCCCGAGTGCTAGGATTAAAGGTGTGCGCCACCACACCTGGCTACTTTTTTTTTTGTTTATAAATCAAATATTTTAGAAAAAAGAATGCAAGGCTGGGGAGCCAGTACAGTTGGCATAGTGTTTGCTGTATGGGGATGAGGACCTGAATTAGATTCCCAGAACGCATGTAGAAAAGTTGGATGGAGGACCAGGCATGGTAGTGCATGCCTTTAATCCCAGAACTTGGGAGGCAGAGGCAGGAAGATCTCTGTGAATTTGAGGCCAGCCTGGTCTACATAGTGAGTTCCAGGACAGCTGGGGCTACAGGGAGACCCTGTCTCAAAAAGACACACAAAAAAAGTTGCATGTGGTGACACATTCTTATAATCCCAGTGCTGTGGAGGTGGAGATACCTGGGCTTGCTGGTTAGGCAGCCTAGGCTACTTGGTAACCCCAGGCCAATGAGACACTGTATCTCATAAAACAGAATGGACAATGCCTGAGGGTAATTTCTGGCCTCTACACATACATGGATGCATATCCCTACTTGTATACTTACACACATGAGCATGCACATATATGTACACACACAAGAATATCCCAGTAGGTTTTAATAAGTAATGGAGGTTAAGAACAACGTATGGTAATACTGAACAGTTATTGATTACCTCCTATGCTCCAGGCATTGCATTATGTACCTTATAGATACTCATAATAATTTTTTTGGTCTTTTTGAGACAGGATCTCCCTGTAGTCCCAGTTGGCCTAGAACTAGCTATGTAGACCAGGCTGGCCTTGAACTCACAGAGATTCGTCTGCCTCTGCCTCCTGAGTGCTGGGATTAAAGTTGTGTGCAACCACACCTGGCGCTCATAGTAATTAAAAAATATTTTATTTATGATTCTTCTTTTATGTGTATGTGTGTATTGCCTAGATGTATGTAAGTGCACCTGTGCTGTGAAATGCCAGCAGAGGTCAGGAGAGGGCATCACATCTCTTGGAGCTGGAGTTAATGGACAGTAGTTAGCTGCCATATGGCTGCTGGGAATTGAATTGGAGTCATCTGCAAGAGCAGCACGTGCTCTTAATCACTGAGCCATCTCTCCAGGCCCTTCATAAGAATTTTACGAGGTTGGTATAATCCAATTTTGTAAATGTAGACAATTCAGGCTTTGAAGTCACACAATGATCATGCTGATAATTGTAGTAAATCCACACAAGTGAAACCCCAATGTTCTGCTCCATTTACTCTAAGTTATAGTCAGATCTAGAAGCGTCCCCTTCCCCCCTGCAAATGCCCATTTCATAAAGGGTTGGTCCTTGGTCTATGCAGTTACCAGGAGATGGTGGAAACCCTTAAGAGGTTATAGAAGCACGCCCTTGCAGGAGACAGCAGGACTGTTCTTTTGGTTTTTTTCTCTCTTGCAACGTGGTCATGAGGTCAACAGTTTTTCCCTGGGCTTCTGCCATGATGCAGCACCTCACTGCAGACCCCAAAGCAAGAGGCCAACCAATCATGGAACAAAATCTCCAAAACTTTGAGCCAAATAAAACCTTTTCTTTTCTTTCCATATGAAAAATAAGTACTTTTTTGGTATTTTTGAGACAGGGTTTCTCTGTAGCCCCAGCTGATCTGTAACTAACTATGTAGACCAGGCTGGCCTTGAACTCACAGAGATCTACCTGCTTCTGCCTAAAACAAGTAATTTTATATAGTTAAAATAATCAACAATATATTGAGGTTAAAAGTATATTATTTAAAGGTTTTTTTGGCTTTAATTCTTGAATAACAATTCAGAGTAGTTAGATATTTCACATAGTACAAACCTTTTTAAACATGAGTAGAAACCTGATATTTCACTAGGAGAAAAATCCAAACTGTTAATATCTTCACTGTATTCTCACTTACCAACTGCAAGATAGCGTTTTGAACTGTGTTAAAAATGAATTTTGAGGGCTGGAGACATGGCTCAGTGGCTAAGAGCGCCAACTGCTCTTGCAGAGGACCAGGATTCAACTCCCAGCACCCACATGACGGCTAAGAACTGTCTTAAAGCCGGGCGTGGTGGCGCACACCTTTAATCCCAGCACTCGGGAGGCAGAGGCAGGAGGCAGATCTCTGTAAATTCAAGGCCAGCCTGGTCTACAGAGTGAGTTCCAGGCCAGCTGGGGCTATAGGGAGACCCTGTCTCAAAAAGACAAAAAAAAAAAGAATTTTGAGGTAAAAGGAAAAAAGAACAAACAGTAAATGCAGTCATACAAGGTATATGTTAGTATACCTTTCTATAAAGACTAATATTAAAATAAGGAATCATTTGAGCCTTACAAATAAACCTTTTCTTTTGATAAGCTGATTACCTGAAGTATTTGTTCCAGTATTGGAAAGCTGAATAAGATACTATGATACACTTCCTCACAACATGAACATTAAAGTATAGTGCCCATCACTTACTTCATTGTATACAGCATATACAGTATATCAGCTTGTTCCTGCAAGCTTGCTGTCTCTTTCAACTGTGAAACCAGTGCTTGGAAGTCCACCTCTCCAGATTTGTCTCTAGGAATATGAATTTCTACATGAACAGAAGGAACCTTTGGAGTGAAAAATGATAAAAAGAAACTAAGTCCACAGTGCTTAGCTAAGTGATGCTCTAGAATAAGTTACCTTTCCACCTATAAACTTTCTCAATAAAGAATTTTCTAAATGTTGGCCAGGTACTGTAGTGCACATCTGTAATCTCAGCACTTGGGAAGATAAGGCAGAAGGATTAGGAGTTCAAGTTCATCTTCATCTATGTAGTAAGTTCAAGGTCAGCCTGGGTACCAGAGATTCTATATCAAAAATTGTTTTTTTTTTAGGGGCTCAAGAGATGGCTCAGTGGTTAAGAGCACTGGCTGTTCTTGCAGAGGACTCAGGTTTGATTCCCAGCACCTACATGGACGCTAACAACCATCCATAACTCCAGTTCCAGGGGATCCAACTCCCTCTTCTGACCTCTGTGTACATTTTGCAACATGGGAACACCTACACATATGCAGACAATACATTTAAACACATAAAAAATAAATAGAATATCTGAAAGAAAGAAGTGGATTTTTTAATTGTTAATGAAGATCAAAGCCAACACAATGAAGCCAATAAGACATATGACAGAGCTGGGTGTGGTGGCACACGCCTTTAATCCTAGCACTTGGGAGGCAGAGGCAGGTGGATCTTTGTGAGTTCAAGGCCAGCCTGGTCTACGAAGTGAGTTCCAGGACAGCTGGGGCTACAGGGAGACCCTGTCTCAAAAATACCAAAAAAAAAAAAAAAAAAAAAAAAAAAGACATATGACAGAGTACAGTAGTTTTCTCAGTTCTAACTAGAAAACCATGCCTATTCTAATACTAAACTGAAAAACACACACATCTTCAACAGGACAGTATTTTATCTACAGACAGAAACCACAGTGGCTAGTTCTATTATTTTCCTTAAAGATGGCAGTTTTGCAAATAGCTGATAGAAATATTTTCATGTTTACCTGGTTATCCTGTGGAGTTTGAGGTGAGTCAAGTAAGTTGAGTGAAGGACTAGAAGGCTGAAATAACTTTGTAGGAAGATACATGTGAACATCTACAAGAAATTGACATTTATAGGAAAAGTTAGGAAAATCAGGAGACTAATAAAGGGCATGGCTGACTTCAACAATGAGGTGACACATGGATGAGCTTTTCATAGAAAAAGAATGATACATTTTCTTTTATTGCTATCAATAAAAATAAATGTAGGCACTTGGGAGGCAGAGGCACGCGGATCTCTGTGAGTCTGAGGCCAGCCTGGTCTACAGAGTGAATTCCAGGACAGCCAGAGCTACAGGGAGACCCTGTCTCAAAAAGACAAAAAAAAAAAAAAAATAAATAAATAAAAATAAATGTAGGTATTAGATAATTTAAAGAATGTCTAATTGGGGGTGGAGAGATGGCTCAGAGTTTAAGAGCACTGGCTGTTCTTGCAGAAGGCCTAGGTTCGAATCCCAGCACTCGCATGATGGCTACATGTGATCCCCTGTAACTCCAGTTCCAGGGGATACAATGCCCTTTTCTGTCCTCCTTAAGCATTGCACGACATGGGTGCACTTATACACACACGGGCAATGCGTTCATACATAAAATAAAAATTAGAAAAGAATATCTAATTAACCAATAAATACATTTTGAATTGATTTTCTATAATGGCGCCATCAGCTGGACAGATGAGATATTACATTTAGTACTATGTCAGTATCACAATGGAGCTATCACTGACATTTTCATATAACAAAACATTTAACAGAAAGGACCTAGTTGTATTTTTTTCCTGGACTTTCGTAGGAGGACAGTGGTTATTCCTAGATGATTCTATTGATAGAATCAAAACACATGTATCAGCTGATCAACTCTGAGATATTCTTAGGATTTACTTCCATTGTTGAAATACTTACCATAACCTCTAAGGAGAGACGCTCATGTTATTTTCACTGTTTACAGTTACAGAGAGATGATACAGCACTCAAGCAAGTATGCAGCAGAGCTGGAAATTAAGCTCAAGTTTCCCGATTCACAATTGACAAATGCACCTTAATGAAGTTCAAGTTCTTGCATAAGCCCTTTCTCTAGGGAGCATATCATTTGGATATGCTAAGCCTTTCTCTATTATAAATGTTAAACAACTCCGTAGTGCTCACATTTAGTATCTTTGGTTAGTAATGGTCAATAAAGTTTTAAGTAGCATGCATCTCAATCACTCTCGTCATCTGTGTAATGTAACATTCAGGTCATTCAGGTGTGGCCAAGGAGCCCTGCTCTCCTTTCATATGTAGCTATCACAGAGGCAATGAACAGTCTTTGGAACCATGAGTACTCTTGCAATGTACAGAGGATATCCTCCACTGCAAACATTCCTACAGGAAGGTACTGTCATGGGAGGAGTGTGGCGATGGTGTGAAGAATCACCGTTGTATTTGAGGGCTACATGGCTAGAACAGTAGGCTGCACAGTTATAACTGGCTTCAGAAGGAAACCAGTTGTAGCTTAAAAGGACTCAGTCACTCTGTCCATCTCTCAGCTATTCCACAATATTTTTGCAACGATTTCTCTTTAAACAAAATTATTCTCTAAGAAGTAACCTTTTCCAATGAGAAAGCCCTTCTTTTTAGTTCTGTATGAAAATTGTTCTCTCTTGCTCTGTGCTTGGTTAAAACAGACCTCACAACAATATTTATAGCAAGACCAGATTCAATTCATTGATTTCACAAGTTCTCAAATACCTACTTGGCTCTGGGTGTTGTTGCCCAAGACACTGGGAACAAAGCAGTGAACAAAATGAGTTCCTGCTTATGGTGTCATCAATGCCCCGCCCTCATCTTGGGCTTTGTCATCCTCTGCCTGACTCTAGGGAGTCATGGCATTACTCACTCTGTACATGTAGCTCCTTGGCCTTGGTCACCAAGGACATTAAGTTGCAGGTTGTTTGCACAGCAGCTCGGAACCGATCTAGCCCTCCCTTCCGTGAGGTAGGAGCTATTTTAGGATGGGGAGCAGTGTGTGCCAAAAGGTGATCTAAATAACGAGCAACTTCATCACCACAGTGAGCTGCAAGGTTAGTTGGGGAAGGGGAAGAGACAAAAATGAACATGTTAGTTACTTCAAAAATCCACCCCAATTATCAGAACAAATGGCTCTTGTACCCAGAACCAAGTACCAGAAGTAGGATGTTCTTACCTCATGGGGGAAAAAAAAGCTTATGATCATTATATAACCTCATTGATTAATATTCAGAGATTGTGGCCATTTACCAGGAACCATCTGCTCTTAATTTTCCTGAGAAACAGGTAAGGTTACTGAAAGCTGTATGAGCTTATTCTAGAACAAGTATAGCAAGTATTTCATAATCTGTGCCTCTCTCTCTCTCTCTCTCTCTCTCTCTCTCTCTCTCTCTCTCTGTGTATGTGTGTGTGTGTGTGTGTGTCTGTGATGGAAGTAGAGCAGAAGAGGGACAATGATGAAGAAGGAGCAGGACAGGCCCCTTCAGGTCCCATTAGTAAGAGGAAACTTCTGCGAGGAAAAGTCAGAGAAGGTCAAAAATCTTCCACCAAGCACTAAGTTTTGTTTCAAACAGATTCTAACAATCACTAGTTATAATTACTAACAAAAAGCACCTTCATGTAGCATTGCTAAAAAGAGGACTATTGGTCACAAATGACCTTTTAGCTAGCCCATTCATTTATTAACCAAGTATGAGTTTGTTACTATATAGCAGTGTCCTAGGAGCTAAAAGTTGTGAAGACAATACACACAGTCTCTATTCTCTTGGGCTCCCCACTACCGTACATCTTACAGGCATGTTCAGCCCATGGCTTGCAGACCACATACAACCAAGGAAAGCTATGAACGAGGCCTAAAACAAACCATAGACTCACTCAAAACAATATTGCATTAAAAAAATCTACTGTGTGGCTCCTGAGCATAAGCTCTGTAGGTGATAATATCACGTCACAATATCAAAAGGCTGTAGACACCCATAATAATCTTTAAACAAAGATCATGTAAACTTCATACTTTAACATGAACATTCCTAATGTTTACAATTAGAAAAGAACAGTGCCGAGATCCACACCAGTCAATTAAGTCTGTCTTGCATCATCTGGTTCTGGACAAGCTTTGGTTGCTTCTCCAGAAGCCTTTCTGTGCTCTAATGGGACTAATGGGAACTGGTGGAGTTCTACTAATGGAACACATACTCAATGACATCCCAATGACAAAGATTTTAACTTTGAACATAATCTAGACTCTTGAATGGAGGGTTATCAACAATATAGAGAGAAGCTCTTTTGTTTGGGCTGGGGTCATCATCAACATGTCCATTGTGAGACCACTGATGAATAAGCCCAGAGACTGAATCTAGTAACATATATTGTTAAAAGATATATTTGAAAAAGTAATTCAAGGGAGTATACACTACAGACAGAAATTATCCTATCTATGGAATAGCAAACAGGCTCAATTATATGATCATTTTCATTTAATTTTCAAAATATGTTATACCAAAAGGGACATAATTAATGACTTCAATTATCATTGGTAACAGTAAACAAACATATACTTAATGTACTTTTCTGTTAAAGAAATTCAAACTATTTTATAACTCACAAAAAAATACTGAGTGAGGGAAGATGAATATGGAGTAAATCTTAAGCTCAAACAAAAAATACTACTTTGGATTACTAACGTGTTAGCTTATTATATGAAAAATTATCCTTTTTGGTACCTTAAAATATAGTCTAACAGTTAAATACCCAGATAATGAAACAAGCCCACCAAGACTTAAATAATTAGAAGAATAATTCTCTCTTATTGACCCTTCTCTTTTGGGGATTCAAACAACATAATTCTTGTCTTGAAAAGGTCAGTTCATTTGCACTACAGGGAGTGTTTCTGAGTCACCTTTAATCCAAGCTCTCAAAATGCTTTCTTATGATAGATATCATCTGTGTATTTTTGGCATTTGTTATGTCATCTGTCATACAAAAAGAATAGGCATTCTGAATAAGCTTTCCCAAACTACACAGGCCTCCTCAAAGATATTCATATATGCCTCTGAAATTATATAAAATATAATATCTTGAATTAAGTGAAAGTTTAAAATAAGTCTCACTAAATTTCATATTTCATGATTCTTTTAATGCCAAAAGTAATGTGTGTGAGATATTTTAAACTACATAATTGAGTATCATACTCACCACTACATCTTCCCATTTCACCTTACCAGCCACTTCAAATGCTCAAAGAAGAAGTCTTCCCTAACCTTAGTAAGGCACAGTCTAGCTCTATACTACACAGTCACTACAGGAATATTAGACCAGAAACCAAAGATAAGTGGAGAGAAGAAAAGCCAAACCAAAGTAGAAATCTAAGTGTATTAAAGAGGTGTGAGGATGGTACACTGTGAGAGTGCTTGGCAGCGTGAGCTATTAATGATGAAGCTAAACAGTCACTTGTATTCTTGTCCTGCTGGCCAGTGCCTTATAAAGCTTCCTTACCATTACTGGTTGAATCATAGCCATCTATCCAGTTGCTAGAGTCCAACTCCTCATCATAGTCTTCATCATAATCTTCACTGTACAGCTTACCCTCAGGTCCAGTATCCATGAAGCTTAAATGCGTGCAGCAAGATGTTGTCAAAAACTCTGACAATTTACCTGTTTGAATCCTTACAATCAGAGGGTAGATAGAAAACCGAAAATCAGGGGATATCCTTTCAAAGCAACATAATTTAAGGAGTGCAACTTGGCTAGAAAAGCACCTGCCTAGCATGTACAAGGCCCTTTGCTCAATTCCCACTGCCATAAATAAATACAACATGATCTTATTGATAAAAGGATACCTAGGATATATTAAACATGTTGGAGAATTACTAATACTGAAAAATAGCACACATTTTGTAAGAGTAAAATTTCATAGCATTCCTAGGCCTAATGTTCAATTTAAACGGTTAGAGGACTTTTTAAAGAAAGGGTACAATCACGGCTTCACAATCCTCCACCTGATTAGTTCTGCTCCCTTCCACTGCCATATGCTATGTTGTTGACTACATCAGTATCTGGTAAAAATCTACATTAGTTATTAAAGAAACTGATGGAGAATGAAGATAAATCACAGCAAATCAATCACATCATTTAAAAATACCATCAAAAGACTATTTTGAACATAAGAGATGGCTCTTGAAAATTTTATACATTATAATACATTAATGAAGCCATTCTGGGTATGGTAGAACATGCCTTTTAGTCCCAGCACTCAAGAGACAGAGGCAGGTCAAGACTAGCCTGGTCTACATAGTGAGTTCCAGGCGAGCTGAGACTGCAGGGAGACCCTGTCTCAAAAAGACCAAAAAATGATTTAAGTCATATAGTTTCCTACTTAATAAGCCAATTATCAAACTCAAAATGGAAAATTAGTAATACTAATTTCTAAGCCAAAACTTGGATAATCTGAAAAAATGAAATAACTAATGACAGGAATAGGTTATGATATATCGAATAAAATAAGAATCCATGAATATATATTAATGCTAAACTACAAAATAATTTTCATACATAAAATTCTAATTAATGCATGTAGATTGATATGAGCACTTCTATCATAATGAGTCTTGGCTTATATATGTGTGTACAGGTATAAAATTTTCTAGAAGGCTATTTTATAACTCAATTAGTAATAATTCTTTCATACAAGAATCAATGTAAGCTAACAGCACTTGTTCAAATATTGTTTGGGAAAGGACATAAAGAAACTTGGCAAACCCTACTTAAACAGAGTGATAAAGATTATTACATCGCTCATTATGTCATGAGCCTCCTTATATATCCAAAATGGCTGTAGTGAAGTCCTATGCTGTTTTAGTATCTATTTTGAATTGTAAGTTTCACTTTCTTCCTTCTTTCCTTTCCTTTCCTTTCCTTTCCTTTCCTTTCCTTTCCTTTCCTTTCCTTTCCTTTCCTTTCCTTTCCTTTCCTTTCCTTTCTTTCAATTTATTATTTTTGTGTGTATGAACGTACTGTCTGCATGTAGGTTGGTGTACCCGTGTCATGCAATGCCATGGAGGTCAGAAGAGTGCGTCAGATTCCCCTGGAACTGGAGTTAAAGATGGTTCTCAGCAGCCATGTGGGTGCTGGGGATTGAACCCGGGTCTTCTGCAAGAGCAGTTGGCACTCTTAACCGCTGATCCATCTCTCCAGCCCCAGTTTCACTTTCTTATATTACAAACAGGGCTCAACCGTTCTTTTTTTTGTTTGTTTTAAATCCTGAATTTTATTTTTTCAATATATATACATAAATTTATTGAATTTTTGTTTGTTTCATAAAATATATCTTAATCATATTTAGACCCCCTCCCCTATCTGTACCCCCATGTCCTCTACTGGATTTCATGCATTCTTTCATATATGGTAAGGACATTCAAATTAAGTTTGTGTACCCAGATATCCCTCAGTGTACATTCATCTAGAGGAGTCTGTTCACTCCCTTAAAGAAGACCAACTCTCCCTCACTTAGCAGTAATCAACTGCCCACAGTTCCTCTGCTAAGGTTGTTGCCTCCTGCCCATTTCTCCAGTTCTATACTACATCTCCCCTGGTTCAGGGTACAGACCACTCACCTTGCCCCACCAAAATATCCATCCTGCATTTTCCTGAGTGCTGCCAAGATACTTGAATTCAGGTTGATTCCATCTTCATCTTAAAATGGAGAGAATTAAAAAAAAAATCCGTGGCTTTAACTTTGCAGCAATTTTCCCCCCTTTCTGGGGGGAAATTGTTCATTTACTTCAAATCAACATTCTGGTAGTAGCAGCACAAATGAGACACTCCTTGCTGACCATCACATGAATGCAACTACCCATGGAGGGCAGAAGGCATCGGATCTCCTAGAGCTGGAGTTACAGGTAGCTGTGAGCTGCTAAGTGGGTGCTGGGAATCAGACCCAGGTCCTCTGGAAGAACAGCAATTGTTCTTAACCACTGAGCCATTTCCCAGCCTGCTACTTTTGCTTTGCTTTTTAAAAACTGATGTTTATGGGGCTTGGGACATACTTAACAGGTAAGAACACTTAATTGCATAAGTATGAAGACCTGAGTTCAAATCCCTAGAATCCATACAAAAACCCAGGCATGTGCACAAGAGGGGGCAGAAAGATTGCAAAAGCCAGGGCTGGTGCATGAACGTAGAGAAGCAGTGGTTTACAGTCGACTGGAAGCTTTCACAAGTGAACTGTGGCAATGTCGGCATCAGGCATAGGACCCATGCCAACTGGGATGAAGTCTCAAAGTGGAGCAAGAGAAATAGGTGGGGAACTGCCCGTGGACTGGGAACTACAAGAGACTGAGTACTGTTGGGTGAAGAAGAGTATGCCTTACCTAGGATTCCTAGATATGCTGACTAGACTCCAGCAGATCTATTTGCAGAGAAGGATGTCTGGGTTTGGGAACTTGACTGGATAGGGCTTAGCTTGGATGTCGTAATGCATGAGTTCTGATGGGGGGCTGGGGCACGGGGGGACTGGTTTGATTGGGAATCATTGAATGAGCTGTACAAATGCTCAAAAAAAATCCAGGCATGGTTGCTCACATCTGTAACCCCAGTACTGGGGGAGGGACACAGGCAGGAGGATTGCTAAGGCTTGTTGGTCAGCCAGTCTAGCCAATTGATGAGCTCCAGGTTCAGTGAAAGACCTTGTCCAAAAATCATGTTTCCATTGTATACTGGTTTCCCTCCTTCTATATATTCATTAGTGATTACTCTAGACAATATATTATACCTCAAACATATAACATTGTTTAGAATATGTAATTTCATTTTTTTTTTTTTGGTCTTTTGAGACAGGGGTCTCCCTGCAGCCCTAGCTGTCCTAGAAGTCTCTATGTAGACCTACTGAAGTTCTATTGAACTTCCAGACACCCACCTGCCTCTGCCTCCTGAGTGCTGGGATTCCAGGCGTGTGCCACCACACCTGGCCTAGAATATGTAATTTCTACAGTCCTATCTTGACATCCACTAGTATTACAAGGGTGTGCCACAATACCCAGCTCTTTTTCTTTATTAAAAAAGTATTAGATTTGGGCTGGAGAGATGGCTCAGCAGTTAAGAGCATGGCAGTTCTTGCAGAGGACCTGGGTTCGAGTCCCAGCACCCACATGGTAACTAACAACCATCTGTAACTCCAGTTCCAGGGGATCTGATGCCTTCTTCTGTCTTCCAAGGACACTGCATGATACAAGTACACTTACATTCATGCAGCCACAACCCTCATACACATAATAAAGTATAAAATTTATTCCAACATTTAGTTTCTTTTTTTTCCATTAAGACTATGGGGGACGGGGTGGCTGGAGAGATGGCTCAGTGGTTAAGAGCAATGGCTGCTTTCGCAGAGGACCTGAGTTTGATTCCTGGCACCCACATGGCAGCTAGTTCCAGGGGAATCCAATGCTCTCTTCTGACCTCTTCAGG
Source organism: Rhizomys pruinosus (assembly GCA_009823505.1). Taxonomy (NCBI): domain Eukaryota; kingdom Metazoa; phylum Chordata; class Mammalia; order Rodentia; family Spalacidae; genus Rhizomys; species Rhizomys pruinosus. The sequence continues at coordinate 321,343 of VZQC01003777.1, read as the reverse complement.
CATTGCACAACACAGGTACACTTACAAACATTCAGGCAATACATTCATACACATAAAATAAAAAATAATACATTTTTAAAAGACTATTGGACAACTATTGTAGTTTAAAATCTGTTACTAGAGGTACAGAAAACATTAATAAGCAATTAAATACTGCAGTGAATAAAGTTACTGGATCATGCATTTAGAAATACCACATTTAAAGGTGAGCATGGTAGCTCATGCCTTTAGTCTCAGAACTTGGGCACAGAGGCAGGCGGATCTTTGAGAGATAGAGGCCAACCTGGTTATCAGTAGCTACAGGGAGAATTCTCTCTCAAAAAGACACCCCCCCAAAAAAGAAATGAGAAATGTCATGTTTAATAGCAAAAATTCATTTTACTACCAAAAGATCCTTTAGTACCATACTTCTATTGCCATTTTATCCATTTCCTAAAATCAGTACTATGTTCATCAATTTTTTTAAAATTGAGGCTTTATCAATTATGAAGTATGACTTTGTAAGTGTCAAATTTTACTTTTCACTTTGAACCTGTATGAGTTAAAAGTAACAGGACATGACTAAGATATTAGTTAAAAACAAAAGTCTTATCTACCATATCAGCAAATTATCTGATAAGACAATTCACTATTTCACAATTCTAGTCAGCATAAGAAGAACTATTTTTTTCATGTAAAATCAATTTGCAAGTAGCTATTCCCAAACTTACACAGCCCAAGGTCCCCATTGTCCAGCTGAAGGGGCCTGTATGTACAAGCATGCTGATCAAATAAGAGTCCAGTCTATATTGCTGTAGTTTCACAATTCACCCCAATCACAGCCCTTACATTCTACCACACCCCCCTTTCTGCAGATTGTTCCCTAGGCTTAGAAAAGGGACACAAGTGGGCGAGAAGCAAAACAGTCTACTTTCTCTGGAGATGTCGTTTTGGACTCTGATCAGTTCAGGCTGTTTCCTTTCATGGGTTGACAGTTTATCCAGGAATAACCTTTTAATCCTACTAATGAAGCATAAGCAATTAGATATACAGGCATTTAAACAGTACTAATTATTATGGTAGGTTACGTTGGTATAGACACAGATGTTTGGATGGTATGCTAATCTATGAACTATAGCTTTTCCGTAAAAGATGACAAGGTCTTACTGTGGCTTATAGCATCTCCTAACCACTACAGGATGTAAGCTTGTGGCATCAGCCGTGAATTATTCCTCCAAGGAGAGAGCTAATAGCCAATTAGATTTGGGATATACAGACATATGGCTGCCACTGATGCACAGTATTTCCAGGCAGGTGAGGTGTAGCTGATGCTGAGAACTTGGTATTTTCACTGCAAGCTTTAGATCACCTTCTTCTTCACTCCTTTAAGAAAATGTAAGTATTTGGAAGTACAAAAATGAGCCTATGGTGGTGTTCTACACGGTTAAGATAATGAGACTCCTTTTTTTNTTTTTTTTCTGAGACAGGGTCTCCCTAAAGCCCCAGCTGGCCTGGAACTCACTCTATAGACTAGGCCAGCCTGAACTCATAGAGATCTGCCTGCATCTGCCTCCTGAATGCTAGGATCAAAGGCATGTGCTGCCACGCTTGGCTTAAAGACGGTTTTTTAGCCACCATGTGGGTGCTGGGAATCAAACCCGGGTCCTCTACAGGGGCAGTCAGCGCTCTTAACCGCTGAGCCATCTCTTCAGCCCCACGACATCTCTTTTAAACTAGGGTAAACTTTTCACCTCAGAGAGTAATTCAGTTATATTCCTAATATCCTCTGTCCAGATTTGAACCTTATTTTCAAACCCCATTTGAATGATGTTCATAATTTAAAGCAATTTTTCTCCACAGAATGCTTTTCACTTGAGTACATAAGGTCCAAAATGGCAAACCACTATCAGGTAAGAATTTTTACAACAGGGAGAGCATACAAAAATGCTTATTTTTCAGGTTTTAGAGTTTGTGCATAATACCTTGAGGATAGAATCCAAGTCTAAACACAAAATTCATTATACAGCATGAAGGTGATTTCATATATTTTTAGGGCACCTGTGTTTTGTTTAGGTAACCCATTGCAAACCCATGTGTGGTACTTTCCACTCTTGGCATTGTGTCAGAACACAGCTGTCAGATTTTGCAGCACTACGGGTTTTGAATTTTCAGGTTGGGGTGCTTCACCTGTATAATAAATGTTAATTTATAATTCCTGACAGTAGATACCAAAACCCTTTCTATTTCCAATCCTAAACGTTACTACAGTATTGAAGCCAGAACATGATTCTCCTATATGGTCAGATTTAATTTACTAACTAATACTATCATGAAATCAAATGAAACCTCTGAGTCATTCCAAAGCTGATTAAGTTTCCAAATGATTTTTCTTTTTTTGCAGAGCCTCTTCATTCCTTCAGTCCTTTTGTAGTTGTTTAGCTTCTGCAAATATTTTCTTAATGCCTTCAACATGTTGGCCAACTTCCAGGTCGATGCTGCTCCTGCTAGGGACAGTGGAATGAGGCCAGATAGTTGGTGTGAAGAAGCCACATGGGTCTTTGGAGCCCATAGCCTTTATGTTAAGCATCTCTTATGCTCAAGAAGTGATCTATATTTTTTTCCTGGGATTATCAGTGAGCCATTCATAATTTCAGGTGGCCTTTGGCTGTTGTCTTCTTTAGTTCTGACACACACTTCTGAGAAGTATATATTTTCCAGGAGGGAAGCAGGAAGACACCCAGCTTTTTTACCTGGGTTATAGGGATCTGGATTCAGATCTTTGGGCTTGTGAAGCAAGCACTTCACTGATGAGCATCTCCTCAGCTCCTGTTTCAATCACTAAATCTACATCTTTGTTTTTGTTTCTTCCCAAGCACAATGGCTATGTATGTTATTCCAACTACTCGTATTCCAATGTTGAAATCTTCATTGCCACAAGCTCAGTATGTCCCTTAACAGCAATCATCTTCCTATAAACTGGCTTTGTTTCTATCAGTGGTAGAATCCTGTCCTTAGTGCTACTGTGTAGACAGTCCTCAAAATACATACTAAAACTTAACTGCCAATCCAATAATACTAAGAGGTGGTACTTTTAGGATGTGATTAATTTTAAGATTAGCACCTTCCTGAATTGGAATGTAAAAGACTTAAGCAAATGACTTTGCTCTTTTTCTGTCCTTTCTACCAATGTAAGGACAAACATTTATTTGTCACTTTCCAGAGGATGCAGCAATAATGTACCATCTTAGGAGAGAAACTGAATCCTCCTGGGGCCAAAACCTGCTTCCAGAACTATGATAAATAAATTGTAAGTATTTGCAGATTACCAGTAGAACACATTATTAGTAGTATCAATAGACTAAAATATCTCTTCTCTAAACTGTAGTATCATCCTGATTCATCTCTTATAGTTAGTTAGCCAACATCTGACCCAAAGGTATTGTTTAAAATGATTCTTGTGAGCCAGGCTTGGTAGTACAGTCCTATATCCCTAATACTCAGGAAGCAAAGGCAGGAAAACCACCATTATATTTCCAGCCTGGGCAATATAATGAGTTCCACAACAGCCTGGGCTACATGATGAGACCTTGCTTCAAAACCTAAACTAGCTCGGAGTGGTGGCACACGCCTTTAATCATAGCTCATGGGAGACAGAAGCGGGGGGATCTCTGCTAGATTGAGACCAGTCTGGTCATACTGACTTCCAGGTGGGCAGGGACTAGGGAGACCCTGTCAAAAATTAAAAAAAGGCAGCCAAAACCAAAATCAAATAAGAACAAAAAGTAATACAAGCCAGGCATAGTGGTGAATGCCTGTAATCTCAGCGCTTTGAGCTACAGGCAGGAGGATCAGTAGTTCAAGGCCATCCTTAGCTATATAACAAACTTGAGGCCAGCCTGGGCCACATGATGACCAGTCTCAGAAATCAAACAGGGCCAGTGAAATGGCTCCCTGGGTAAAGGTCATGCTGCCAAGCCCGATGACCTGAATTTGATTCCCAGAATTCACATGGTGGAGGTAGAGAAGCAACTCTCACAAACTCTCCTCTGATCTCCACACAAGTGCCATGGTATGCACACATGTGAGCACAAACACACACATATATACACAAATAAATAAATGTAACAAACAAAAACCAAGAATAAATAAATGAAACAAAATAGCTGGTCATGGTGGCTGATGCCTGTAATTCCAGCATTTTGAAGGCTAATGTAGGACTGCTGTGAGTTCAAAGCCAACTTGGGTTATATAATATGTTCCAGGCCTACTGAGTGAGACTCTGTTTCAAAAGAATTAAAGACAGAAAGAAAAAGAAAAGAAAGGAAAATGAAACAAATTAAATGGTTGTTCAATCACCTTTCCTCTCTTTTTAATACCACCAATCCCCTGCATCTTGTCCTCGTCTCATATGTGCATTTTCTTCCTTGCTGTCATGCCTCTTCTCACTACTACGCGTAGTGTCTGACAGCAGCCAATAGTCCCTAAATATTACTTGCATCATGTCACTCTTGATTCAAAATTTGTTTTAAATATCTCTGCCTATTTTCAAAGAAGCCTGGATGAACTGGCCCTCCCTTGTTTTTCCGGTTTGTTTATAGTAATACTCCATTGTAAAGTCCACTGTATTCAGTATTCACCATTCTCACATACAAGCTCGTTCATCTCTCTAGGCCTCAATCACCACATTTTCCCCATCACTTAAGATCTTCATTCTTTGCCCACCTCTTCCTATCTGAATATTAACAATTCAAAAAGCTAAAGTCTCAAATCACTTGACATTCTTTTTCTTTGGCAACCTGATAACTTTTGGTGGTTTATTACTTCTTAATACACCTTCTTGAATTGTTTTCTATTAACTTTGCCTTTAAAATTTATTTTATTTTATTTTATTTTATTTTATTTTATTTTATTTTATTTTATTTTATTTTATTTTATTTTATTTTATTTTATTTTATTTTATTTTATGTGGATGTGTGTATTGCCTGCATGTATCTAAGTACACCTGTGTTGCACAATGCCTGGAGAAAACAGAAGAGGGCTTCAGATTCCCTGACACTGGAGTCACAGACAGTTGTTAGCTTCCACGTGGATGCTGGGATTTGAACTCAGGTCTTCTGCAAGAACAGCCAGTGTTCTTAACCACTGAGCCATTTCTCCAGCCCCAACTTTGCCTTTTCAATTAGACTTTATACTGTCTGAAGACAATTGTGGGAATATTAATTATTAAATGGGTCCTTGTTAATCATCCTAAGAAAAGAAGAAAGAAAGAAAAAAAGAACAAAATTTATGTTACTTCCTCAGTTCCTGTTATTCTGAAGCTCTTTTGAGATATGACAAAAATTCTTAGCAGTCTGTCTGGATTGCTATGAATCCATTTTGAATGATTTATGATAAAGGATTTTTTTTAAATGAAAAGAAATTTTAGTACTTTGGCAGTACAAACAGACCTCTGGAAGAAACAACAGAGATGCAGAAAGAAAGTGGCAGCCTGAGTATTTGTGCTATTCCTTCAGGAACTGAAAAGACAGAAAAGGCTTTCCCTGTTGGGAAGCGCCCCTGCTCCCATCCCCTCCCTGCCACAGCAGAAACCAGAAGCCTTTGCCTTTTTCTCCTTCTGGATTTTACTGCTTCAGTAAGACAAGCTATGGAAGGAGAAGGGAACTTATCTATAAATCTTGATGTTCCACTGGAATAAAACAGATGGAAGATGTATTATTACTATCTTTAAAAAGAATCATATGAATACATTTTCGGAAAATTGACTCAAAAACCAATTATCTAAAGTAGCCTTCAACCAAATTATTCTCTGCTCCTTTTTATTAGATTATGGCTTTCAAACCGTTTGAAATATTCATGTGCATCTGTTTATTTCATATTTATTATCTGTTTTCACCTTCAAAAACATAAGCTTAAATAGAGCAGAAACTATCATCACCTCATGTGTCCCCAGAGCTTAGAAAACTGCCTGGCATAAAAGATGAGCTGGAAAATACTGATGACAGAATAAGCATAAGAAGTAGTTCTCCAGTGGGACGCTGAAGGATGAAACATAGGGCTTATTTCAGAACTGTGTGTTCATTCCCGGCTTTAGAAGGCCTTACCAAGCATGGTATGTGAGATGGGGAAGGTAATGGTAGGCTGGCCTGTCATCCTCCAGCGGCTACAGAGGTAGGAGAGATCTGTTCTGAGCATTTCTACTATCATCTTGTTGTCCAGAGCCAGGTAGAACTGTTGCTGGTCTATAAACTGAGAAAGAGAAAAATACTCATTCAAAAATTTTTCTCTCACATTTTTAAATGTTCACATATCCACAAGGGAATAAACGTTACAGAGGCAACAACACTCTCACATTTAATACTAATACTTCCCAAAGTATGTGGTGGCCAATGGTAGGCATAATAATAGTTTCTGATTTTTTTTTTTTTTTGGATACAGGGTCTCGTTTTAGTCCTAGCTGGCCTGGAGCTCGCTAAATTGACCAGGCTGGCCTTGAACTCACAGAGAGCCACCTGCCTCTGCCTCCCAAGTGCTGGTGGGATTAAAGGTGTGCGCCACCATGATCAGCCTAATACGGTTCTTAGCCACCATGTGGGCACTGGGAATCAAACCCGGGTCCTTTGCAAGAGCAGTCAGTGCTCTTAATTGCTGAGCCATCTTTCCAGCCCCTCTGAGACACACACACACACACACACACACACACACACACACACACATATATGACTATCTATCTATCATCTATCTATCTATCTATCTATCTATCTATCTATCTATCTATCTATCTATCTATCACCTATGTCTTTTCAAGACAGGGTGTCCCTGTAGCCCCAGCTGTCCTGGAACCCTCTGATATTTTTTAAGTGTGTGACTGCCTACAAATTTCTTCAAGTAATACTTCTACTTAATCCCCTTCTTCCTCTTTCATGTTGTAGTACCCATCCTCCCTCTACCCCTCACTCTTTTTTGAAGACAGTTTATCATTATGTACCCCAGGCTGGCTTGAACTTACAACCCTTCTACCTCATAGTTCCTGAGTGCTGGGATTACAGGTATGTATCACCATTCTTAGCTTGTTTTTTTTTTTTTTTTTTTTTTCTTTCAGTAAAATACGATGATATCATAAAAGAGAAAAAAATCTCCAACTTGAAAAATGTTCAAAAGTAAAGAAATCTTAAAAAAAAAAAAAAAAAAATTACTTTTTTTTTTCTGTATTTTTTTTTTTTTTTTTTTTTTTTTTTTTTTTTTTTTTTTTTTTTTTTTTTTTGTGTTTGTTGTTTGAGACGTGGTCTCCCTGTATCCCAGCCTGGCCTGGAACTCACTTCGTAGACCCGGTTTGGCTTGAATTCACAGAGATGCCACCTGTTGTCTGCCTCCCAAGCGCTGGGATTTAAAGGTGTTGCACCACCATGCCCAGCTAGGTTTAAATATATATATATATATATATATTACAGTTTTATGTATATTACTCTTTTGTCCACATGGACATGAATGTCCTGTTAAGTCCAGAAGAGGGTGTCAGATCTGCTGGAACTGGAGCTATATAGATGGTTGTAAGCTACCATGTGGGTGCTGGGAACCAAATCTGGGTCCTTTGAAAGTATTCTTAACTCCTAAGCCATCTCTCCAGCACCCCCAGCCATACTATTTTAGAGATGACAAACTAGGAATTGAAATTTTCTTCCTAGAAAATATCATGATGCTGAAGATCAAACCCATGGCCTTGTGCTTGTTAAACAAGTACTCTACCACTCCACAACCTTGCTTGAGGTAGACTATTGCCAGGTAGTTCATGCTGGCCTTGTTCATTATGTAGCCCAGGTTGGCCTTGAACTCACAGTTCTCTTGCCTTACCATCCTAAGGGCTATGAATCATGCCTGCCTTCCTTTTCAGAAAACAATTTCTCCTAACATACACATATGTAACTGAGCTTGCTTTCTATTGTTCTGCAGCTAACAAATGTCAGGCTGCCAACATGTACAATTATATTTCTAATATTTTTTACAGAAGGATATTGAAGACTTCTATGCAAATGAAAGGGCTCCTACCCCAAGAAAACACAAAGTTTAGTAACTGAATAAAACAAATTTTGTTTTACTTATGAGACCAATAGTGTGTTAATGGAAACCTTTGTTAGTGTTCTGTTCAACGTCACTAATAATTAAGGAAATACAAATTAAAACCACTTTAAGATATCACCTCACTCCGATAAGACTGGCTAAGATCAAGAAAACAAATGATACCAAGTGTTGGAGAGGTTGTGGAGAAAGGGGAACACTCATCCATTGCTGGTGGGAATGTAAACTTGTACAGCCACTATGGAAAGCAGTGTGGAGAACCATTGGAAGACTCAAAATGAGTTTACCACCTGACCCGTTCATACCACTCCTGGGTATATACCCATAAGACTCACCTTATTGCAGAGATACATGCACAGCCATGTTTATTGCAGCTCTCTTCACAATACCAAAGAGCTGGAACCAACCCAAGTGCCCCTCAACTGACCAGTGGATAGAGAAAATGTGGTACATCTACACAATGGAGTTCTATGCAGCAGTAAAAGAAGACAACATCATGAACTTTGCAGGTAAATGGATGGAACTAGAAGATATTATGTTAAGTGAAGTAACACAGTCCCAGAAAAACAAATGACAAATGGTATCCCTCATCTGTGGATGCTAGCGCCAATAACCTAGTTGTAAATATTTCTTGTTGGGAGTGATACATATTGGAAAGAACAATACCACCACCAACAACAGAAAAGACTGCATCAAAGAACTGACTGAAATGGTGAATAAGACCAATAGTCTTAGTTTAACTTTTAAAAATAAGGTGAACTAAGCTGGAGAGATGGCTCAGTGGTTAAGAGCACCGACTGCTCTTGCAGAGGACCTGGGTTTGATTCCCAGCACCCACATGGCTGCTAAGAACCGTCTTTAAGCCAGGTGTGGTGGTGCATGCCTTTAATTCAAGCACTTGGGAGGCAAAGGCAGGTGGATCTCTGTGAGTTCAAGGCAGCCTGGTCTACAAAGTGAGTTCCAGGCCAGCTGGGGCTATTGGGAAACTCTGTCTCAAAAAAAGAAAGTGAACTGCTGGGTATGGTGGTGCATGCCTTTAATCCCAGCACTAGGGAGGCACAGGCAGGTAGATCTCTGTGAGTTCAAGGACAGCCTGGTCTACAAGGTGAGTTCAGGCCAGCTGGGACTTCAGGGAGTCTCAAAAAGACTAAAAAAAAGGGGAACTTTGTAAGTCATCTAACATTTGGTAAATCCTTAGTCATAGTTTCTATAATAGCCAGGACTACTCTTCATAGTCACAATCACTTGGCAAAAGCTCTGTGTTGCAAGTTCAATTCAGGAGCATTTACCGAGCCACTTAATATATGCATGGCCCCATGGAACTCAGTGACAAATGCTTCCTTTCTGCAGTTGCTCTCCCTCTTGCTTGTACCCATTCATCTTAATGCATGGTGCAGCTTATTTCACCCACCTGTGGAGTGAAAGTAAAGATAGTTTTCCGAATGTCATAGAGTTTGGATGTTCCAAGCACTCCCATGAGCCTGTAGGGTCGTCCACTGAGCTTCATTCTGCTGTTGCATCCTGAAACAGAATTGAGAAAAAGTTAGAATGTTCTTAGTGCATGAATCAGAGCAGCATTTCTTTACACAGACTATGGGACGTATACACATAAATCTGCTGTATTTCTTCAAGTTTAAGATGTCTTCTTACAGTTTAGTTTTCTAAAATTGGAGTCAAATCTATAATTGATATCTATGTTCAATATAGTTGAATTTCTTTTATTGAATCAGGATCTCTTACAAGGAAGGAATGATTCATTTACCAACATGCATTTTCCTCTGTGAAACAGAGGACAACACTACACATATTATATTAAAACTTTTTTCCTCCCAGACACTATGAATGTCCTTTCATGTCAGTACTAATAGAACTTACTAACTTTTATTGGCTATAATATATTTTCATGAGTATTTCATTTTTAAAATATTTTATATTTTATTTTTATTTTATGTGTGTGAGTGTTGTGGTGGTTTGAATGAGAGTGTCCCCTATAGGCTTCAAGTATTCAGACATTTTGTCCCCAGTTGGTGGTGCTGTTTTAGGAGGTCCTAGAAGGTGTGGCCATGGTGGAGGAAGTACATCACTGGAGGCGGGCTTAGAGAGTTCAACAAGCCTTGCAGTCTCCTCTCTCTCTCTCTCTCTCTCTCTCTCTCTCTCTCTCTCTCTCTCTCTCCCTGTAGCCCCAGCTGTCCTGGAACTCGCTCTGTAGACCAGGCTGGCCTTGAACTCACAAATATCTGCCTGCCTTTGCCTCCCAAATGCTAGGATTAAAGGCGTGTGCCACCACGCCTGGCTGGACTGACCCTTAATTCCCTGGAACCGTCAATAGTAAGCTCAAATAAACTTTCCTTTTATAAGTTTCCTTGGTTATGGTGGTTTTATCATAGCAACAGAAAAGTGACTAATTCAAGTGTATTGCCTGCATGTGTGTAACTGCACACATGTTGTGAAATGCCCGTGGAGGTCAGAAGAAGGCGTTGGATTCCCGGAACTGGAGGTACAGAGTTGTTAGCCACCATGGGTGCTGAGACTCAAACCTGGATCCTCTGCAAGAGCAGCCAGAGCTCCTAACTACTGAGCTCTCTAGCCCCATATTTTATTTTTTTGGCTCTCCTTTATACTGTGTTGTTCTTATTAAATATGCTATATTTTCATGCATATATGCGCATGTGTATGGGTATGTTTACACGTGTGCAGGTTCATGCACACTTGTGTGCAGTCCGGAGCCATCTCTCTAGCCCTAGAATTTCCTTCTTTTTAAGGTCAAATACTGTTCTATCCTATGTATATACCATTTTTTGCTTTTCCATCCATTTGTTGAAGGATATTTTGTTTGTTCTCATCTTTGGCTACTGAGAACAACACTGTAGAGTAGTGAAGAAAATATTCAATTTCCTCATTTGATTTCCTTTGAGCATACACCTAGAAATAAATTCCTCACACAGAAATTCTATGTTCAATTTTTTAAGGAACTACCATCTAGTTATACACAGTAGATGTGTCATTTTGCATTCCTTCCATCAGTTCACATGGGTCTTAGTTTCTGCAAATCTTCAACAACTGCCATCAAAATGGATGAAAGTAGTATCTTACTGTGATTTTGATTTATAGTGATCAGAGATATTGAGTATCATCACCTAATTATTGATTATTTGCATATCTTCTCTGAAGAAACATCTTCTAAAATGTATTTTATCTATTGATGAGTATTTTTTTTTTGAGACAGGGTCTCCCTGTAGTCCTAGCTGGTCTGGAACTCATTATGTGGACCAGGCTGGCCTTGAACTCACAGAGATCCACCTGCCTCTGCCTCCCAAGTGCTGGGATTAAAGGTGTGCACCACCATGCCTGGCTTATTTATGGTATTTTGCCTGCATATATGTAGGTGCACCATGTGTATGCAGTGTCCACAGAGGCCAGAGAGGGCATTGGATCCCCTGGAACTGGAGTTAAGGATGGTTGTTAGCCTCCATGTGTGTGCTGGGAACTGAACCCTGGTCCTTTGGAAGAACAGTAAGTGCTCTGAAGCACCCCCTTTTAGGTTTTTATTCAGTGTGTGTGTGTGTGTGTGTGTGTGTGTGTGTGTGTAGGTGAGAGGACAACTTTGTGGAGTCAGTTCTCTCCTTTCTTTACACGGGTTCTGAGGATTCAAGTCAGGTCATTACTTGTTGAGGCATCTTGCCAGCCCCGAAGAATGTCTATTTAAATTCTCTGCTCAACTGTAGTTCTCACCATTTTCTGCATATTAATCTCTTATCATAGATGCTTTATAAATATTTTCTTGTATTCTATACAGTTGCCTTTTCATTTTGTTGGTGATGTCCTTTGAGGCATGTAGGTTTTATTTTTGGGACATTTACTTTCTTGATTTTTCCTTTTCTTGTCTGTGCTTTTGGTATATCCAACCAAGAACTTGCTGTCAAATTCAATGACGAAGTACTCCCCTGTTTTCTTCTACGAAGTTTGTAATTTTAGGTTTTGCATTTGGTCTTTAATACATTTTATATTTATTTATTTATTTATTTATTTATTTATTTATTTATTTATTTATTTGTCTTTTTGAGGCAGGGTCTCCCTTTAGTCCCAGCTGGCCTGGAACTCATTATGTGGACCAGGCTGGCCTTGAACTCACAGAGATCCGCCTGCCTCTGCCTCCCGAGTGCTGGGATTAAAGGCATGTGCCACCATGCCCAGCTTTAATACACTTTAATTATATGATTGTGTACGGAATTATTTGTGCATAGCATTAGGTAGGCACTCAACTTCACTTTTCTGCATATGGACATATAGTTTTCCCAGTATTGTGTGAAGACTATCCTTTCCCTGTTGAATGCATCTTTATTGAAGTCATCTGACCATATGTAAGGTTTTATTTCTATTTTCTCCATTCTACCCCATTGTTCCATATGTCTGCCTTCAGACATGTTATTTGGATTACTGTAGCTTTGTAGTGTGATTTCAAATTAGAAAGTATGGCCCTTCCAGTTTTCTTTTCTCTTTCCTTTCTTTCTCTTTCTTTCTTTCTTTCTTTCTTTCTTTCTTTCTTTCTTTCTTTCTTTCTTTCTTTCTTTCTTTCTTTCGGGGTCTTTTTGAGTCAGGGTCTCCCTTTAGTTCCATCTCTGCTGGAGCTAGCTATGTAGACCAGGGTGCCTTTGAACTCACAGAGATCCCCCTGGCTCTGCCTCCTGAGGGCTGAGATTAAAGGCATGCACCACCATGCCCAACATTTTCTTTCTTTTTTTTTTTCAGTGTCTATTTTTTATTTTATTTTTATGTGTATGAGTGTACTGTCTGCAGTGTAGGTAGGGGCACCCATATCGTGCAGTGCAGCGGAGGTCAGAAGAGGGCATCAGATTCCCCTGGAACGTGGAGTTAAAGACGGTTCTCAGCAGCCATGTGGGTGCTGGGAATCGAACCTGGGTCCTTTGCATGAGCAGTCAGCACTCTTAACCACTGAGCCATCTCTCCAGCCCTCAGTGTCTATTTTTACTGAATTCTTGTGCATTTCATACAATACATCTTTATCATATTTACACATCCTCATCTGCACCCTCCCCATAGGCCATCCACAGGATTTGATGCATCTGTCATATATGTTAAGGCCTACTGAGTCAAGTTCTGTATGCCAAATTTTCCAGGATAGAAACTTGAGGAATGCAAACAGCATAAAGGCCATGGGGAAGAAGCAGTCTATCTGGCTCTCTGTAGGAGCCTTGACAAAGCCCTCAGTGACAAAGTGTGTAGTGAGCACACCAGCACTCAAGCCAAGTCCTGGGAACACTCCTGGGCTTTTCTGCCAGTGCTTAGACATGGGAACTACTCAGACTGGGCACAGCCATGGCAGAAATGCCCAGGACTCTGATAATGGAGAGTAGATGAGCCAAGGCCGTGGAGAGGCAAAGGAGTAACAGAGCTACGAGACAAAGCTCCCTGTAGTCCGTAAACTAATCTCTTCATATTCCAGTTGAGAAAAAGTTCCAGAGACTTTCTCTGAATGACAATAGATGATGCAGAAAGCTCAGAAACAAAAGTAGGGAAGTGAACCCAAAAGAACATCCCCAAAGAACTTTCTAGTGTTAGAAGATCCATGAAGCACGTATTGGTTTGAGTATGGACAAGATTCCCCCAAAGAAAAACAGCATCAAACCAAACAGATGGACTTCTGTGTGGGTGCAGAAGATGCTCCTGGAGAAAGTGTGAAAGGAGGACAAAGGCGGTTTGTGGCCATGCAGTGCCATTGTTCTTCAAGCAGCATATTGTAAGGGGTGAGCCTCCAAACGCCCTGCAAGGCCATACACCTCCTCCATCTTTTGCATGGCATTGTGGGCCTACAGGGGATGTCTTCCTGGGGCAAACAGCATGCTTGTACTTTCAGCTTTGGCTGCTTTGGTAGTTGTGCATTTGCCCTTCTTGTCCAGTAGGGGCCCCACTTTGGCCAGTTCCAGTGTCAGTTTCTTTTTTTATTATTATTTTTTTAATTTTATTTATTTTTATGTGTATGAATGTATTGTCTGCATGTAGGTTTGTGCACCTGTGTCGTGCAATGCCGCATAGGTCAGAAGAGGGCGTCAGATTCCCCTAGAACTGGAGTTAAAGATGGTTCTCAGCCGCCATGTGGATGCTGGGCATTGAACCTGGGTCTTCTGCAAGAGCAGTTGGTGTTCTTAACCGCTGAGCCATCTCTCCAGCCCCAGTGTCAGTTTCCAATACTGGCAGAAACCTCACTGTGCTGTAGCACACACACTCTGCTTGGTACTTCAGTGTCCTGAAGCTTCAGCTTGGGGGATCATTGGGGTTTCTCAGTCCCATGGGGCAGATATCCCTCTGATGGTAAGCCGAGGGCTGCCAGGCCAGAAACCTGGGTGAGCAGCCCACCTAATGCACTATGCTGCTCGGCGGCAGCCTCACAGGCAGTGTGCAGTGGGAGGTACCAAAATGCTTAGAGCCTGAGCAACCAATTGAAAAGCCGGAACACTGAACTCTAGGTTCCTCCAGACTGGGCAGGGCATCTACACCCAAAGGTTGAGTCCTTACTTACCAGCAAACCCCAGGGAAACTTGGGCAGTCTTACTTGTGTTACATCTGGGGCCTGTGGGAGGTTAGTCCTGAATTTTCAGTGCCCACCCCTTTAAAAGATATATTTCTAAGGAGCTGGAGAGATGGTTAAGAGGTTAAGAGGTTAAGAGCACCGGCTGTTCTTGCAGAAGATCCAAGTTCGAATTCCAGCACCCACATGGTGGCTAACAGCTCTTAACTTCAGTTCCACAGGATCAGTGCATGGCATGGGTGTACTTGCACACATGGATGCATAACACTCCAATATATAAAATAAAAATAATAAAATTAAAATTCCATTATTGAATTTTTGTGGATTTCATGTATCTTAATCATATTTAGCCCTCGCTTCCCTATCTGCATGCCCACATATCCTGCCCACAGGACTTCACACATTCTGTCATATATGCTAAAGCCTATCGAGTTGAGTCTGTGCAGATGTCTCTCAGTGTGAGTTCAGTCACTGGAGCCTGTTCAGCCAGTCTATCATTACTCCCTTCAAGACGATCAGCTCTCCCTCAGCCCACAGTGATCAGCTGCCAACAGTTCCTCAGCTAAGGTTGGAGCCTCCCGTGCATTTCCCCAGTTCTGTGCTGCGGTTTTGTGTCCGATTGACTTTGCATGGGTCTTTTGCATGCTTTCGCCATTGCTGTAAGTTCATACGAGCAAGTTTCCTGAAGCCTGGGAGACTCTGTTTCCTTACGGTCATGCACACACCAGAATTATTTATTTCTCATCTCACCAAATTGTGGCTTCCTGCCCATTTCACCAGTTCTAGGGTTTATAATGTCACCTACACTGGTCTTGAACTCCTGTTCCTCCTGTCTCAGACTCCTGAGTGATGGAATTACAAGTATGGACCACTAATTTTAGCTCATAATTTTACCACTCCTGTTGGTACACATTATATTGCTTGTAACTGTTGTTTTCTCAAATAAATTATATTGCAATGAACATTTTTATACACATATCCTTGTGTACTTGTATGAGGGTCATATAGGATAGATTCCCTGAGGAAGGGATTGTTGGTCAAAGGTCTATGCATGTGACTTCTTAATAGCAATGGCGATCTGCCTCTGATTTACACTACTACCAGCAGTGTTCAGACTTCCACATATTCACCATCACAGGATGTTATCAATCAATATCTGCAAACTGATGGACAAAAAATTACAATGCACTATTGCTTTATCTTACCCTTTTCCCACTCATTAGGGAGACTTAAGCTATAACTTTAAAAATTTATTACTAGGAAAGTCAAAATAGTAATTGACAGGTAACATCAGAAGCTTCCACACACATACACAGGTGAATGCCTGTAAATGACAGAGACGGTGTTTAAAAACACTGTATATGAACTATCCAGTGAATAGTGCTTGAATGACTGGTTGATTATTTGACAAAACTTATACTTTCACCTTATAGAATAAGTTAATTTAAAATTTAGCCTAAAAGTTTAATGTCAAATTGTAAACATAAGGAACTAGGATAAAATGCAATGAAAATGTCTCTGAATAGAGATGAGTGCATTTTTCTTATTATGAAAGCAAAGAAGAAACAAAACAGGAGAATTTTTTTGATCTTTTTGAGACAAGGTCTCCCTGTAGCCCCAGCTGGCCTGGAGCTCGCTATGTAGACCAGGCTGGCCTCTAACTCAGAGATACACCTGCCTCTGCCTCCCAAGTGCTAGGATTAAAGGCATGTCCCACCACGCCCAGCTCAACAGGAGAAAATTTTTTTTGTCTTTTTGAGACAAGGTCTCCCTGGAGCCTCAGGCTGTCCTGGAACTCACTCTGTAGACCAGGCTGGCCTTGAACTCAGAGATCCGCCTGCCTCTGCCTCCCGAGTGCTGGGATTAAAGGCGTACGCCACTACGCCCAGCTAACAGGAGAAAATTTTAATGCATGAAAATATAAATCTTGTCCGGGCATGGTGGTGCAGACCTTTAATCCTAGCACTCAGGAGGCAGAGGCAGGCGGATCTCTGTGAGTTCAAGGCCAGCCTGGTCTACAGAGTGAATTTCAGGACAGCTGGGGCTACTGGGAGAACCTGTCTCAAAAAGACCAAGAAAAAAAAGAAAATATAAATCTTAGCTGAACATGGTAGCTTATACCTGAAAGCCCAGCACTCAGGAGGCTGAGGCAGGGGAATTCAAAGCCCACGTGGTCTACATAGTGCGTTCCAGTGAAGCCTGTGCATAGTGAGATACTCTCAAGACAAAAGACAAAATCATGTCCCCCTAAAAGCCCATAAAACTTCTGTACATCAGAAGCAAATATAAAATTAAAAGGCAAATAACAACAAAACACTTCAAGGCGTGGAAGACAAAGTGTTTACATACTTAATATAGAAAACAACCATAGAAATCAGTAAGAAATTACCAACTGTCTAATAAAAATAGGAGAATAAAATAGACAATTTTCAAAATAAATGGGAACATATTATTTAATTTATAAAAGCAAGTCGAGCCAGACCATATCAAATGCTCTGAAGACATTCTAGCTTTGGAGTGAAGTTGAGTTGTAAGGGGCTATTTACTAAAAAGTTCATCATATATCGATTGCTATGTTGCACTAATTTGTAAAAAATTCAAGGAAAACAAGGACTTTCATCTTTTCTCCCTCTATTTCTGTCTCTGCCAGCAAAGTTCAGCTGATAAAGTTGTAGTTAGAACACTGCCACAGCTAGCAAGAGCCACTTGCTTCATGACATGGCAAAACTTCCTCAATTCTGTTTGTCTCAGACAGGGACTTTTTTTTGGAGACAGGGTCCCCCTTTAGTCCCAGGTGGCCTGGAGCTCACTATGTAGACTAGGATGTCCTTGAACTTGTAGTAGCCACTATGCTGAGAATTATGCATGCGCAGAGCTTGGCCCTCATCAACTTAACCTGCCCTGGGCAGGAGAGACCATACAAGCAGCTGAGTTGCAGACCTGGGCCAATCACAAGGCGACACGACACTGCACTAAGAGGAGAGCACAATGCGAACAGTACATAAACCCTAACCCTGCCCCCAATAAACGAATCCCGGAGAGCTCACCCTCTGTCTGCGTTCACCTGATTCTCAGGGTCTGTGTCTTGACTCTGTGCCTCTCAACTCCTTGTTCACGGTCGGACCACAAAATTCCCCAGCAGGCCTGGGGGATTGTCTACAGAACTCACAGAGATCCACCTGCCTCTGCCTCCCAAGTGCTGGGATCAAGAGCATGCACCACCACGCCAGGTCTAAGATGGTTCTTAGCTGCCATGTGGCTGCTGGGAATCGAACCTGGGTCCTCTGCAAGAGCAGTCAGTGCTCTTAACCACTGAGCCATCTCTCCAGCCCCCAGACAGGGATTTTTTTACACTCTATTTTTCCCCTCAAGAACTCGACCAACCACATGCTTTTTATAACTTTTTCCTGTTAGCTAACCAATGTGTAACTTGTGTATGCTGTAATCCATTACCCAAAGTATAAAATTTAAGAACTTCTACTATTAGGGTCCAGGCTCTGAGACTTAAGTCCTTTGGACCAGACTGCAGCTTAAATAAAATCTGGTTCCTTAACCTGCCTTGCCTTATCTTTCCTGTAACAGCACAATGTTGACTCTCTGAGAACATTTTTCTAAAACAATGTTTTATTTATAAAAACTTAATAGAGCTGGGCATGGTGGTGCATGCCTTTAATTCTAGTACTCGGGAGGCAGAGGCGGGCAGATCTCTGTGAGTTCAAGGCCAGCCTAGTCTACAGAGTGAGTTCCAGGCCAGCTGGGACTATAGGGAGACCCTGTCTAAAACTTATTAGAAACAAATACTCAAAATGAAAACAGTGGCTTCCGCCGGGGTGAAATTATAGGTGGTATTGCTTTTAAATATGTTTTTTTTTTTCTGTGTGCCTTTCTCTATTTTTTAGTTCTCAGAAGTCAATATGTGCATATTAGTTGGTAATATATACAAAATATATATAAAAGTTTGCAGTTCCTAATAGAAAATTATGCACTCGACAGAAAGCAAAGTGGAAAAAGTACTATCTTCACCCTAGGAAATTAAAAAGGATTTATACATATGAAAATTAGTAATCTAACAAAAATAATAAAATCCCAATATTAGTGAGGTAGTAAAAACAGAAAAATATATTTTATATTTTAGCCGGGTGTGGTGGCGCACGCCTTTAATCCTAGCACTCAGGAGGCAGAGGCAGGCAGATCTTTGTGAGTTCAAGGCCAGCCTGGTCTACGGAGTGAGTTCCAGGACAGCTGGGGCTACAGGGAGACCCTGTCTCAAAAAGACAAAAATATATAATATATATTATATATTATTGGTATAAAATCAATGTTATTAATTAGTTGGTTTTCTAAAGACTAATCTGAGAGAATGCTACAAAGGTTACAAAGCTCATCATATTCTTATCGAGGATCCCTTTCCCAAGAATCTACTCAGAAGAAGAAATGATCTACACCCAGGCATTCCTAGAAGGACAAAAAAATGGTGAAAAATCCAATCATCAAAATGAACAGAACATGCCTGGGGTGGTAGCACACATCTCTAATCCCAGCACTGGAAGGAAGAGGCACGTAGATCTGTGAGTTCAAGGCTAGCCTTGTCTACATAGTGATAGATCTATCTATCTATCTATCTATCTATCTATCTATCTATCTATCTATCTCTCTCTCTCTCTCTCTCTCTCTCTCTATCTATCTATCTACCTAACTATCTAAATAAATAAATAAATAAATAAATAAATAAAGTAAAACAAGATTAAAAAAGGAGCTGACCGTGAACTACTACGTATCTAAAGTGAGGAAGAGAGCTGTTTTCGGCTATCAAATTTAGTGAAAAAATACCTTTTTTGTTGATAGAAATACCAAATTCATTGTAACTTGATGTATATTTAAAGCAATTTTTGTTGTTGTGAAACTGTTACAATACTTTTTTGGAAATAGGATATCTTTATGGAACATAGGCTAGCCTGAAACTTGCCGTGGAGCCTAGGCATAGACTCAGGATCTTCCTGCCTTAGCCACCTGAGTGCTACGATTGTATTTGTGAGCCTGGTTGCAATGATAATTTAACTAATAATTTTAAAAAGTTTATTATCGGTCTGGAGAGATGGCCTGGCAGTTAAGAGCACCGACTGCTCTTGCAGAGGACCCAGGTTCCAACCCCAGCACCCACATGGTGGCTGAGAACTGTACGTAACTCCAATTCCAGGAGAACTCTCCTGTTCCAGGGGAATCTGACACCCTCTTCTGACCTCTGCGGCATTGCACGACACGGGTGCACAAACCTACATGCAGACAGTACATTCATACACATAAAAATGAATAAAATTAAAAAAAATAAATAAAAAGTTTATTTTTTTCATGTGTATGAGTGTATTACACACACACACATATATATGCATGCACACGTGTGTATGTGCATGTGTGTGTATGTGTGTGTGTGTGTGTGTATATATCTGTCATGCAATCTCCATGGAGGCCATAAGAAGGTGTCAGATCCCCTGGAACTAGAGTTACAGATGGTTGTTAGTCACCATGTGGGTCTGGGGACTGAACCCAAATCCTCCACAAGAGCAGCCAGTGCTCTTTCTTTTTTTTTCATTGAATTTTTGTGTATTTCATATGGAACATTTCAATCAGTATTAATCGCCTTTGTACCACCTTCTCCATTGGCACCCTTTCACAGCCTGCCCCACTGGAATTCACTGTAGAAGAAAATTTCCCAAAACTTTAGGGAAAGACATGACCATACAAATACAAGAAGCACATAGAACTACATTGACAGGACCAGAAAAAAACTCTCCAAGGCATATTATAGCAAAAACACTAGACATACAGAACAAAGAGAAAATACTGAAAGCTGTATAAGAAAACCAAGTTACACATAAAGGAAAACCTATTGGAATTACAGCCGACTTTTCAAAGCACAGTATGAAAGCTAGAAGAGCCAGGAGTGGTCATTTCTGCCACAGCCCATTGTGTCAAGTTATCATCCTTAGACATTCCTCAGTGCAAGTTCATCCACTGAAGTCTAGTCAGTCCATCCAGAATCCCTGGCTTTAAGAAGATCAGCTCTTCTTCACCCAGCAATAATCAGCTGCTAATAGTTCTTCTATTAAGATTGGGACCTACTACCCATTTCTAGTTCTATGATGGGTTTTATCTGCTTAAATGTACATGGGACTTGCGCATGCTGACACCACCACCCTAGGATGATACGAACAGAGTCCCCGGAGCTTGTATAATTCTATTTCCATATGGTCATACACCTCCTCCCTGGTTCTTAAAGTTTTTCTACCCCCTCTCTGCAATGGTCCTGGAGCCCTGGGTGAGTGAAGCTTAACCTAGGAGTCCTGTCTGCCAACCCACAACTTGTAGACTCCTAGTCTCCATGCTTTGGCCACTTGTGCCCTTTTGTGTTTCTGGCCCTCTGTCACATGAGGGAGCTTTGTTACTGAGAGTTGAGAGATTCATTAGTGTCTTCTTTATCTCTTGTTCTATGTTGCTTGAGCCTTAAGAATATAGAGGTTACACTGTAGATGTGTCACTTAGGCTTAGGGAAATCATACACAATGTGTGTGACCAATTGGGGTACTCTGTAATAATCTCCATCTGGTGCAAAAGAAGCTTCTTTGATGAGTGGTGACTGGGATACTTAACTGTAAATATGAGGATACATATTTTGCATGTAGAAGGAAATTACATTAGTCTAGGGATGTGACAGCCTTGGGGTTTTCTCTAAGATTTATGGTTCCTATATCCATGTGTATTTGGCTGTGTTTACAGTATCCAAAATGAGTTTCCTCTCATTGAGTGGGCTTTAAGTCCAATTAGGTAACCACTGATTGTCCCCAAGATAAAAAATGGCACTAGTGCACCAATGTTGTATGCTGTGCCAGTCATTGATGTGATGGTCATTTGACTTTAAAGCTGGGGTTGGACCATCGATTGTTATTCTCCTTTAGCAAATTTGTGTACTGCTCTCCACAGCTGAGAGCTAGTCTTCAGGGGAAGTGGCTTCCAGATCTGTTCCAGTTGCATTGCTCCAAATCCAGTCTCCAAAGTAAGTCCTGTCTTCAGCAATAGGGTCTTACCTTCTGATTCTGGGAGGTAATCAAGGGCTGTATGTAATTTTGGAAATCTCTAGGACTATCCTGACCAACAACTCAAGGACAGGTTTCTCCTGTTCGACACTGTTTCTTGTTATGTAGCCTTCAGTTATACACATAGACTCATGTAGCGATATTGTATGTGTAATTTGTCATTAGGTTGTCAGACTAATATGATTCCCTGTTTTTTTTACACTAGCTAGGCATTATTTATCTCCTCTCTCTCTTTCCCTGCTAACTCTCCCTCCATGCTTACCCCATTTAAAGAGTCCACATTTTCCCCATTTCTCCCTTAATAATACCAGTCTCCCATGCCCCTTGGGTATAGTTGTTCCTTTCTTTAGCTCTTTGTAATGCTTTATGTATTTTCTGAAATGCTGGTTTTCTGGACATGAATTCTTTCAGCCTATTTATGTTGTGGAAATTTCTTCTTTCCCCGTCAACTATAATAGATATTTTTGCTAGGTAAAGTATTCTGGATTGGCAACTATAGCCACTTATAATCCAGAATTCTTTGCTCTAAGCTCTTCTGGCTTTCTTTCTTTTTTTTGGTATTTTTGAGACAGGGTCTCCCTTTAGTCCCAGCTGGACTAGAGCTCACTCTGTAGACCAGGCTGGCCTTGAACTCACAGAGATCCTCCTGCCTCTGCCTCCTGAGTGCTAGGATTAAAGGCATGCCCCACCACACCTGGCTCTTCTAGCTTTCATATTGTGCTTTGAAAAGTCAGCTGTAATTCCAATAGGTTTTCCTTTATGTGTAACTTGTTTTCCTCTTGCAGCTTTCAGTATTCTCTTTTTGTTCTGTACGTCTACTGTTTTTACTATAATATGCCTTGGGGAGTTTCTTTTCTGGTCCTGTCGATTTAGTGTTCTATGCGCTTCTTGTATTTGTATGGTCATGTCTTTCCCTAAAGCTTTGGGAAATTTTCTTCTACAATCCTGCTGAAGATCTGATCAACACCATTATCCTGAGATCCTTCTCCTTCTTCTATGCCTATGATGTGTAAACTTGGTCTTTTCATGGTGTCCTGCATTTCCTGCATATGCCATTCCTTTGTTTTTAATTTTTTTTCATAATCTTTGCTTAGTGGTCCAATTCTTCAACTTTATCATCCAGTATTGATATTCTGTTTTCCATTTCATTCATTCTATTGGTAAGGCTTTCTCCTGCTGTTTCAAATTGGCTTATTGAGTGTTTCACTTCCTTCATCTCAGCCTGAGTTTTCTTCAATATTTCTATCTCTTTCATGAATTCAGTCAGAAGTTTATCCCTATCTTCTTTCAGTATTTTGTTTGTTTGTGTGGTCTTTAAATTTGTTGAATTCTTTAATCATGTTATGATTGGTTTTTTTTTTAAATTCTGTGTCCTGGGTTATCTCTGGAGGGGGTTCTCATTGTCAAACTCCTCTATAGGAATAATGGTTTTATTTTTTCATTGTGATTTTTGGCATGTGGATTTCTTTTCTTTCTTTCTTTCTTTTTTTTTTTTTTGAGTCTTTTTGAGATAGGGTGTCCCTGTATACCCAGCTGGCCTGGAACTTGCTATGTACACCAGGCTGGCCTTGAACTCTCAGAGATCCATCTGCCTCTGCCTCCCATCCACCACCATGATTGGTGTGGATTTCTCTTGTTTGTGATTCAGGTGTGAAACTCAAGCCTTCCTTTGTTGAGTTGCAGTCTGATTCTGTTTGTATGCTTGATGCGCGTTGATTGTTTCCTTGTTGGGTATGAAAATCCAGTTGGTGTAGGCTTCAGTGTCTCTCTTTTGATTTTATATTGGAGGGGCCAGATGGCTCTAGTGCAGCTACTTAGGAGTTCATATAGAGGCTCAAGTCAGGTAACAACCCAATTTGGGAAGCTTGCCAGGAGGAGGCTGGGTTCAGGTGTTCTCAGGCAGTCTGCAAAGTCTGGGCCCTTATTAAGGGCAGAGAAAAGCCCAGCCCTTCAGCAGTGGGAGGGGCTTAGGATGTCCCAATATTTAGGAGTATGGGTATAGTGCAATTTCGAGAGCTCACGCCCAGGGGGAACTAAGAGGATACTCCAGAGATCTGGGGTGCCAAGGGCAAAAGTGGGCCTGTGCCCAAGGTAGGGATGAAGGCTGGTCTAGGGTGTCTAAGGCAGGATGGGGGTGGGGAGAGGAAGGACAGAAGGCTGCTGTCCAGAGTCCAAGGGCAAGATGGGGGTGGAGACTGCCTGTGAAAATTCTAAGTGACCAGTCTGGAAAATTGAGCTGGTGTGAGTCCAGGGGCTCAGGATGCAATGGGTGGGTCTGAACCAGGAGGGTAGTCCAGATTATCTGAGGTGTTAAAAGAAAAAGCAGTCCTGTGCCCAAGGCTAGAAGGGGAACAGGGTGTGGAAGTGGGTCATCCAGTGCTCTTAACCACTGAGTCATCACCACCTCCATGAGTAATAAGATTTTTTACTGGAAACATCCATAGTTTGGGAGACGATACTAGAGATGGAACTCAGGGCCTTGTTGTACACGCTACACAAGTAATCTATTACTGAGCTACATAATTAACTATAAAATCTAATCTTCACAAATCTAACCCCTTATGGCTTGATTTACGATGGTATTAATTCCTATTGGTATTATAATAAACTGTCACAAATTTAGTAGCTTAAAAACAACATAAATTTTGGTCAGTGAGATACTGTATGGGTAAAGGTGCTTGCTGCCAAGCCTGATGACCAGAGTCCAATCCCCAGGCCCCCACATGGTAGAAGGAGAGATACAACTCTTGCACACTGCCCTCTGATCCCCATACATGTGCCGTGGCATGCACCCACACATACATAAACAAGTAAATATAATAAAATTTTTAGAAAAAACAATACGAATTTATACCCTTATGGTTCTAGAGATCAGAAGTCCAGAATTAGTATTATAGAGCTAAAACTCAAAACCTAAGTGTCCAGGGAAGAATCCCTTCCATCTATTCTACTTTCTAAACTTTAGAATCTAAATGTCATGGGCACTCCTTCACTCATAGTGATGTAGAGCCTGATGGAATATTTAAGGAAAATATGGATTTTAATCCTTGTTTTCTCTTTCTTTATGTGTCTATACCAGGATGTCAGCAGGATGTTTGTTTACAGACTTTGTGGCTGGAACACCAGCAGCCTCACAGTAATAGCCTATAGTTTGCCTCCCTTTTGCCTAGATGTTTCCTTTACTTTTCCTCATACAAAGACTTCTGCACAGACTTTCAGACAGAGGATTTAAAAAAATTTTTTTTTGTTTTCTTTCTAATTTTATTTATTTATTTTTTGGTATTTTTTGGGAGACAGGGTCTCCCTTTAGTCCCAGCTGTCCTGGAACTGGCTCTGTAGACCAGGCTGGCCTTGAACTCACAGAGTTCCACCTGGCTCTGCCTCCCGAATGCTGGGATTAAAGGCGTGAGCCACCACGCCGGCTATTTATTATTTTTATTTTATGTGTATGAGTATATTGCTTGCATGTATGTTAGTGCACCCAATGTTCTGGAATGCCTGAGGAGGTCAGAAGAGGGAGTTGGATTCTCCTGGAACTGGAGTTACAGATGGTTGTCAGTTGCCATGTAGGTGGTGGGAATTGAATCCCAATCCTCTGCAAGAGCAGCCAGTGCTCTTAATTGCTGAACCATCTCTACAGCATCTTCTTTCTAAATTTATAAAAATTAGTCTAATTTTGAGACTGTACTGATAGCCGATCAATATGTAAGTTTCCTTCTTGCTGTAACCCAATGCCTAAGGTATAAAAGATATGTGCTACTTCCCTTCAGAGTCCAGATTTGGGGGCCTGAGCCCTCTGGACCAGGCTGCAGCCTAAATAAAATACCTGCTTCCTGTACACCCCCAGTGCCTTGCCTGATCTTTCCCTCCCGCTTCTGTCATCACATCTACTTCTATAGTCTGATCATCCTGATTCCATGCTACAAGGACATGTGTGATTATATTGAGGACACAAATGGATAATTCAGGATAATCTTACACATTTCAAAATCCTTAATTATATTTGTTAAGTTTCCTTTGACACACAATGTAATGCACATAGGTTCCCAGGATTATGACCTGGACATATCAAGGGGGAGGGTGAATCACTCAGCACTTCACAGTCCACCCTCTAGGCCCATGTAAAATACACGTACCCCATTCCAACATGCTCAAGTCCAATATATTCCAATTGTCATCATCCCCAAGTCCAAATATCATCTAATAAGTTATCAGTGAAGATCTGGCTATGCTCCACCCTTAGAAAAAGTCCTCTCCATTTGTGGACCACTAAAACAAGAAAGCACAATGCCTGCTTCCCATATGCAATGGTGGGACAGAATAGAGTAAAAATAATAGACATTTGCATTATAAAATGGAGAAAATGGAAGGAAGAAAGAAATTCACAGTCCAAGAAATTCTGAGACCCAAGAAAACAAAAGTTATTAGGTTCCAAGACTTAATAGCAGTCCTTTGTAGCTTGAGGATCCCTTCTCTGAGCCCAAGGCTCCACCCTCAGGCCAATGGTCTTGGAGTAGCCTTTTTTTTTTTTTTTGGTCTTTTCGAGACAGGGTCTCCTTGTAGCACCAGCTGTCCTGGAACTCGCTCTGTAGACCAGGCTGGCCCTGAACTCACAAAGATCCGCCTGCCTCTGCCTCCCAAGTGGTAGGATTAAAGGCATGTGCCACCATGCCCAGCTTAAGTAGCCTTCTTTTTACTTGAAGGGCAGCATGTGGTTGCAGCTGAGCAGTTTCATCAGCTTCTTTTCTGACTGCATAATTTGGAAATCCAAAAGTTTTCTTTCAGCTTGTCCTATGTCTGTCATCTGTCTCTTTCAGTCTAAGTTGGCAGTATTTCTGTTGGTAGAGATAGACTATTCCTGATTGAAAATTGACGAGGTCTGAAGTATTTTACATTTAAAACATTTTTTGGAATGTTCACATATATTTTCCTGGTTGAGCATCCTTTATCTAAAACCCTAAAATCCAATGGAGCCCACAAACCTAAGTTTAGAAGACAAAGTAAGGTATCAGTGAGGCTGGTTCCTTCTGGAGATTTCTGGAGGCAATCTATTCCTTACCAGTTCTAACCTCTAAAGGCTGTGGTCATTCCTTGGCAATCCTTGGCTCATTGCAACACAACCCCAATCCTTTGCTTCTGTTATCCACAGCTACTTCTATAGCCCATCTTTCCCCTGTGATTGGATTTGGAGTCCACCTCAGTACTACTCTCATTTTAAGTTCCTTAAGTTAACTATACTTGCAAAATCATTTTTTGCCATATGGTTATGTTCATAAGTTCTACAGATTAGGACCTGGATATTTGGAGGGGTCATTATTCAGTCTTTTGCAAAGGTAGTTTAGAAGTTTTACATTATCATTTTGTTAATAGGGATAGGTCTCAGGGTTTGTGCATGCTAAGCAAGTGTTGTGCCACTGAGTTACAGAATCCCATCCCCCATATATTTTGTGAGTTAACAATCTAGAAACTTGTTTAATGTAAAAATTACACCACTAAATAAAATAAATAAAAGTAACTTAATAAAAAGGCATTAAATTAAGGAATTTCTTATATAAGTTCATTATATGATAAAGAATAAAAGGCTTAAGAACAAGTTCCTTGGTTACATAAAATTAACATGTATCCAAAACAGAAATATAGGTTCTAAGAAAGGGGAGAACATGTAATGTATTTACTTGGAATAAAGATATAATATTGTCTGAAAATAAGCATATCCTATATATGAAAATATTTATAAAGCTTACTTCAAAGTATTAAGCCTACTCATAAAAACTAGGTTTAGAAACTTGGATTCCAAAGACTCCAAATTCTTTTTCAGATGCAGTTTAATAAAGCAATAAAAGATTAAGACATTAAAAAATGGAATGAAACTAGTGGGTATAAGAAATGCTTTGATTATAGCAGAATGACCTTACCTAGACTGGAATAAATGTGGCTGAGAATGCGAGCTGGCTGTACTCTGATGGGGTGTACTTCAGCAATGGTCTCCACATCAATTCCCTTGCCCTTCAAAATGGCCTTGATTTCTTCTGTTTCAGCCAGAATGGAGACTATAGAAAAGAAAGAAGATGGATGGTAGGATTGGTAAGCCTACCACAACAGAAGAGACCAGACTGACTCCCTGGTTCTCTTTCCTTTCATGAGGTAGATTACCTGGTCAATAACCCAAGTGCCACTTCGGCTTGCTTGATACCAATTCCAACAAAAAAACATACCCTTTCTTCATGTTCTTCTAAGAAAAATAATATGCCACTTGGTTCAGCTTTCCAGTATTTTCTGTATTGAGTTTTTGGGACAAAAGCTTGGTTACCAAAGTGCTACTTTCCTCTCCTTTGTCATTATTATTTGTGTATTTTTCTATCTTGGAAACCTTATGTTAATAAGCTGTTGAGGTCTGGCCTGGAATATGTATGATATGGTGATTACAGAACCTCCTGAACATGATGTCATCTTGATTACTTGTAAATAAAAACAGAACTTAAAAAGGGAAATGTACAAAGAACTATGGTTGAAAACACTCCAGGGAATTTCATGTGGTTATATGGCCATCTATTCATTCATTAAGACAAGTTTACTAAGTGCCTATACAGGTACTAAACCAAGTGCTATGGATATACAGATATACATTCACTCCCAAGAAGCTCCCAGTGCTGTGAGAATGGGATACATGAACTGTTCAGAAAATAACCTCTGCCGGGCATGGTGGGGGCACCTTTAATCCTAGCACTCGGGAGGCAGAGGCAGGTGGATCTCTGTAAGTTCAAGGCCAGACTGGTCTACAGAGTAAGCTCCAGGCCAGCTGGAACTTAGAGGAAGTCCCTGTCTTGAAAATACCAAAAAAAAAAGAAAAGAAAAAAAAAAAGAAAATAACCTCCTAGGTAAACGGGGGCATGCAACAAACACTATGAGACAACCTAGAAGTGCCATTTATGTAGTGTAGAATTGAGAAGGGTGGTTCATGAACAGCCTGAAAGAGCTGATGACTAAATGGATTTGGAGTAACGTATAAGTTGGTCAGGAAAAAGAAGTGGCTAGTAAGGGGATAGTTATTTTAGGTTGAAGGTTCAGAATAAGCTTAAAGAATACAGATGAAAAAAGTTGTGCTTGTTAGGGGGCAATGGGAAACTATACTGACTTGACTATATTATGTAATCAAAGACCTCAAGAAACAGCAAGAGGAATGAAGGTGGAAAGACTGACAGGGGCCAGATCATCATGGAGGGATATGTGTTAATGTTAAGGATTTTTGTTTATCATCCTTGGGCACTGCCTCACAAATTGTATTCTACAGAACCTCAGGGTTTTAAAGGAGGAGATACAGTCAGTTATAGGAGTAGAAGGGACTAGAAGAGTCAAGTAAATAACCTTTTGAGGCTCTAGGTGCATGTTCAACCTAAGCAATTCAATTTTTGCTTATTCTATATTTATAGAATAGAGTATGATTATTTTGTATGTCTTTTATATTAAAAAAATTTTTTGTTCTTTTTGAGACAGGGTCTCCCTGTAGTCCCAGCTGTCCTGGAACTCGTCATGTATAGCAGGCTGGCTTTGAACTCACAGTAATCCACCTGCTTCTGTCTCTCCAGTGCTGAGATTAAAGGGCCCACCATCCCCACCCCTGCATGTCTTATATGCTAGTGTTGTATAGCAATTTCCTCTAAGACAAAAACCTTGTTTAGAAGAAAAGCTGGATAAACAACAGGATGTGATTTGTTCCCCTATTTTTTTCTATTTTTTTAAAAAAATTTTATGTGTATGAGTGTACTGTCTGCATGTAGGTAGGTGCACCCATGTCGTGCAATGCTGTGGAGGTCAGAGAGGGTGTCAGATTCCCCTGGAACTGAGTTAAAGACGGTTCATAGCCATCATGTGGGTGCTGGGAATCGAACCTGGGTCCTCTGCAAGAGCAGTGGGTGCTCTTAACCGCTAAGCCATTTCTTCATCCCCACAACAGGATATGTTAAAATAAAGAAAGGTAAATAACAGAAAGTCAGAAGTTAGGTAAACAGCCAGGCGTAGTGGCACATGTCAGGCATGGTGGCATAGGCCTTTAATCCTAGCACTCAGGAGGCAGAGACAGCTGGATCTCTGTGAGTTCAAGGCCAGCCTGGTCTACACAGTGAGTTCCAGGACAGCTTGGGGCTATAGGGAGACCTTGTCTCAAAAAAAAAAGTCCAAAAAAAAAAAAAAAAAAAAAAAAAAAAAAAAAGGATGTCTAAAGGAAGGTAATGAACAGAATGCCTGAGGGTTGGTGAAACTTCCATCTGCAGGGAAGCTCCTTAAGCTCAGGAAGTAAACAACTGAATAGCTTCAGAAAGTCCCTAAAATTGATGAAGTGCACTAGGTCCTTCCCTCCCCAAGATTGCTGGGGCACATTCTCAGACCAGCAAGTCATCTCTAAGAAGCAGAGACAGCTGATCTGCCTAGAAGAGGCAGGGAGCAGCCAAGCTGCCTAGAAGAGGATCAGACCTACCTGGGTAGGACACTCTCCAACCAGAAGAGCTGTCTGCAGATTGTGCAGTATGCTCTGGGTTCCTGCTTTCACGAGCTGTCATCCATGCGGGGTGGGTTTTGGTGATGTTGCTGTCTTTGAATCATTTCTGCTCCTATAAGTAATACCCCACCCATACTCCTGTAACTAATCTCAATAACACTCATTGGTTTGGTGTAGCTAAATGGAATATTTAAGAAAAATATGGTTTTGAATCCTTGTTTTCTCCCTCTGTCTCTGTCAACAAATTTCAACTGACAAATTTGTGTTTATAATACTGACACAGCTAGCTAGAACCACTGGCCTTTTGTTCTGATGAAACTTCCCCAGTTCTGTTTGTCTCAGATGGAAACTTCTGCGATGATTTTCAGAAAGAGTATTTTTTTTGTCTTTTTGAGACAGGGTCTCCCTATAGTTCCAGCTGTCCTAGAACTCACTATGTAGACCAGGGTGGCCTTGAACTGATAAAGATCAACCTGCCCTTGCCTCCCAAGTGCTGGGATTAGAGGTGTGCACCACCACACCCAGCTATGAAAGAGGATTTTTAAAAAATTGGTTTCTTTCCTAAATTTATAATAACCTACCTGCTTTTAAGACTTTTGCTGTTAACCAATGAATATATAAGCTTCCTTTTCACTGTAGCTCACTGGCTAAAGTATAAAAGATGAATACTTCCTCTTTTGAGATCTAGAATTAAGTTCTCTGGATCAGGACACAACCTAAATAAACCCGCTTCCTGCATCCCCTAGTCTCATCTATCCTGCAACAGGTTCATCAAGTTGGACTGTGCTGGTATCCTTGCTTCAGTCTGTCATTGGTTCCTTATCTGGGGTGAATAGATGTTTGTTCAGTCTCCCAGACAAGCAGTGTCACACAACAGCTGGGCATTGACAGATGATAGAGATACATACACAGACATGATGAGTTCTGCTGGAGGTTCAGAAAGGAATTACTTTGATGGAGGTGATTGGAAAATAACAGGAGAAAACATTCTAGATAGAAGAGACAGCATGAAAAAAAAAAGAAGAGACAGCATGAACAAAGGCTCAAAGAAACAAGGAACAAAACTAATCTAGGAATTGCTACTGGGCTTGGACTGAAGACAGAGGTGTCAGTTGAAAAGTAACAGAGTGGCGATTGTGGGAGGTTTGGATTTTTGGCCTGCTGTGCATAGAAGCTGGTGGCTTTTGCCAGACCAGCTGAGGCACAGGGGAAGCAAGCAACTTCCCCCCCGCCCAACTGGAGTTCTGGAGGGAGTGTCCAGTAAGCCCTATAACCAACTTAGAGGAACTGGCTGGCAGCAGAGGGAGTATAGTGCTCGGAGGGTGTCATCTGGGTTGATACCTACCCAGTTCTTGCAGAACAGAAAGGGAAAACTGAGCTATACCTTCCAATATATAGCCAAAATTTAAAGCCTGAAACCTAGACAAGTCAATGCTCCATAAACAAGGAGAATACAATAAAGGCATCTGAAGGAATCAAGGAAAGAAATCCTTCAACACGGTGAAGAGGCATTGGAGATTCGCATTAGAATACAGGCAAATGGAAACCTACATGCCAAGAGCACTAAGAAAGAATATGGGAAAAGCACAGAAAAATTCCACACTAAACTCCACAGAGCCTGTAGAGGATTCCCACAATGGGATCTCCCTGGAGGTAGCCCAGGAGACAGATTGTAGAAGAACAATCACAGATATATTTAAAGAAATCATAGAACTAAGGGGAGAGAATGAAAAATGCAGAAAGGACCTAGACAGAGAGAATGACAAACTTCAAAAAGAACTAAAAGGAGAAAATGACAAACTCCGGAAAGAGCTACAGGGAGAAAATGACAAACTCTGAAAGGAAGTGGAAACACTGAAAAGATCTCATGCTGAAATGAAAAAGGAAACTATCAAAGCAAGGAGCTACAAGAAGAGATTGAGAAGCTCCAAAAGGAAGTGGAAATACTAAAGAAAACACAGGACGAAATGAAAAAGGAAATCAAACACTCACCAATCAAGAGGAAAGAATGGGGAAAAACTTCAGAAGCAGAATGGAGGAAGCAGAAAAAAGAATATCACACCTGGAAGTTAACACAGAACAACTAAAAAGCTCAAGTAAAGACTGAAAAATTTAAAAATACACAAGAGTGGAACAACCAGGAAATGTGGGACACTATGAAAAGATCAAAACTCTGCATCATAGGGATAGAGGAAGGAGAAGAATCCCAAGAGAATGGTATTGATCAGATCTTCAACAGAATAATAGATGAAAATTTCCCCAAACTAAAAAAAGACAAACCCATACAAATACGAGAAGCACATAGAACACTAAATAGGCAAGACCAGAAAAGAAACTCCCTATGCCATATCATAGTCAAAACGCTAGACACCTAAAACAAAGACAAAATTCTGAAAGCCATAAGAGAAAAACAACAAATTACATATAAAGGGAAACCTATCAGAATTACAGCTGACTATTCAGTGCAAATCATGAAAGCAAGAAGAATGTGAACCAAAGCATTCCCAGTGTTAAACAACTATAAATGCCAACCCAGGTTATTATACCCAACAAAAAATATCGATTCTGGTTGAAGGAAAGAGAAAATTTTTCCATGACATAAACAAGATGAAAGAATATATGCCCAGAAAACCAACCCTTCAGAGAATACTTGAAGCAATTCAAAGGACAGAGGAGAGAAGCAACTACCCCCAGGCACCTTGAAAGAGAAATTAATAAAAACAGAACTGCAGAAGTAGAAATCTAGACCAAAAATGCAAATGGATAATAAGGTGAAAGGAAGCAACACACATCTCTCAATTATAACTTTAAATATTAATGGACTAAACTCCCCAATCGAGACTGGGAGAATGGATTAGGAAACAGAATCCATCTACATGCTGTCTACAAGAAACACATCTCACCCTCAAGGATAGGCATGAACTTAAAGTGAAAGGATGGAAAAAAATATTCCAAGCAAATGGTACCAAAAAGAAAGCAGGTGTTGCTATTTTAATAACAGACAAAATAGACTTCAAAGTAGAAGCAATCAGAAGAGACAAAGAGGGCCATTACATCCTTGTCAAAGGGAAAATTAACAATGAAGACTTTACAGTCATGAATATATAGGCACCAAACTCTGGTGCACCTATCTTCATAAACACAACTCTACAGGACCTCAAGACACAGATTAACCCAGCACACTCATAGTAGGGGACTTCAATACCCCACTGAGCCATTTGGACAGATCAACTGGACAAAGAACGAACAGAGAGACATCTGAACTGAACAATACGATACAGCAAATGGATCTCACAGACATCTACCGAATATTCCACCCAAGCACCAGAGAATACACTTTCTACTCAGCACCCCATTGGAGAATTCTCCAAAATTGACCACATACTCGGGCACAGAAAAAAAACCTCAACAAATAAAAAAATAACTGAAATAATTTCATTCATTCTATCAAACCACAGTGCAAAAAAGCTCAATATCAACACCAGGATAAGCCCTACTTTCTATAAAACACATGGAGAGTAAACAATACACTCATGAATAATGAATGGGTCAAGGAAGAAATAAAGAAAGAAATAAAAGCATTCCTGGAACTAAATGACAATGACAGTACAACACAACAAAACCTATGGGACACTTTAAAAGCAGTCCCAAGAGAGAAGTTTAAAGCCCTGGGTGCCTACATTAAAAAAAAAAAAAAACAGGGCTGGAGAGATGGCCTAGAGGTTAAGAGCACTGAACGCTCTTGCAGAGGACCCGGGTTCGATCCTCAGCACCCACATGGAGGCTAAGAACCGAGAACCGTCTTTAACTCCAGTTCCAGGGGAATCTGACACCCTCTTCTGACCTCCGCAGCATTGCATGACACGGGGGCACCAACTTACATGTAGACAGTACATTCATACACATACAAAAATAAATAAAAATTAAAAAAAAACAGAAAGAGCACAAATAAATGAGCTAACACTGCAGCTAAAAACACTTGAAAGACAACAAATGAACCCTAAATGCAACAGACAGGAAGAAATATAAAAAATCAGAGCAGAAATCAATGAAACAGAAAAAAAGAAAACAATACAAAAAAAAAATCAATGAATCCAAAAGTTGGTTCTTTTAGAGAATAAACAAGATAGACCTCTAGCCCAGTTAACCAAATGAAAGAAAGAGCAATTCCAAATCAATGGAATTCGTGATGAAAGGAGAAATATCACAACAGACAAAACATCCAGACAATCATATAGAATACTTCAAAAACCTATACTCTACTAAATTTGACAAGCTAAGAGAAATGGATGAATATCTGAAATCCTGGGAATCACCAAAGCTAAACCAAGAAGAGATTGACAGCTTAAACAGAACCATAATATATGAAGAAATTGAAAATGTAATAAGAGACCTCCCAACTAAAACAAGCCCAGGCCCAGATGGTTTCACAGCAGAATTCTATAAAACATTTAAAGAGGACTTACAACAATTATTACTCAAACTGTTCAGAAGGATACAAGCAGAGGGAAATTTCCCAAATTCCTTCTATGAAGCCAGCATCACTCTAATACCAAAACAAGGCAAAGATACATCCAAAAAAGAAAACTATAGACCCATTTCATTAATGAACACAAATGCAAAAATTCTCAACAAAATACTGCAAATCACATATCAAAAAGATCATCCATCATGACCAAGTTGGATTCATGCCAGAGATGCAGGGATGGTTCAACATAAGAAAATCAGTAAATATCATAAAACACATAAATGGACTGAAAGACAAAAACCACACAATCATCTCAATTGATGCAGAAAAAGCCTTTTACATGATCCAGCATCCCTTCATGCTTAAAGTCCTTGAGGGAATTGGACTGGAAGGATCATTCCTCAACATAATCAAAGCCGTATACAATAAACCCACAGCTAACATCATCCTAAATGGAGAAAAGTTAGAAGGATTCCCCTTAAAGGTAGGAACTCGGCAAGGCTGCCCCCCGTCACCACTCCTCTTCAATTTAGTGCTTGAAACACTTGCTAGGACAAGAAGGCAAGAAAAGGAAATTAAAGGAGTACTAATTGGAAAAGAGGAAGTCAAACTATCCCTTTTTGCAGACGATATGATAGTTTACCTAAGGGATGCTAAAAACTCCACCAGAAAACTTCTAGAAATGATTAAACGTTTGAGTGAAGTGTAGGGATACAAAATTAACCTAGAAAAATCAGCAGCCTTTCTTTACACCAACAACAAGCAACTGAAGAATGAATACAAGGAGACCTTTCCAATCACAACAGCCTCAAAAACAATAAAATACCTAGGAACAAACCTAACCAATGACACCAAAGCCCTCTACAACAAAAATTATAAACCTCTGAAGATGGAAAGGCTTCCTATGCTCATGGATTGGGAAAATTAATATAGTAAAAATGTTCATTCTACCCAAACTCTTGTACAGATTTAATGCAATCCCAATTAAAATCCACAAGAGTTTCTTCACAGGCTTGGAAAAAAAATCCTCAATTTCATTTTGAAAAACAAAAGACCCCAAATAGCAAAAGCAACCCTGAGTGAAAAGAGCAATACGGGGCAGGGGGGATCTCTATACCAGACTTCAAACTATACTACAGGGCTATAGTCATAAAAACAGCTTGGTACTGGCACAAAAACAGACCTGTTGACCAATGGAACAAAACTGAAGATACAAACTTGAGCACATACAATTTCATCCATCTCATATTTGACAAGGGGGCCAAGAAGACACAATGGAGGAAAGACAGCATCTTCAGCAAGTGGTGTTGGCAAAACTGGATCACCACTTGTAGAAGAATGAAATTAAACCCCTACCTCTTGCGCTGTACAAAAGTCAATTCCAGATGGATCAAACACCTCAACGTGAAACTCCAAACTCTGGAGGCGATAGAAGAAAAAGTTGGCAGCAGACTACAAGACATAGGCATAGGAGAAGACTTCCTAAATCAGACAGTAGCTGCACAAGAATTAAGGTCGACAATTGACAAATGAGACCTCATTAAACTCAAAAGCTTCTGTACATTAAAAGAAACAATCAAAGAAGTGAAGAGAAAGCCCACAGAGTGGAAGGAAACCTTTGCTGCAGATACATCAGACAAAGCATTGATTTCCAGAATATATAAAATACTCAAAAAACAAAGAAGAAAACAAATGAATCACATTCAAAAGATGGAGCAAAGAGCTGAACAGAGACTTTACAAGTGAGGAATGNAAAAAAATTGTTCAACGTCACTAATAATAGGGAAATTACAAATTAATACCCACCTTAGATCTCATCTCCCTCTTGGTAAGGACTGGCTAGGATCAAGAAAAACACATGATACCCAAGTGCTGGAGCGGTTGTGGTGTGGAGTAACAGGATCTACCCTCATTCTCATTGCTGGTGGGAATGTAAAAAAAAAAAAAAAAAATGTTTTTTTGTGGGTTTTTTTTGTTGTTTTTTGTGTGTACTATGGAAGCAGTGTGGAGCACCCTTGAAAGATCAAAATGAGCATGCCAACTGACCCTGGGTATATACCTACAAGATTCATCATACCACAAAGATACAAGCACCCGCTATATTTAATGCAGCTTGTTCACAATAGCCAAAATCTGGCAAACCAACCCAAATTGCCCCTCAACTGACAAGGTGGATAGCGAATAATGTGGTACCATCTACACATGGAGTTCTATGCAGAGCTAAAGAAAAATGACATCATGAACGTCGGCAGGTCATAGGATGGAAACTAGGAGATATTAGGTTAAGTGAAGAAACACAGTCCAGAAAAACAAACGAGACTGGCATCTCTCATCTGTGTATGCTAGTGCCAATAACCAGTTGTAAATATTTCGTGTTGGGAGTGATGCATCCTGGTGCGAAAGAATCACCAACAACACTCAACAACAGCAGCAAGGTCTGCATCAAAGAACTGACTAAATCGATGAACTTCTGGGGTGGTGGGACGGGTTGGGAGGGGACAAGGTCTATCTTCGATTATATTAATGTATATTAATGATGTGATTTCAACAAGTTTCCAATTGGTCCATAAAACTTTTGTCTACATATTATATGTTATTTGGGGACTTTGTAAAAGTAAAAATGTCTATATTAAACTGGTTAAAATGGTTTTCATAACAGGGTAATACATTTTAGCTAAACGGTAATATTAAATCGGTGTCCACATTTGTTTTTATATAATTTGTTATAACATCAAATTCTGGGGTTTCGGGTATGTATACAACTGCGTTCTCTATAATGGTGGTGTTGTACAGATCATCATGTAACATTTTTCTTTACCTATTCGGATGTATATTTAACTTAAGGAACTAAGTTTGCTTTCCAAATTAAGAACATACAGTGAATGATTAACAGCTTGGAGAAATTTATTGAAAATTTACACCTTGATTGCCTGCATGATATGGTTATGATACCTACAACTGCCTTTTTGAGATTCAATGTTCAAAAAAAAAACCTAATTAATAAAAAAAGGTGGGGTTACAGTTATGATATTAAACCTTTGGTCAATTTTTCAATTAAATACTAAAACGATATGGGAAAAGATTGTTGCATGTTCCTCCCACAGGTCCAGGCCTCACCATAAGTTAATGGTGCGGAAAGAAAAGCGATAGAGCTTTGCATGTGCCGGAGTTAAACCCAATGATAAATACCCACAGAGAAGAGACATGCGGCACATATAAATATTTAAAAGGAGAAAAAGAAAAGAAAAAGCCTTCAGCCTGCTACAGGCATCCAACATCTCTGAGGACCATATTTGTAAACAACTGTTCATATGAGTCTGTGGTGGTTTGATGAGTGTCCCCCCATAGGATCTAGGTATTCAGACTTTGTCTCCAGTTGGTGGAGCTTTTTTGGAGGTCTTGGGGGGTTTGTGTGTTGCGGGGCTGGGGGAAGTGTGTTACTCGGGGCAGGCTTAGTGAGTCTACACAAGCCTCGTGGTCTACAGTTGCTCTCTTTTTTGCTTCCTGTGCTCATTGCGAGATGTGACCCTCGGTTTGCTTCTCCAGTCTCAGCCACCATGCTTCCTGCACAATGGACTCTAATTCCCTGGAACCGTCAATCGTAAGCTCAAATTAAAACTCTTCTTTTATAGTTCTTGGTCATGGCATTTTATACCGCAACGAAAAGTGACTAATACAGCGTCTAAAAAGACCTTACTTTCTTGGTGCCACAAAGTTTAATATGAGAGACATTCTTAACTCCTTTTCATAGAATGAGACAAAGAAAATGTGATGGTAGTGAAGTCATTCCCGAACTGTAAATTAGAGCCGACTGTATAGAGGTAATTCGTTATCAACCCAGAATAACTGCTTCTTTATATAATCGGACCTAGGAACTGTGGAAGGATCATTCTCTATTCAGAACCCAATAATACTAAAGTCTTTATAAGCTGTGTTTGTAATTCTGCAAACTATATATATAGGAGAGCTCTGATTCACACGGATATTCTTGCCACGGAGATGTTGTTAGTGGATACAAGCCCCCCCCCAAAAGGTTAAGTCTTATTGCCTGTTCACGGGATACCTGCAAGAAGAGAGCAGTAAGGTCCTGCTGTTGAAGACCTGTTGTGAGCATGGGAAAGATGTATGAGACCACACTTACAAGTGTACTATTTGGTCTCTGGAATACCAGCGAGTGTTACCCAAGGCCCCAACCCCAATAAAGCAAATCTGCTCCTTGAGTCAGGAAGACTCTCCGATCCGGCCTTGGCTACACTCACTGCCTGGAAATATGTGCCGCAGTGGCAGCCAGCTTCGTACTCCCAACCTCCAATGGTGATTATCTTCTTGGAGGATAAGCACGGCTGAGCCCCCACTACGTCCCAGGTCGCGCTGTTAAAGCCACCGTAAGCTCTTGTCATTTACAGCAAAGCTCTAGTCAAGATCGCATAACCACCAACATTCTTTGTCTATCCCCTGTCCCCCCCCTACTACCATTCAGTCTGTTTAAATGCGTATATCTCATGGCTTGGTGCTTTCATCGTAGGATAAAAGGTTACCGGCTAAAACTGCACCCCTGAACGGAAACCGCGAAAGATCCAGAGTCCAAAACGCATTAAGCGCACGTCGCTGTTTTTGCTTCTCCCCCCATGTGCCCCTTTTCAAGCCTATGGGGGCGACCACCCACATCTGCAGGCCGAATCGGGTTGGCTGGCAGGGTTAGCATGTCAGTTCTGTGGATTGTTGTGATTGAATTGGAAATCCAGGCAATAGCCTGGACCTCTTATTTGACCACAACATGCTGTACATACCAGTCCATCCAAGTCGGACAAGGGTTCCTGGGCTTGTATAATTTGGGCACGGCTTGCCAAATGGTCATAAGGGTGCTTTATCGTTACTCTACTATTTCCAAGAATCAAACTAAAAACAATTCAAACCAAGCAACCCTTCATGGCAAAAACAAAAGACCCCGAATAAGCCAAAGCAACCCTGAGTGAAAAGAGCAATACAGGAGGGGAATGTCTATACCAGACATCAAAATAAACTACAGGGCCCCCCAATACGAACCCCCACACAGACTCCCTGTGCTGTTTTCCCGGCCCAGACTTAAAACACTTTTACGCTGCTCCGTCACACACAGCGAACACCCACCCATTCTTAATGTGGATACGTTTCTGATTGCGTCTCTCTCCACCGCGCTGCCACTAGTCTAGCCCAGGAGACAAACCGAACGACATTCCACCGCACACACTTCATCTCCTACTCTCGAGCGCACTGTACCCATTTCAGCCACCTCCTATTGAACGAGGGCCCAAAAGACTCAATGAGGCTAGATCAGCATCTTTCAGCCAATTGGGTTGGCAAAACACTGGATCACCACTTGTAGAAGAATAAAATTAAACTACTACCCCTCACCCTGTACAAAAATCACCCCCAAATAGATCAAAGACCCCAATGTGGAAAACGACTAACCCTTAACACTGATTAGAACGTGTGTTGTTACGCTCGCTTTCTGCGATTAGGCATAGTCATACCACAATAGTTGGTCCTCGCACTTGAGTGACTTGGTTAAACCCCCCTTGATTAGGATGACATGAACGCTAGGCAGAGGAAAAGACTTTCTAAATCGACAGAAGCTGCACAGGAAATAAGGTTCACAATGACAAGTGGGACCTTTTAAAACTCAAACGTTTCTGTATACAGCAAAAAAAAAAAAAAAAATCAGGGGGGAAGTGAAGAGAAAAACCCCACAGCAGGGTGGGAGGACGGAAACCTTCACCACAGATTACATCTGACCCACGCCTGATTTCATGCATATATAAAACTCTCAAAAAACAAAAGAAGAAAGAAAACAAATACCTCATCCAAAATATGGAGCAAAGAGCTGAAAAGAGATTCACAAGTGAGGAATCAGAGATGCCTGAGAAACATCTTTAAACATGTTCACATCCCATTATATAATAAGGGAATTGCAAATTAAAAACACTTTACGATATCATCTCACTCGATAAGGCTGACTAGGATCAAAAAAACAAATGACGCCCGGGTGGGTGGGCCCACCGCCTTAAATCCTAGCACTCGGGAAGCAGCGGCCACCGATTTTTTGTGAGTTCAGGCCCGCCTGTCTACAGAGTTTGCGTTCCAGGCACAGCTGGTGTATCGGGAGACCCTGGTCTCGAAAAGACCAAAAACAAAAACAAAAAAAAAAGAAAGAAAAGCAAACAACTTATACCAAATGTTTAGAGGTTGTGGGGCAAGGGGGGCACACATCCACTGCTGGTGGGAATGCAAACTCATACAAACATTATGGAAAGCATTGGAGAACCCTTAAAAGATCAAAATGAGCCTGAGCCTACCTCACCTGATCCAGCCATACCACTTCTGGGTTCATACCCACAAGACTCATCCCTTACCACCAGATTTATAAAAAAAATGTTAAAAAAAAGAAAAGCAAACGGAACAGGCCCCCCCCCCAACACAAACCGCATGACCCCTGTGGACCGATCTAACTGACTGAGAACAAAACCCTTTGGTAATCCTGGGCAAAAACTGTGTGGCCTACCATCCAAAAGGAATAACCAGAAATAAATAAAA
This sequence comes from Rhizomys pruinosus, assembly GCA_009823505.1. NCBI lineage: Eukaryota > Metazoa > Chordata > Mammalia > Rodentia > Spalacidae > Rhizomys > Rhizomys pruinosus. Next base: position 280,118 of record VZQC01003777.1, on the reverse strand, counting down.
AAAAAAAAAAAAAAAAAAAAAAAAAAAAAAAAAAAATCTTAGTAAAAAGACAAAACGAATAAAGAGCGGAGAGAGGCACGGTTGTTTGGCCGTCTCACTTTATTATAATTTATTTTATTTATATATTATTATTTATATCTACTGTTCTTTGGTCTTTTCGATGACTACTCGGTGTTGTCACTTGTGTAGCCCCACGCTGTCTCTGGTCGAACTTCATTCTGGTAGACCCGGCTGGCCTGTGAACTCACATCACTGATTGTCCACCTGTCCTCTTTGTTAATCTAATGCTTATGGTGGGTGATGTTAATAGGATTCAAGGTGTGCTGTGGGGTGAGTATATTTGGTTTTTTATATAATCCCCAGTGTCTGTACTCCTTTTTGTTTTTATTTATTTGTTTTTGGTTCTTTTTTGTGAGTTGTTGGTGCATCTTTTCTTCTGTGGTGCCAACTGCTTTTTGCATTCTTTCCACAGGACATGAGACATCCAGGTTTTTACCCTTCCCTAGGACTGAAGGATATGTCTCTCAGCCTCCACGAATCTCTACCTCCCAAACGAGACAGCGGGCCCACCAACATGTGCTAGATGGGACTTAGTGAGATATCTAGTTGTGTTAATGAGGCCTCTTTTGGGATTTCCGGCTCTTCATAGTTCAGACTGCCATGGTGGCACAACCCGCTGTATCATGGCAATGCCAGAACCGGGACGATCAAGGGATCAGCGAGCCGTGCTTACTGGACCTCCTTTAGTGACCATAGGAAGGGAAAAAACCAGTGTGGAGCACAAGTGCAAAACTATGGTTGTTTGGGCTTGCCCAGGGAGGATCCTTTCAAACTATCCTTAAGGTAAAAAATATGCACCCATCTTTAGCCAAAAAAAAAAAAAAGAAAGAAAGGAAAATCTCAACCTCAGGTTAGATGTGTATTTATGTTTTATGGAATGTATATTTTTATGTCCTTCTATATTTATGGGTATATGCCATATCTTATATATATCCAGTATCTACTCGTATATATATATATATATATTGCTATACAAGTTGGAGAGAACAACAACAACAAAAGAACTGGGAAAAAAAAAGAGACTGAAACAGTGAAGTTCTCCCCAAAACAATAAGCCTCTGCTTTGAAAAAAAAAACCAACTCTGGGAAGACTCAGAAAAAGATGCAAGACATGTATGGCAGAATGCAGGAACTCAGGTGGGGTGGGGGGCATGGAAAGGGAAATGACTCTAAATTCAAATGAGAAATGATGCATGATGTATGGAAATAGTTTAATAATAATAAATTTTTTTAAAAATTTTATTTCTGTATGTGTATGAATGTACTGTCCGTATGCAGGTTTGTGCACTCGTATCGTGCAATGCCGCGGAGGTCAGAAGAGGGTCTCGGATTCCCCTGGAACTGGAGTTCTCCTGGAATTGGAGTTTCAGATGGTTTTCTGCTGCCATGTGGGTGCTGGGGATCGAACCTGGGTCCTCTGTAAGAGCGGTCAGCGCTCTTAACCGCTAGGCCATCTCTCCAGCCCCAACAATAATAAATTTTAAAAAGACAATGCAGTGCTAATCCAAAAAGCAACAACAAAAAAAGAAAAGTAACAGTGTGTTATAAGGGGTGGGGGGGCTTGTTGATAAGTTAGGATCATGCTATTGGTACTGTCAAAAACTGGATAGATATCAGAATTATTTGAGAAGTAAAAATGCTAGAACTTGTTTCATGAATGCAAAAAATAAGAGGAAGAAATATGAACAGAAAGGTTTCTCTGCATTCGTTTGTGTAACTGGGAGTATGGTGTGCCATTTAGTGATACAGATACAAAGTAAGAAGAGAGGGTATAAGTGATAGAGTAGAAGGATACAGGTGATCAAGTTTAATCATGTTTAGTCTACAGTGTATGGAAGCACCCAGGTGGGATGCTCTTAAAGTAAGCTGCTGGAGATTCAGGAGTCATTGGAGTAGATGAGATGGCTTAAGAACATATAAAAAAAGAGAAGAGGGCTGGGCGTGGTGGTGCATGCCTTTAATCCCAGCACTAGGGAGGCAGAGGCAGGCAGATCTCTGTGAGTTCCAGGACAGCTGGGTGTGCAGGGAGACCCTGTCTCAAAAAGACAACAAAAAGAGAGAGAGAAAGAGAGAGAGAGAGAGAGAGAGAGAGAGAGAGAGAGAGAGAGAGGAGGAACCATAATATAACTGTGAGAAACTCTGTAAAATAAGGAACAAGAAGTTGAAAAAAAAAGCCTAGGTTGGGGGAAGTTCTTGTTTCGTGGCTTATATTTTCTCTGTGGCAGGGGAGGTGAGGGTTAGGACATCATCTGAGCATGAAGGAAGAAGTATGGAGCTGGGAAGAGGAAAGAAGTTCGGAATAAGACACTGGGAAATAGAACCCAATGTTCCTAGCAAGACAACAGGTAGTCTACAGAGAGACTTCTCAGGAATACTAATAGTTAAAAGGCAAAGCAAAGAAGAGAAAGCCCAGAATGAGACAGAAAAGTACTTAAAACAGGCTGAAGGAGACCTAATAAAGTATAGTAGTATCACAGAAGTTGTGGGAATTTAGTTTTTAGAAAGATAAATGATAAACTGATCTGAAAGATCTGCAAAGATACCCATTATAAAATATCTACTAAAATAGGCAGCATAAAGATCAACGAAGCCAAGCAAAAATAGTTGAGTACTAAAGCAGACTACAAAGGGTTGGAGACTTAGTGGACTATGAAGAGGTAGATGTTTGGTTGTGTATCATTTACCTTTTTGTTGCTGTGATAAAACACCATAACCAAAAATGACTTATAGAAAAAAGTTAATTGTGAATTATGGTTCCACAGGGAGAGTCCACAATGGCTGGGGAGGAATGGCAGCACACAGCCAGAGCAAGATGCTGAGACATTATATCTTCAACCACACGCATGATGCAGAGAGAGAACACTGCAATGAGGTGAGGCTATGCCCTCTTAAAGTTGGGCCCCAGTGACATACTTCCTCCAGCAAGGCTAAACTTCCTAAAGAGTCCATGACCTCCCCAACAGCGCCATGATCTGAGGACAAAGTGTTCAAATATGTGAGCCTGTAGGGGACACTTATCATTCAAACCACTATAAACCCCCAAAGAAAAAGGCATACACGATAACTACAGGGAATTGAACATGACAAAAAAAAAAGAGTGGGAAAGGCTGGAGAGATGGCTCAGTGGATAAGAGCACTGGCTGCTCTTGTAGAGGACCAGGGTTTGGTTCTCAGCATCCACATAGTGGCTAACAACTGTCTGTAACTCCAGTTCCAGGGGGTCAAACACTGTCTGCTGACCTTCGTGGGCTTTGCACGACATGGTGCACTTAATATACATGTAGGCAAACCATTCATACACATAAGCTGGAGAGATGACTCAGAGGTTAAAAGCACCGACTGCTCTTGCAGAGGACCTGAGTTTGATTCCCAACACCCACATGGCAGCTAAGAACTGTCTTTCACTCCAGTTACAGGGGAATCTGATGCTCTCTTCTGACACGTCATTGCACAACATGGGTGCACCAACCTACATGCAGACAGTATACTCATACGTGTAAAAAAATTAAAAATATGGGGCTGGAGAGATAGCCTAGTGGTTAAGAGCACCAACTGCTCTTGCAGAGGACCCGTGTTTGATCCCCAGCACCCACATGGTAGCTAAGAACCATCTGTAACTCCAATTCCAGGAGAACTCCAGTTCCAGGGGAATCCGCGACCCTCTTCTGACCTCCGTGGCATTGCACGACACGGGTGCACAAACCTACATGCAGACAGTACATTCATACACATACAAAAATAAATAAAAGAATAGGGGGCATGGTGGTACATGCCTTTAATCCTAGCACTCAGGACGCAGAGGCAGGCGGATCTCTGTGAGTTCAAGGCCAACCTGGTCTACAGAGTGAGCTCCAGGCCAGCTGGGACTTAAAGGGAGACCCTGTCTCGAAAATACCAAAAAAAAAAAAAAAAAGAGTATAAGATTATCAAAAGTTAAGAGGGAACTTGTCCTTCAGTAGAAAAATAAACACCTTTTGCTGAGACTAGAGAAAATGAACCAAGTATGGACAAAGTTGTTGGGATGGGAGTGTATTGGGAAATTGAAAAACATCAGTCTATTAAGATGACCAGGCATGCTGGGTATGGTGGGCATGGTGGCCCATGCCTTTAATCCCAACAAAGTAAGGCAGGTCTCTGTGAGATCAAGGCCAGCTGGTCTACATAGCAAGTTCCAGACCGGCTGGGGTTACAGGGAGACCCTATCTCAGAATACCAAAAGAAAAGTTTATCAGGCATGAAGTAGCAGTCCAAATATTAAACTGTAAATAAAAAGGCACAGCTGAAAGTATAGGAGGTTTGGAGTACTGGCTGAGCATAATGAAAATGCTGACTAATGGTAAGAGCAGACTTGTTAACAGGAAGCTGAGCTGGAGACCATGGATCTCTGGTGCCACCACTCTGCTCATTTGTATGATTTTTCCCCTAGTGTATAGGATCAGAAAATAACCTATAAGACTGACCTAATACTTCTGAAGTATACAGGAAAGTATGATTCAATGGTGACTGAGATATGTAGATGATCAAGTGTGAGGTGGGGAAGAGCAGACTAAGAGAAAATAGAGACAAGTGCAATAAGAGGGAAAAGAAAGTTGAAATACATGGTTAGCAGAATATAGGAATTATAGGTATATAAGTTCCAAAGTTTAATCCTGGCCATGGATAGCTAACACAGAAGTGGAGAGAAAGGGTGCTAAAGTTATGGATATCCAAAAATATAAAGGCTAAAAATGTTAGATGGCATCTATCTATCTATCTATCTATCTATCTATCTATCTATCTATCTATTTTGAGACAGGTCTCCCTATAGTCCCAGCTGGCCTGGAACTCACTCTGTAGACCAGGCTGGCCTTGAACTCACAGAGATCCACCTGCTTCTACTGTCGGAGTGCTAGGATCAAAGGCGTGCACCACCACACCTGGCTTAAAGACGGTTCTTAGCCACCATGGGGGTGCTGGGAATTGAACCTGGGTCCTTTGCAAGAGCATTCGGTGCTCTTAACCACTGAGCCATCTCTCCAATACCTGGATGGCATTTTTTTCTCTTTTTTAAAATTTTATTTATGTTTTATGTGTATGAATGTACTGTTTGCATGTAGGTTTGTGTGCCCATGTTGTGCAATGCCGCAGAGGTCAGAAGATGATGTCGGATTTCCCTGGAACTGGAGTTAAAGACGGTTCTCAGCCACTATGTGGGTGCTGGGGATCGAACCTGGGTCCTCTGCAAGAGCAGTCGGCACTCTTAACTGCTAGGCCATATCTCCAGCCCCTAGATGGCATTTATATCAATGCTGAAGTCTAGTTTTATGATAAGATTTGGGAAAGAAGAAGGCTGTGAGCTAAGCCTCAAAGTCTTAGATGAATGAATTAGAACAAACAGAAGATCAATATAGCCAGATGGTATAAGCCTCAAAGGATGACATACTTTTTCATGGGAGGCGAGCAATGGTCTTTATAAAACATATACTAGAGTCACTAATAAGCAGACTACATATATGACCATATAGAGAGCTAAGTATAAGAAGGTGTAGAAAACAGAGAAGGTAATTTTGTATACAGAATCAACCTTAAAGTCAAATGACTAGAAGTATCTTAAAGAAGCTTTACAGCAGGACTTAAAACCATATTGAACAGTGATGTTGGAGAGTGAAAATTCATCACAAGATTTCTACCCTAGTAAAAAGGGAAAATAGTAGTATTATTGAAAGAAATAAGGAATGTAGAAACACTTGCTTTGCCTGGAAGAATTTGTAAAAGGATGGGATGAAGACAGAAGAGATAGCTCTATGCTTAACATAAAAGTGGTAGAATTGTTTTAGAGATATTGGGACTAGAATGCTAAGCATTTACAGAACTCAGCTTAGGGTTTTCTCTAATATAGAAACTCTCAAATTTAAGTGAACTATTAGGGGAGAAAGTTAAAGATAATGGTCAGAAGCAAATTTCCTATGCGGGAGGCAGTTCCTAGAAGACTAGGAGGGAGACTGTAAATATAGAAATACAGAATGTACGTATATAGTGGGTGTGTGAAAAAAAGTACTAGGGGCTGGAGAGATGGCCTAGAGGTTAAGAGCGCTAACTGCTCTTGCAGAGGACCTGGGTTCGATCTCCAGCACCCACATGGTGGCTGAGAACTGTCTTTAACTCCAGTTACAGGGGAATCCGACGCCCTCTTCTGACCTCCAAGGCATTGCATGACATGGGTGCACAACCCTCCGAAGCCTTGCATGACACGGGTGCACAACCCTACATGCAGACAGTACATCCATACACATAAAAAAATAAATAAAATTTAAAAAAGAAAAGGAGTACTAGAAGAAAAAGCATAGAAAAGGCAGTTAGAGTAAAAATAACCAGGAGGTTAAAAGGTCATGAAATTTAAAAGAAAAGAATTCAAGAAATAAGGAGCAGCAAATCATAATTTAGAACTTTCTGAGATCACCGTTCATTTATTTTCTTAGGATTAAGAGTAATCTTCAAACCTAACTGCAATGAATTTATTACGTACTTTTGGAAGCCTAACATAATGCAAGATGCTGCATAAAGTCATTTACTGACCTCCAAATCTCTTCCTCTAATTAGAACTTTAATATAGTGTTTCTACTGCTAGGAGTAATATATACCTTGAACCACAACATCTGGCTTTGGTACAGTAGAAAACCTGCGGTTCAGTGGATCAATTTCTCCAGGAGCTAAAAATCCCTAAAGAAGAAGCACAAACACCAGATTAGTACACCTCAAAAAAATAAAGCTAACATTTTAAGGGGGAAATATCAGAAAGGAAACAAAGTACTTCCCTATATGAAAATGCCATAAATCCTTATTTGGGGGAAGAAGGTAGAGTGCAAATTATATATGAATAGAAAGTTTCTGGTTACTTCTCTATCTTCTCTGGATATACACATGGACAAATAAGCAAACACTTACTATCTTGTATTACTGACAATAAACAATGTTCATTTGTTCATGTATCTGCTGTTACTTAGCTTGTATACCTTATGAAATTGGATAAACTTACTTTGTCCTTGCTAGATCCATGTTCATGCCAACTAAATAGAAATTATCAAACAACCATGGCCATAGAAAACAAAATAAAAACTTAGCCACAGAAATTAAATGGCCATATATAAGCAGGAAAGAAGCTTGCTCAGAAATTAGAGTTAAGCCCTAAGCTAGATCCATCAAAACAGCCAGGTCAGGTTTGGTAGCACATACCTGCAATCTCAGCACTTGGGAAGCAGAGACAAGAAGACTGCTCCAAGTTCAAGGCCAGTTTGGTCTAATGCAGCATGTTCTAGGCCAGCTAGTGCTAAACAGCACTTACATGCATGCAGGCATAACATTCATTCACATAAAAAAATAAAAAATTTCAAAATATCATACAGTGGGGAAACAGGCTTTCCAGTAAGTAATGGAAAACTTATGAGAAGGAATAGCCTTCTGTTTGGGTTCAAAGTATCCCAGAGACACTGGAAATAAAGTTGTGCCCAATTAAGAGCTGAGCTATCTCAAGAGAATATAAAGAACATTTTAGAGAACACCTTACCAAAAGTCAAGAAAACCTTAACCAATAGAATAGAAAGACCACAGGATTACTAATCACTTACCAGGAAGCTTCAAATGATCACTTAATTCAATCAAGGAGCAAAACATTCTGCTTGAAAAGTTAGCACTTAATCCATGATCAACAATCACTATCTAAACACAATTGTATTCATTAGTCAAGGCACTGAGGGGAGTTTTGACAGGGAAGATCCTGGGCTTGGGTCCTGATCAGCTTCAAGTACAGTACCAGAGCAGGGAGCAAATGGGCAGCAAGATGAACATGGCCGTCAGGGAGTAAGAGATTTTTGTCAAGCGCTTGCTGTGCTTCCCATGCTGAAAGCCCCAAAGAAAAGCTATTATTAAGTCAGAGTACAAAAGACAAGAGACACTTTTAATCCTGGAGGCAAAGGCAGGTGGATCTCTGTGAGTTCAAGGCCAGCCTGGTCTACATATCAAGTTCCAGGCCAGCTGGGGCTGCAGGGAGACTGTCTCAAAAAGACCAAAAAAGAAAAAAAGAAAAGAAAAAGACAAAAGACAGCATTCAGATTTAGCGAGTTAATTACAGATCTGATTATTATGGAGACTAAGGCAGAAAAAGGTTGGAGAGGCTGAAGTTTCCCCTTACCTCTGCCATCAAGCTTCCTAAAATGTATAGAGACTGACCCCACATGTGAGGCAATTTCCCCATAGGGACTCGGTCCACTGTGTGAGGATTTTGATACTCTTCATCAACCTGGATGAAAAGATGACAAGGCCAAATGAGGGGCAATAGAAAACATACGCTATCAGACAATAAAAGACTGAGTCTAGATTGCGATTCATACATTATATAGTCAGGCAATGGAGGACCGAAAAGTCAAGCACTAAAATAATTGTCCAAGACAGTGCTCAAACATCAGTGTGTACATGGACCACCCAAAGGCTCTTATTAAAATGCAGACTGGATGAATAGGTGTGAGGCTAGTTTATTAAATCTCATTTCTAACAAACTCTCAGGTGATGTTGCTAGGAACTTATCTCCAAATGTGTCTCTCCCATGTCTAATGCTCCATAAAGGAAAACAAAGACTATACATGCTTCATTTTGCAAGTGATTTACCCAAACAATCCCAGATTCCTAGCTTCAAAGCAGAGAATACCAACTCCTGTGAGCTTCACAGAACATCACTCTCTTCTACAAATCACTCTCAGAATTAAGGTTTGCTATAATCATTATCTCATTATACAATACTGCTGTAATTGAGACAGCTTTAATTTATTTCTGAAGGAATCAAACCATATTTCTGTTGTCCTAAACCTAGAAACAATCTTTTAGAACATTAAAATCATAAGATTAAAAAATATTTGACTCAGCTGAGTGTGGTGGTGAACGCCTTTAATCCCAGCACTCTCGAGGCAGAGGCAGGATGTGAAATTGACACTAACCTGGTCGACATAGCAAGTTCCAGGTTATCTGGGGCTATGGGGAGACCTTGTCTCCAAAAATTATTTGACACAGGGTCCTTTCCTGTCACTGTTCCATCACTGTCCAACTCACCCTGTCAGGCGGGACACTGTAGAGCTCTGGAAGAAGTGGGACTCCATTTTTGCCCTTGATGAGAACTGCATCGAGAGCCTCTCTATATTCTTGAACCTGCAGAGAAAAGCAAGCCAACAAAACAAAATTTTAGAGAGCTCCTGTGAGGACCTAAGAGAAGGATGTACCCAAAGAAGGCATGATCATAAGGGAGCTTATTTAAGCTAGTGAAAGGGAGAGGAAATAGGGGTTGGCACTAATTGTGTGTAACAGGTCAGATGTATGCTAGAACTTCTGCATGCTTGAATGCATTTAATTTGAATGCATGTAATTTTAGTTTTCATCCTGGCAGGTACATATATATAACTGATGTCTTGTAACAGGGAAATTAGGCTCAAAGAAGTTCTGAACTTATAGGAGTTTATAAAGGACATACATGATTGGGTATGCACTTCAGTCAACTCAGTCTGCCTCCAAAGGCCTGAGTGATCAACTATGTACAACATTAAGTATAACTTCTTTTTTTTAATTTTTAAATTTTTTTAACATTTTTAAATTTTATTTATTTTTGTATGTGTATGAGTGTACTGTCTGCATGCAGGTCTGTGCACCCATGTCGTGCAATGCTGCAGAGGTCAGAAGAAGAGGGTCTCGGATTCCCCTGGAACTGGAGTTCTCCTGGAATTGGAGTTACAGACAGTTCTCAGCCGCCATGTGGGTGCTGGGGATCGAACCCGGGTCCTCTGCAAGAGTAGTCGGTGCTCTTAACCACTAGGCTATCTCTCCAGCCCCCATTAAGTATAACTTCTTGACTTAGCTTTTTTTTTTTTTTTTTTTTTTTTTTTTTTTTTAGGAG
>VZQC01003777.1:182581-266509 GCA_009823505.1 Rhizomys pruinosus | reverse complement strand
AAAAAAAAAAAAACCAGAAACATAAAATTAAGACAAACTGTATGTTATTTCCATATCATATTTCTCTTTTTTTCCTTTTTTTATTGCATGGAATAATTTGGAAATTGATTAACCACATACATTGATTCCATTTTCATATGTTTTATAAGGTTGTATCTGAACCATCCTTTGTTGTTGCTGTGGTTGAAACAATTACTGTTCTTTTTTTTGTTTTCGTGTTTTCGAGACAGGCTCTCCCTGTAGCCCCAACTGTCCTGGAACTCACTCTGTAGACCAGGCTGGCCTTGAACTCACAAAGATCTGCATGCCTCTGCCTCCAAAGTGCTAGGATTAAAGGCGTGCACCACCACGCCCGGCACCATATCATATTTCTTGATTCACATCTTTCCATTTTAATCCCATATTACTCTAAAAGATGCACACATACCCTCCATCATATATCAAAAACCCAAGGTGTGAAAATACATGTTAGGTCTGCTCTAGAACCTGTTTAGGGATTCACAATGCAAGAGCACAGTTGTCTTTAGATCATGAGGAATATAAAATTAATGTTGCTCAGTTTGTCTCACAACTAGGTACTTGTTACTAGCATCCAAAGACGAGGGATACCATTCATCTTTTGTTTTTCTGGGACTGTGTTACTTCACTTAGCATAAAATCTTCTAGTTCCATCCATTTACCTATAAATTTCATGCTGTCATCTTTCTTTACTGCTGCATAGAACTTCACTGTGTAGATGTACCACATTTTCTCTATCCACTCATCGGTTGAGTGGCACTTGGGTTAGTTCCTGCTCTTCTCGAAGTGAAGAGAGCTTCTTCATGAAGAGAGCTGCAATAAACATGCCTGTACATGTATCTCTGAAGTAGGAAGAGTCTGATGGATATATTCCCAGAAGTGGTGTGGCTGGGTCAGGTGGTAGGCTCATTTTGAGTCTTTTAAGTGTTCTCCATACTGCTTTCCATAGTGATTGTACAAGTTTGCATTCCCACCAGCAGTGGAGGAGTGTTCCCCTTTCTCCACACCCTCTCCAGTATTTCGTATTATTTGTTTTCTTGATCCTACCCAGCCTTATCGGAGTGAGATGATATCTTAAAGTGGTTTTAATTTGCATTTCATTAATTATTAGCGATGGTTAACACTTTTTAAGATGTTTCTCTGCCATCTCTATTTCCTCACTTGTGAAGTCTCTGCTCAGCTTTTTACTCCATCTTTTGAGTGAGTCATTTGTTTTCTTCTTTGTTTTTTGAGTAAGTAGTTTATATATTCTGGATGTTAATGCTATGTCAGATGTATCTTTGGTGAGGTTTCCTCCCACTCTGTGGGTTTTCTCTTCACTCCCTTGATTGTTTCTTTTGCTGTACAGAAACTTTTGAGTTTAATAAGGTCCCACTTGTCAACTGTTGACCTTATTTCCTGTGCAGCTGCTGTCTGACTTAGAAAGTCTTTTCCTATGCCTATGTCTTGTAGGCTGCTGCCAACTTTTTCTTCTATCACTTTCAGAGTTTTGGGTTTCAAATTGAGGTCTTTGACCCATTTGGAGTTGATTTTTGTACATGGTGAGAGGTAGGAGTTTTAATTTTATTCTTCTACATGTGGTGATCCAGTTTTACGAACACCATTCACTGAAGATGCTGTCTTTCCTCCATTGTGTCTTCTTGGCCCCCTCGTCAAATACAAGGTGGCTGAAATTGTATGTGTTCAAGTTTGGATCTTCAATTTTGTTCCACTGGTCTACAGGTCTGTTTTTCTGCCAGTACCAGGGTGTTTTTATGATTATAGCCCTGTAGTATAGTTTGATGTCTGGTATAGAAATTCCCCCTGTATTGCTGTTTTCACCCAGGGTTGCTTTGGCTATTCAGGGTCTTTTGTTGTTCCATATGAATTTGAGAATTTTTTTCCCAAGCCAGTGAAGAATGTCCTGGGGATTTTAATTGGAATTGCATTGAATCAGTATATTAATTTGGGTAGAATGGACATTTTTACTATATTAATTTTTTCATTCCACCCTATCATTTTGTTACTTATAAATGTTTTTAGTGTTGTGCACTTCCCTGTATTCTTCCATATGCTTTAGTTTTTTATTCCTTAATAACCATAGCACGACTTTTTAGGGATGCAATTTCATTATGGCAGAACCGACTACACTTTGAACTTACATGTCTTTTTGTGAAACTTCAAAGAAATTTAGAAATATCTTTAAATATTTTATTTATTATTTTTCATTTTATGTGTATGAGTGTATTGTCTGCAGGTGGGAGGGTACTCATGTTATGTGATGCTCTCAGAGGTCAGAAGAGGGCACTGGAGCCCCTGGAACTGGAGTTACAGCCAGTTGTAAGCAGCCATGTGGGTGATGGGAATCAAACCCAGGTCCTCTGCATGAGCAGTCTGTGCTCTGACTGTAGAACCATCTCTCAAGCCCGCAGAAATTTATAGATATCTTTTAAAAATATTATTTGACACAGGATCTTGCTATGTAACCTAGGCTGGCCTCAAACTCTTGATCCTCCTGCCTTAGCCTCTAAGTTCGGAGATTACAAACATGTACCACTACAATGAAAATTCTTTTACTGTAAAAACTTACAGGGTACAGTGTGATAATCTGATCCATGTATATAGTGGCAATGAAGAAATTAGGGTAGTTAATATTTTAGTACCTTTAAATATTTTTAATTGGTATATTCTTTTTTTTATTTATTTATTTATTTATTTTTTATTATTATTTTTTTTTTTTTTTTTTTTTTTTTTTTTTGGTTTTTCGAGACAGTGTCTCCTTTGAACCAAGGCTGGCCTGGAACTACTCTGTAGACCAGGTTGGCTGGCTTTGAACTCACAACTATCCGCCTCCTGCCTGCCTCCCAAGTGCTAGGATTAAAGGCGTGCGCCACCACGCCCGGCTTTTTTTTTTTATTATTTTTATTTATTTCGGTATGTGTATCAATGTACTGTCTGCATGCAGGTTTGTGCACCCGTGTCGTGCAATGCCGCAGAGGTCAGAAGCGGGTCTCGGATTCCCCTGGAACTGGAGTTCTCCTGGAACTGGAGTCTCAGACGGCTCTCGGCCGCCATGTGGGTGCTGGGGATCGAACCCGGGTCCTCTGCAAGAGCGGTCGGCGCTCTTAACCGCTAGGCCATCTCTCCAGCCCTAATTGGTATATTCTTTAATGAAAAGGGAAAACCTTTTCTCATCTACAGAGAAATTGCAACTAAAGAAGCCAGTGACAATACTTGGACTACTCGATGGTCAGGACTGAAGCAAAAATAAATCCGAGTCTCTCAAGTCTTAATTTACTTCCCTCAGTGTCTAGTCTCTAGTGGACAACTCCATTTCTCCCCACCAGGAAGACTCCCACCTGGACAGAGTCAATACATAGTTTATATAACAAGAGCAGCTTGCCGAGAGCTCTTCCCCTAGCTCATTACCTGTTCCACATTGCCGCTGAAGACCCCATCAAGGATGAAGTATGTCCAGAACAATGGCCATTCACACTCAATGTTTTCAAATAGCTTCAGCTCAGCTGGTTCATAGTACAGACGATTGGGATCCTAGAAAACACACAACATGCAAAGTCTGTCCTATCAACCAGAGATTTGATGAGTATCTGTAGTTTAGAGGTATTATAATAGGAATTTCACTACTGACAGTTTATTTCAAAGACGGCATCAGGGTAGACAAATACTCACCCTTCCCTACCTTACCAAGTACTTTCAACTAGTATACTTGAGATAATAAAGGCTATTAGCAGATGGATATATGAAAAGTGTTTTGTTTTCTTGTTGCCATGATAAAATATTCTTACAAAAGCAACTTAAGGGAAGAAAAGGTTTATTTTGACTCACAGCTTCAGAGAACAATCCATCATGGCAGAAAAGACAAGGTGGCAAGAGCCTGAAGCAACTGGTCACACTGTGTCCACAGTCAGGAAGACAGCAAGGCTGGAGCTTAGCCAGCTTTCTCCTTTCTCGGGAGTCCCAGGACCCCAGCCCAGGGAATAGTGCCACTTGCATTTACTGCGGATCTTCCCACCTCAGTTAACCTAGAAATGCCCTCATAGTTGGGCCCAGAGGCTTGCCCCCTTGATCTTACCAAGTTGACAGTATTAATCATCACAGTAAGATTGGTTTGTAATAAAGCTGAGTGTGATTTTATAATTATTAAATCTGAAGCAGTAGCAGGACATACAAATAAAAATGCTCAGAAGAGCAGCTAGAGAAGAGAGTTTGGGAATTAACCTTGGAGAGGTAACACATGAAACACTAGTTAAAGATGAGTTTTGTGAACAAGTAGTATATAAAGTGAGCGAACTGCATAAAAATGGAATCCTGATAAATCTTTAGAGTGAGGCGAGGGAAAGACAGAAAGACAAAAATGACAAAAGTGAAAATTAAAATACAAAAAGAATTTCAAGAACTGACCACATACAGAAAAGTCAAGGAAAATAAGGATTCAGAAAAGGGTATTGGACTGGTCTGTTATGAGCTTATATTGATGTTTCAGAGCATAATTATAGTAGACCAGAAAAAGACAGATTCGGGCTAAACAATAAAGAAGTGAGGAAGTAGATCAGAAGATTTTAAGTTTAATAAAAAAAATCATAATGCTCCCTTTTTGTTTGTGATGCTCAGAGCAGAACCCAGAGCCTTGAGCATGCTAGGCAAGCACTCATAACAGCTCTTGAAAAGCTCACCTAAGAATTAAAGTGTTTGTGTGTGTGTATGTATGTGTGTGTGTGTGTGTTTCTCCACTGATATTTACAAGGAGATTGACTCATAGAACAAAAACAACTTAAAATTTCAAATTCAAGTTCTGTTTTAAACTAACCAACTATAAATAGAAAAACTTGGATGGGGCTATTATAGTTTAGATTTGGTGTCCTTGAGGCTTGATACATTGAAATTTAATCCCCAGTGTGAGGTATTTAGAAGGTAGAAACTTAATCCGATTTTAGTGCTTAGAAGTGAGATGTACAAAAAAAGACTGGGTCAAAGAACTGACTGAAATGGTGAACTTTTGCCCGAAACAGTAAACTTCTGCATCGAAAAATTTAAAAAAGACTGAGAAAAAGATGAAAGACATGTTTGGCAGAATGCATGAGCTCTGGCGGGGTGGGGGGGGGCAAGGAAGGGGGAATGGGTCTAGAGTTGATTGGGAAATTTCGTATGAAATACACAAAGCTTCATTAAAAATTGGCTTTGAAAAAAAAGTGAGACCTATGGGGGGAGATTAATATTCTGTAAGGTCATTATGGTAGAAATTGAACTGGGATGGCTTTGGAAGAAGGAAGACAGGGACCCAAGGAGGAAGAGACACACTAGTGTTCCCTGTCTCTTGCTATGTGGTTCCTTGTACCCTTTGGGACTCAACCAGCATGAACAGTATCACCCCTTGATATTGATCCTACAGAACTAAGAACCCAAACAAGCCCCTTTTCTCGGT
Organism: Rhizomys pruinosus; assembly: GCA_009823505.1. Taxonomy (NCBI): domain Eukaryota; kingdom Metazoa; phylum Chordata; class Mammalia; order Rodentia; family Spalacidae; genus Rhizomys; species Rhizomys pruinosus. The sequence continues at coordinate 261,069 of VZQC01003777.1, read as the reverse complement.
GACTAACTCCGTTTGTGTTACTGACAACAGAAAATGGAGTTTGGCAGGAAGCCAGAAAGATGTACTGATGGTAATTTTTCCCTTTATACTGATTAAATATTTGTGAGGAAATACTTGGATACTATGTAAATATTGTTTGTGATTAAAACTTTAATCTGCTGATTTTAGCATTTATCAATAGTTCTTCCTTTAAACTAACCTACTGAAAGGAGAAGGATTTCCCCCCTCCTTTATGGTATTTAATTTAGAGAGGCTCACAAATTCAGAACTGGGCAGCTAAGCCCAACAAATCTAGCAAACACCACTTATCCTTATTCTATTTAATGATCTGCATAAGTTCCACCAGTGAGGTGTTTTCTCTGAATGAAAAGGGACCATTCTACCATGTTTCCCTGTGATGAAAGGAACCTACCTCTTTAGGGGTTTTATATCCATCTCGTAAAAATCGACAACAACCGTAACGACCCTGGGGACACAAAAGAAAAATAGCCTGAACCTTGTGCATTGGTATGACTGTATAATTAAGCAGAAATACATCCTCTGAAATGCCTATATGTACCAATTTCTCACTCAGTACCTAAAATCCTCCCAGAAGCAGAAACTTCCTGCATCAATTTCTTTTTTTTTTTTTGAGTCATAAGCACCCTTCTGATTTATTAAGTCTCCCAGGATTCCAATCTTGCTTTGTGGGGCTCCACAGCTTTAGGTCCACCCTTCTACAGTGTTCCTTTTTTAAATTTATTTTTATTTTTAATTTGTTTTTTTTTGCGATTTTCAAACAATATAATTTGATAGTATTTTTTTATCCTTTCCCCTATCCCCACTTCCCCTTATTTTACCCCCCATTCCACCACCCCCTGAAGAATTTAGTACACTCTATTACATCAGCGAAATCATAATGGACAGAAACCTTGCAAATGTAAAGAATGTGGCAGGTCGTTTAATCAAATAACACATCTTAGAGAACATTGGAACATTCATACTGGAGAGGAACCCTACAAAGTTGAAGGATATGGCAAGTCCTTTACCTAGACCTCACAATTTAGAGCACATCACATAATTCATACTTGAGAGAATCCCCACAAAGGTGAAATACGTGACAAGTTGTATAACAAATTTAAGGATTCATCAGAGAAATCAAAGGGCAGAGAACCCCTATGAATGAAAAGGTTGTGAGAAGTCCTTCACTCATATTTAATTCTTAGAAAATATCAAAGATATTAACTCTATCAAATGGTAGAATTTATCATTAGAATTTATTCATACTGCAGAGACAGTTTACAATTGCATAAAAAAACAATTGCATAGAATGTGGTAAATCTTTTATGCTGGGTTGAATCTTTACAAATCAAAATAGAACCTATAGTAGAGGGAAATGTTTAAAAGTACAGAACATGTTGAAACATTTATGTTTATATATTATAAAACTTCAAAGTGTACTGAAGAAAAATTAGAAATAAATACAAAATTGAAAATTTGATAATAAAATTAATTTCTAATTCAATGAAAAAGAATTTGTAAGGGGGAGAAACTAGAAACATAAAGAATGTCATAAAGCCTTTATTCTTCCATCCAATCTTGTTGAATATCCTAGAATCCTTATTGTAGAGAAATAATGCAGCTAAAAAAATGCCACCTCCCATTTACAAATGGCTCCCACCTTAGGAAACACCAGAAATTTCATAGGGGACAGGAAACTCACAGAATTTTAAGATTAACAACTCATTATTTACTATCAAAGAATAGAGTGTAAATAAAGCACCTAAGTATCAAGGATTGCCATATATTCTTAAATGGCATGTGGCTGTGTGAAAATGTTCTTGGAAACTTGGAAAATTCTAAAGTGTATGATGTAGAAACATTTTACATAACAAAGGGAGAAACAAAATTTATTGAAATATCAAATATTTTAAAGCATGGAAAATCCATAGTAAAAAGAGCAGGACACTATATAGACTCAATAGTATGCCAAGCTAGGGTACTATAGGAGAAAGTTAAGTTTGCATCAATTATTTCTTCCATGGAATGGCATATAATATTTTTGATAAGCATAACTGTTTCATTTAGAAACATTTGGAGATATTTGAAGGCAAACTTTATAAGTTTGACCCTCAACTACATTCATATTTTCTGATTTATAAGGGATATTACTGTTGACTCAGGGATGGAGGAATATATTGTCCATTAGCGATGCTTCATTAGTGTCAATTGCTCCATGAATAATTCATGAACACAGGAAAATTCCTCATGGCAGATATATTATTTTTGATGATCAAAAATGCATTTTAGTGTGATGTATGTTTGCTTGGCATATTTCTACTGTAGTAAAAGAAAAGGAGAATCCTGTCTGTTAGAAAGCAATAATTTCCAATGGCTCAGGGAGGAGAATAATCTATCAAGTACATGATTTTAGTGCTGAATACTATAATGAAAACAATTGTTAGATGTTTTCAGTATTAATTGATGTGGTAAAAATGACAGGCATTAGAGAAACATCAAAACTTATATAATTTGTGATTTTACCACTGGGCAGTCCTATAACATTTTAGCCTATGTCTTTGAAAATGGAAGACAATGATAAACATTGAAGATAATGTATGCCAACCCAGAGTGTTAATGATGAAACAATTAAAAGCTTTTTAAAAAGATATTATTATAAGTTGTTATATTTATACAAACATGTATATTGATAGGTGTGTTGATAGAATCATGTATGTAGGAAACTTAGCTGTATTGCCAGTACTGTAGCTTTATAAGGACAGATGGCTGAGGGGTTAAGTGTACTGGGTGCTCAGATCTCATCTCCTACATGGTGGCTAATAATCATTTTTAACTCCAGTTCCAAGGGTATCCGACACTTTCTTCTGACCTCTGCAGGCACTGCATGACACAGGTGCATGCACATGCATGCAGGTAATATACTCATACACATACAAAAATAGTAAATAGGGCTAGAGAGATGGCCTAGCGGTTAAGAGTGCCAACTGCTCTTGCAGAGGTCCCAGTTCGATCCCCCAGCACCCACATTGCAGCTGAGAACTGCCTTTAACTCCAGTTCCAGGGGAATCTGACACCCTTTTCTGACCTCCGTGGCATTGCATGCGGTGCACAAACCTACATGCAGACAGTACATTCATACACATAAAAAAATAAATAAAATTTAAAAAAGCAAATAAAATTTCTTAAAATACTGTATACTATATGTTAGTTTAATGTGCAAATAAAATAAATTCAATCTTTCTTTCAAAGATTATGTGACAGTTTCAATACTTGCTTCATGTGACCTTATAAATCCATACTACATTATCAAGGACTCAATAATATTAGTTGTACTGTCAGTTATTAATGCCTCATGCCAAAACTACGAATGACATGAAAAGGTTGATTTCCTTTTTTTTTATTGAGTAGTACTAAGAATGATCTTCAGTGTAAGTTAGGCAGTTAGGCATCCTTCCTCTTCTTTTTTTTTTTTTAATTTTTTTTTATTATTTTTTATTTATTTTTGTATGTGTATGAATGTACTGTCTGCATGCAGGTCTGTGCACCCGTGTCGTGCGATGCCGCGGAGGTCAGAAGAGGGTCTCGGATTCCCCTGGAACTGGAGTTCTCCTGGAATTGGAGTTACAGACGGTTCTTAGCCGCCATGTGGGTGCTGGGGATCGAACCCGGGTCCTCTGCAAGAGCGTCGGTGCTCTTAACCGCTAGGCTATCTCTCCAGCCCAGGCATCCTTCCTCTTCTAAGTAAAAAAAAGAAACCCAATCCTCAATATTTGAAATGAACTATACTTTGAGTTGATCACCAATGAGATGAATGAATAGCAAGTCAACTGAATTACTCATAAATATTTTAGTAGGTATTACTGAATATGGTTAATACAGTTTATGTGTAAAAACTTAATGCAGAGAAAAGACCAAAATAATCTCTGAAAAGTTATTAGTATGTTTATGAGTTCATCAATGAATATATTAAAATTTTAATAAAATTAAAACTGTTGCTCTTTGGAAATGGTGTGTAATGACCGTAGGAAGACCCAGTTTGATTTGGGGTCTAGTTCTCAGCTAGCACTCCTCAGGGCACCACGTGGATGGGAGTCAGAGATTTCTCTGACCCTGCCCCAAGGAGCAGACAACGTGGCGTAGGTGTGTGGTGCTCTGTAGGGCAATGGTGTACAATGGTGCGGAGTTGAGGGTCTGTGATTGGCTCTGGGAGCTGAAGTCATTTAGTTTATAAAAGCAGGCTGTAGCGGGCAATAAACTGAATTCTCCATTACCATCATGACAGAATTCCTGGCAGTCATTATTTTATTTTATTTTTTTGCATGCATACAGGCCAAAGTAGGCCTGCACTTCGTTCGGGTGGCCAGTGGGTTAGAAAGAGGTTCTGGGACCACCAACCTGGATAGCTGGTGTGGTGAAGCGAATTGTGAGTGGACATAGGGTGAAGATGGGCCATGACCCATCTGCCTGAAACTCCAGTCCAGGGGTCAGCAGTCTCTGGGCAGGTGGGAAATTATGGTCAAGAGTGGAAAAATGTGTCTCGTTGTCCCAGGCTAAGGACCTGAGTTGGAGGTACCTCCCAGGCCGGGCTATGGAAGTAGCAGACTGGTCTCTGCACTGAGAGGCCAGTTCCCTACAGTGGCCGCAGATGGGTACTGTGTTCCCCTTCCCTTAGCAGGGCAGAGTGGTACCTGCTCGTTACAAAGAAAGCTTCCTACAAATGACATCCGAGTTGTCTATTAATTAATTATTTTATTTTATTTTTTTAATTTTATTTATTTTTGTATGTGTATGAATGTACTCTCTGCATGTACGTTTGTGCACCTGTGTTGTGCAATGCTGCGGAGGTCAGAAGAGGGTCTCAGATTCCCCTGGAACTGGAGTTCTCCTGGAATTGGAGTTACAGATGGTTCTCAGCCGCCATGTGGGTGCTGGGGATCGAACCCGGGTCCTCTGCAAGAGCAGTCGGTGCTCTTAACCACTAGGCCATCTCTCCAGTCCCATGTCTATTAATTTAAAAAATACATTTCTTTAGGTCTTTTAATCTATATTTTGACTGAAATGATAATTCATTTTAAAATAATTTTAAAGCTGGTAGAAGTTGATTTTGTTTCAATAAATAAAGCATGTTTAATGATGTAACATGGAGAATGAATGAAAACATAATACCTTCCCTCCAAATAGAAACTCTCATATCTAATTTCAGCTGATGATGTGAGGGTAATACAAGGATAATCTTTCAATTTTAGGTAAATCATTGAATTTGTTTTTCCCAGGGATCTGTTCCTTGTGAATCACCCTCAAATTATTTGCATGATCTGTTTATAGTGATTTTATGTTGTGTTAGAAGCATTATGATAAATAAAATGAAAATTACCTGGCAAAAAAGTTACAAAGCATTACATAGTCCCAGTATACCCATCAAATCTTATCTCCTACTTACATACCCCCAGAGTAGAGAGCAGAACTTAAAAATTAACTTTGGTGTAATACTATTAATCAAATTATCTAACTTATATATAATTTATTAGATTTTCCATCACTGTCCTTTTTTTGTTGTTTTTTAAGGATCCAATTCAGAACGCCACACTACAGGGCTGGGGAGATGGCTCAGTAGGTAAATTACATGCTGTGTACACATGAAGACCTGACTTCAGTCTCCGAGCACCCACATAAAAAGCCAGGGAAGTGGCAGTGCCTATAATTCCAGTGCTGGGTAGACAGAAATAGGAGGATCTCTGGGGCTTATTGGCCAACCAATCTAGCTGCATCAGTGAACTCCAGGTTCCATGAAAGTCTATTTCGAAAATGAAGGTGGAACCCTCACCTGTGAAACTTCCTTACACAACAGAGTGCAATGCACACAGAAGACCACAACTGGCCAGGTTTTAGAGAATAAGATACTGCAGAGTGTGTGTCCCTGGATAGGACTCCTGTATTCAACCTCACCCACCCACGGGTCAGGGCCCATTCTGGAAGAGGGGGTGGAAAGATTGTAAGGGCCAGGGCTGGTTCGTGAACACAGGGGAGCAGAGGATTTCAGGCCACTGGAAGCTTGCACATGTGAACTTTGGACAATGGTGGCATCGCACACAGGACAATTACACAAGAATCCATAGGGAAGGAGACAAGTGGGTGGCAGACTAGCCCTAGACTGAGAAATATTGGAGACTGATTGCTACAGTGTGAGGGAGAGTGTACCTTACTTACAGTCTCTAGATGAGCTGACTAGACTGTAGTGGATGAATTTTTACTTAAGGACATCTGGGTGCACATGCTTGACTGGATAGGTCTTATCATGTATGGAGGGGGGTTGGAGGGGCACGGATGGGAGAGGAAGCCGAAAACTGATTGAGAACTGTGCTATGAAACTACAAAGGCTTAATAAAAAAATTAAGGTGGAGAGCTATTGAGGAAGACAATTGAGCACACAGACACATACATACAAATTAAAAGAATTCCACATTCCATTTGGTTGTCATGTTTCCCTAGTCTCTTCTAACCTATGACAGTCCCTTGCTTTATAGGACTTCACAGTTTTGAAAGTGTTTTTCACCTCATTTATAAATTGCCCATTAATGTATTTTTAACTGGCTTTTTCACATGATGAGATTGAGGGCTGCATTACTGAGAAGACAGCAGAAAGGTGATGTTTCCTTTGTGCACTGTATCAGGGGGTGTTCTTTCTATTACTAGTGATGTTAAATCTGATTACTTGGTCAAAGTGGTATCTTCTGGGTTTCTTTACTATAATTTTCCCTTTTATCAGGATAGACTCATAGATATTTAATTTATTCTTTGGGTTACAAGACAATTATTTCATTGTTCAAATGGTTCCTACTTTCCCCATTACAAGTCTGTTATAGCTGGTTTCTGTACCCCCTGTGACATATCCCATCTTTTTTTTTTTTTTGAGTACTTTTTTTCTGAAACCATAAGCTGCTTCCATATCCTCTTGTATCTCCCTTCTTCTGATCCTCAAATCAACCACTAATTCAAGGATTCTTGATTCACTTTATTGAGAATGATATTTAAAAACCAAGATCTAGACAATGTTAGGTATGTCTTTGGACTCTGTGAGTTCATAAACCTATGGAACACACAGATAGGCATTCATTCCTATATTAAACTCTCCTCCCTAACCCTATCTCCCACACTCAGGTTCACACTGACAATATTGAATGACTTTGAAAAAATTATTTATTTTAAATTTTATGTGTATGAATGTTTGGCCTTGCATGTACCTTAAGTGCACCTATGTATGCAATGCCCACAGAGACCAGAAGAGAGCACTGGATACCCTGGAACTGGAGTTAAAGATAATTGTAATCTGGGCATGGTGGCTCTTGCCTTTAATCCCAGCACTCAGGAGGGACAGGCAGAGGCAGGCGGATCTTATGAGTTCAAGGCCAGCCCAATCTACAGAGTGAGTTCCAGGACAGCTGGAGCTACAGGGAGACCCTATCTCAAAAAAAAAAAAAGATAATTGTTAGCCACAATGTGGATGCTGGGAACTGAACCAGGGTCCTCTGCCAAAGCAGCCAGTGTTTGTAACTGCTCAGCCTTCTCTCCAGACCCACTTACATTATTTTTTTCTGAGATAGAGTTTCACTATTCACTCTGGAACTCACTATGTAGACCAGGCTGGCCTCAAACTCATAGATAGCTGTCTGCCTCTGCTTCCTGAGTGCTGGGATTAAAGATATGCACCACTATGCTCCTCAGCATCGACTTCCCTCCAGCACCACAGAGTTTGTTTTGTCCTTACCTGTGCTTTATTTGTAACATCTTTCTGTAACATCTTTCTTCAACAGTGAGAAAACTGGGTCTTATTACCTATTATATGTACTATATACTTACTTATTTTTCAATCTTTGTATACAAATACTTTCCAAAGTTGCTAACTGATGCTTCTTTGAGAAATAAATTTATCAACGAGTACAGGAGTTTGCCAACATTTTATTAAAGGGCCAGAGGATGAATACTTTAGGTGTTGCAGGCCATATGGTCTCTGTTGCAACTACTCAGCTCTGCTTTTGCACTGTGAAAGCAGCAGTAGGTGGTATGCACACAGGACTGGGCTATACAAGGACAACTGGCCAGCTGACAGGATGTAGCTTTCTGATCTATGACCTAGAGCCTTGTGTTTGCATGTGGTTAATTGTCTTAGGTTTGCAGTATCCAATTAAAACATACCTTACAAAGACTTAGAGTATTCCTTTGCTTTACCCCCTTCAGCGAGGCTATTCAAAGCATTTGTAATACAATTAAAGAGTCATTCCCTAATCTGCATTTCACTTTTGCTTACCATATCCTGGTTGACGCTTTACATTTACTTCTTGTGGTATACAATTCTGTGAGTTTGGGCAAACATATAGTTATGGTCTACCAGCACAACTGTCCCATCACCCTCAAAATTCTTAAGAGCCTTATCTTTACAGATAATCTCTCCCTCCAACGTGGGTCAATTATTAATTGTTTTCCTCTCAAAGAGAGGAAATTAATAATTGTTTTTTTCCAGAGTGTCATATAAATGGTATCATACAATATGTGTATTCTTCTCTGGGATCTATTCTTTCCTCTTAGCAAACCACACTTAAGAATCATTCATGGGCTGGAGAGATAGCTTAGAGGTTAAGAGCGCCGACTGCTGTTGCAGAGGACCTGGGTTCGATCCCCAGCACCCACATGGAGGCTGAGAACCGTCTGAAACTCCAATCCCAGGAGAACTCCAGTTCCAGGGGAATCGGACACCCTCTTCTGACCTCCGCGGCATTGCATGACACGGGTGCACAAACCTACATGCAGACAGTACATTCATACACATAGAAAATAAATAAAATTAAAAAAAAGAATCATTCATACCAATCTCATAGATTGGTAGCTTGTATTCCACTGAGATGTAGTAAAATTTGTTTCTCTGTTTATCTGTTGAAGGCTGTTTCTCGATTTTTGCACTTATGGCCAAAACTGCTATAAACATTTGTGGATTTTCTTAGAGTAGATATGAGGAATATTGATGTTTGTTGGGTCACCTGGTAGGTACCTGTTAAAACATTTTAAGAATGTACCCACTGTTTTCCAAAGTGGATGTACTATTCTGAACTCCCAACAACAGCACTGACTGTAGAAGCTTTGAAAGCTTTTAAAAGAAACCACTTACAAGAGTTCAACTTGGGCAAAGGAAAGGCTTCTTGAAATTCCTGCTATCTGTCATCCTAATCCCCCTTTAAAGTTACAGTCCTGGGGGCTGGAGAGATGGCCTAGCAGTTAAGAGCGCTGACTGCTATTGCAGAAGACCTGGGTTTGATCCCCAGCACCCACATGGTGGCTGAGAACCATCTTTAACTCCAGTTCCAGGGGAATCCGATGCCCTCTTCTGACCTCTGCGGCACTGCACGACACGGGTGCAGAAACCTATATGCAGACAGTACATTCATACACATACAAGAATAAATAAAAATTAAAAAATAGTTACAGTCCTAAAGAGAAGAAAAGGGACAGGTGCACATACCTGAAGCTTGGTGATGATCTCTTGTTTCGTGAGCTCCACCAACTGACTGTCCTCTACAGCAAAGGCTGGGAAGGAGATCACTGAGAGCAGACTGGCATCAACTTCTTTGGATGTTGAAGCCCGGGGCAGGAGTGAATTCAAGATAGACTAAGAGAAAGGTAGTGAAATATGGTATATGAGTAAATACCTTGGCATTGTAAAACCAACAGTTTTAGTTTCAAATGATTTATCTGGAGGAAGAGCTTTCAGAAGAACAATCAAAACATTAAATAGTATGGCTTTTTTTATTGATGCTTTGTGTATTTCATACATCATTTTCCAATTCAGTTCAGGCATATATCCCTTTCCCTTCCCCCCACCCCACCCCTACCCATCCCAGATCATGCATTCAACAGCTCCAGAGAAAGTAGACTGTTTTGCTTCTCATCCACCTGTGCCCCTTTTCTAAGCCTAGGGAACAATCTGTGGAAGAGGGGGCATGGTAGAATGTAAGGGCTTTGATTGGGGTTAATGGTGAAACTACAACAATATAGACTGGACACTCATTTGATCAACTTGATTGAACATACAAGCCCCCCCTGCTGGATGGTGGGACCCATGAGCTGTGTGAGTTTGGGCACAACTGCTTGCAAATTGGTTTTACATGAAGGATGCTTGTACATACAAATTATCACTTATTGTTAAAAAAATGAAAACAAAACAAAACAAAACAAAAAACAGAGAAAGATGCAGAAAAGTATGGCTTTTCAAAGCAGCTTGCAGGGGCTGGAGAGATAGCTCAGTAGTTAAGAGCACTGGCTGCTTTTGTAGAGGACCTGGGTTTGATTACCAGCACCCACATGGCAGCTAATGGAAGTCCCTAACTGAAGTTCTGGGGATCTGATAACCCTCTTCTGAGCTCCACAGGCATTGCATGACACTTACACCATGCAGGTAATACACTCGTACACATAAAAAAAAAAATAAATTTTTTTTGGTCTTTTCGAGACAGGGTCTCCCTGTAGCCCCAGCTGTCCTGGAACTCACTCTGTAGACCAGGCTGGCCTTGAACTCACAAAGATCCACCTGCCTCTGCCTCTTGAGTGCTAGGATTAAAGGCATGTACCACCAAGCCCAGCATAAAATATTTTTTTAAAACAGCTTGCTTGGTGTGATGTACCTTCTCATAAATCTGTTCTCAGAGCTTCCCCACCCTGATTCTAAAGCAGCTCATGGACAAAGACAGCTCTACCATCATTATCCCACACACAATCCTGCTGCTGCCTTCAATGTTAGGTAAGACTAAAGCTGAGATGCAGCTGCTGAGAAGCAGAGCTTTGAAGGATCATCCACACCGCCAACATATTTTTTAATTAATTTTCACTAAGTGTATGAAATAATGGGCTTCTTTATATTTTCAGACATATATATCATTGGACTTGACTCATATTAATCCCCATACCTTCCCTTGCCTCCAGAAGCCTCCTGCTAGTCTTCTTCCTCCCCACAAATAGTCCCCCTTCTTCTTTCATGACATATTTTTCCACTGAAAATGTTTTCAAAATTCGAAGTTGAAACTTATATTCATTAGGATACCATGGGTATCTAATGACGGCTTGAAGAAAAGGAGAAATTGCATCATGCCAGTGAAATGACTCTTTCATTATAGGCAGCAATCATTAAAAAAGCTAAAGATAAACATTTACCACATTAACAATCTAATCTCCAAATATGTAACCCTGGAACCAACCAGGGACAAGACAATGCTTCAGAGCCACTATCAAGAATACTCAAAATTGGGGCTGGAGAGATGGCTCAGTGTACTGGCTGCTCTTGCAGAGGGTTCAGTTCCCAACACCCACATGGCAGCTGACAACCATCTATAACTCCAGTTCCAGTGGATCTGACACCCTCTTTTGACCTCTGTGGACACTACATGACATGGGTACACTTACATACATGCAGGTAGTACACACACATAAAATAAAAATAATAAAAACTAAAATAAAAAAGAACACTCAAAATTGATCATCTCTTGTTTGCTTTGTATGTTTATGAAAAGAGATTCTCGGGATGGAGAGATAGCCTAGTGGTTAAGAGCACCGACTGCTCTTGCAGAGGACCTGGGTTCGATCCCCAGCACCCACATGGTGGCTGAGAACCGTCTGTAACTCCAATTCCAGGAGAACTCCAGTTCCAGGGGAATCCGAGACCCTCTTCTGACTTCCGTGGCATTGCACGACACAGGTACACAAACCTACATGCAGACAGTACATTCATACACATATAAAAATAAATAAAATTTTTTAAAAATTAAAAAAAAAAGAAAAGAGATTCTCAGGAAAAGTAACCATAAGTCCCTGATCTAACAGTAATGTATAATTTCATATATTATGGTAGGGTATTTTTTTATAATTATGGGTCAAACAACAGGACTATGATCTATTTTATAGTTCATGCCATATCGGGCTTATCTCAGTAAAGCCTGCTTGAAAAAGACATTTCTCGTCATGTGGTAACAATGGGGTGATGTGCTGCTTTCTTTAATCTAAAAATCATGCTAAGTCTGACTCTGGGCAAGAATAAAATTTGCTATAATGTGGTCTATTATTTCCTTACCTGGCAGTGTTGTACTTCATCAGCCAGGACATGGATAACAGATTGGGGCCCGCCCTTCACACCAAACAAGTCCAGTTCATCCAGTGCTTCCAGAGCTGCCTGTGAGAAGTAATGGAAGAAAGGACAACTTCAGTGGCAGATCACATGTGCAAGGCTCAGGGCTCAATCTCCAGAACTGAAAAAAACGAAGGACACAATAAAAAATGATACATATGTTTTCTCCCTAGTATCTTATCAATGCACATGATGTGATTTGTGGATGTATTTAATGGAACTGAAACTACAGTAACATTCTATATTCCTAGGACCTCATGAGTTTTGCTTTGTCTACCATAGGTCCCAGGGAACATTAAAATGGGAGTTCATATTCTATCAACTCAAACAGCATACTTTAAAAATAATTTGGGGCTGGAGAGATGGCTCAGTGGTTAAGAGCACCGACTGCTCTTGCAGAGGACCTCGGTTCGATTCCCAGCAACCACATGGTGGCTAAGAACCATCTTTAAGCCACACATGGTGGCACACACCTTTAATCCTAGCACTTGGGAGGCAGAGGCAGACGGATCTCTGTGAGTTCAAGGCTAGCCTGGTCTACAGAGTGAGTTCCAGGCCAGCTGGGGCTATAGGGAGACCCTGTCTCAAAAAAGACAAAAAATATAATAATTTAACTTAGTGCGGTGACACACACCTTTAGTCCCAGCTCTCAAGTGGTAGAGTCAGGCAGACTCTGAGTTCCAGGCCAGCTTGGTCTACATAGTGAGTTCCAGGCTAGCCAGAGCGACATAGTGAAACCCCTCTCAAAAAAAGCCGGGTGTGGTGGCACACGCCTTTAATCCTAGCACTCAGGAGGCAGAGGCAAGCGGATCTCTGTGAGTTCAAGGCCAGCTTGGTCTATAGAGTGAGTTCTAGGCCAGCTGGGGCTACAGGGAGATCCTGTGTCAAAAAGACCAAAAAAAAAATCACAAAATAATTAATCATGGTTTGTGAATTTGTAGAAAATCATTCTTTCAGCAGGGAAGCCATAATTAAGATAGCAGCACATAAGAAATGCTAAAAGTTGTGTTGTTGAAAGGTAAACCAATAACCATTAGGTACTGGCACACAGCCAATTGCTGTAGATAGGTAAAAACCTAGAAGGAAGGAGCCCACTTTTAAATGAATGTCAGTAGTCACCAAAGCAAAGGAGGACCTTTATTTTTATTTTTATTTTTTGTCTTTTTGAAACAGGGTCTCTCTGTAGCCCCAGATGTCCTGGAAATCACTATGTAGACCAGGCTGGCCTTGAACTCAGAGAGATCCACCTTCCTCTGCCTCCCAAGTGCTGGGATTAAAGGCATGGACCACACCCCTCCTCATGTTTAAAAAAATACATATATATATAATATATTTTTATTGACTATAGTTATCCTGTAGGGGAATAGACCCAACAATTATCTCTCATGTCTACCTGAACTTTTGTACACTTGGCCAACAACTCATTTCCTCTCTTTCTCTTTAACCCAACCTCTGTTCACAATCATCACATTCTCTACTCGAAAGTTTGATTTTTTTTTTTTTTTTTTTTGGTCTTTTTGAGACAGGGTCTCCCTGTCGCCCCAGCTGGCCTGGAAGTCCCTCTTTAGACCACGCTGCCTGGATCTCCCCGAGATCCTGCTGCCTCAGTCTCCTGAGTGCTGGGAATAAAGGTACATACTACCATGCACAGCTGTAGCTTACTTTTTTTGTCTTTTTTTGAGACAGGCTCTCCCTTTAGCCCTAGATGTCCTAGAACTCACTATATAGACCAGGATGGCCTTGAACTTACAGAGATCTGCCTGTCCCTGCCTTCTAAGTGCTGGGATTAAAGGCGTGCACTACCAGGCCTGGCCCTGTATCTTACTTTTAATAACTTTTAATAGCATAAGTAATTTCCCATGTCATGAAAATTCTATTTTTTATAATATTATTCTCTTGTATGGCTGTAATAAAACATATTTGATCATTTACCAGTTGCTGTAAATTTAAGTTTTCTTTAATTTTGTACTCTTAGAAACAGCACTTTGATAAACATCCCTTGTTAAATTACAAATTCTTTGAGGTCAGGGATTGTGTGTTTACCACCATCCAATACATAGCATGCCATATAGTAAGTAGGCTTATTGCTGAGTTAACAATTAATCATTTGTTTCCATTTTCAATTATTTTAAGCATTAATTTCTTGAGTAAAATCATTGGGTCAAAGGGTTTGGACAATTTTGGAGACATGCTAAACTGCTTTTTGTGCATGACATACCAATATAATTCATCACTAAATATTATGACAGTAGTTTGCTTAAGGCAAAAAAAAATTCTCTTAATTTTTCCTTGATTTTGTGTGATACTTCTTCATGATTCAAGTTACATGTTTTAAGGAAGAATATCCCAGAGGTGCTGCTGTACCCTTCATGTAACATCAGGAAGTGCATGATGTAAATCTGTCCCATTGATACTGTTTTTGATCACTTTGTGCACTTGCCAAGGTTAGATTAAGTATTGCGCAAAATCAAACTTCTACTCTGGAGTCTATAAAATAACTGGCCTAGAGTTGAGAAATAAGAAGTTCAGGAGGCGTAGTGATCCACACCTTTAACCCTAGCACTTGGGAGGCAGAGGAAAGCAGATCTTGGTGAGTTCAAGGCTAGCCTTGTCTATGTAGTGAGTTCCAGGACAGTCGGAGCTACAGGGAGACCCTGTCTCCAAAGAACCCGCCCCCCCCAAAAAAAGAAGGGCAGGAGGGCCTGGGGTGGTCCTGCATGAATGCAATCCTTGGGTGCAAGAGACAGCAGGATCAGGACTTCAAGGTCATCCTCAGCTATATAGCGAGTGCAAGGCCAGCCTGGTCTATGTGAGACCTTGCCACAAACAAACAAACAGCTTAAGTGGGTACTAGGATACAGCTACACCTGTGGTAGAGTAGGTGTTCAGCAGCACAAGACTCCATCCATACAATCAAGCCAAACCAATCAACCAAACAAAAACTAGTTTGCATTTCTCAAAGATGCCAGGGTCATGAGACTCAGGACTGAAGTATTCTTCCAGACTGAACAAGCCAAAAGAGAGAGATACCAAAAGAAAGATATACAGTCTCCCTGTATCCCCACCTAGCCTGGAACTTGATATGTAGACGAGGCTGAACTTGATCTCACAGAGATCCACCTATCTTTGTCTCCCGGATGATGGGATTAAGGGCATGTAGTCACCATGGCTGGCTTTACCATTCTTGAAACCTTTCTCTAGTTTAGAATGATTTCAGAATAAACAGTAACGAGCAACAGATGTAGCTCAGGAGTCAAATGCCCGGTACTGTCTGTGAGATCCTATCAGGGGTTTACTGCCTGGATCATAGCCTCACAATATTTTTGGTTAAATAATCCCTATATACACATGTATATTTGTTTTTTTGAGATGGGGATTTTCTGTAGCTTTGGGTGGCCTGGAACTCCCAATGTAGACCCTCTTACAGAGATCCATTTGTCTTTGCCTGCTGAGTGCAGAGTAAAAAGGGGAGCACCACCATGCCAGCCCCTTATCTTATTGTTTTTGTTTGCTATTTCTTTTGTATATATATATTTTTTTAATCAAATCTAGAGCCGTGTCCCCCCATCCCCCCACCCCACCAGAGCTCATGCATTCTGCCAAACATGCTTTTCATCTCTTTCTCAGTCTTTCTCAATATTCTCCATGTGGAAGTTGACTGTTTTGAGCAGAAGTTCACTGTTTCAGTCAATTCTTTGATGCAGTCCTTTCTGTTGTTGTTGTTGTTGTTGTTGTTTCCAATATGCATCACTCCCAACTGCTTTGGACAAAAGCTCAAGGGGCTGTGCACAAGAAATACTTACAACTAGGTAATTGGCACTAGCATTCACAAATGAGGGATACCATTCGTCGTTTGTTTTTCTGGGACTGTGTTACTTCACTCAGCATGATGTCCTCTAGCTCCAGCCATTTTCCTGCAAAGCTCATGATGTCGTCTTTCTTTACTGCTGCATAGAACTCCATTGTGTAGATGTTCCACATTTTCTCTATCCACTCGTCAGTTGAGGGGCATTTGGGTTGGTTCCAGCTCCTTGCTATTGTGAAGAGAGCTGAAATAAGCATGGCCGTGCATGTATGTCTGCGGTGGGGTGAGTCTTGAGGGTACATGCCTAGGAGTGGTATGGCTGGGTCGGGTTGCAAGTTCATTCCAAGTCTTCCAAGGGTTCTCCACACTGCTTTCCATAGTGGCTGCACGAGTTTACATTCCCACCGGCAGTGGATGAGTGTTCCCCTTTCTCCACAACCTCTCCAGCACTTGGTATCATTTGTTTTCTTGATCCTAGCCAGTCTTATTGGAGTAAGATGATATTTTAAAGGGGTTTTGATTTGCATTTCCTTGTTTGCTCTCTATTTCTAACACATTTTCCCTTTATTAAGTGAAACTACATTCCAGACCAGATTTTATCATTATTTGTTGTGTCAAATGACCCATTTTGCCCTCTTTATTCCATGTAATAATTTTTGGTTTGAATTCTATTTCATTTTACATTTATATAGTCACCCTTTCCTTTTTTTTTAGACTACTGTACCTACCCTGTTTTTAAACAATATGTATCATTTTTACGTGAGCATTACATATTGTATTTCTTTCTTTTTTAAAAATCAATTCTGTCTTTCTCTTTTAGTAGGAATGGTTGTCATGCACTTTTTTTTTTGGTCTTTTCGAGACAGGGTCTCCCTGTGTCCCAGCTGTCCTGGAACTTATTCTTTAGACCAGGCTGGCCTTGAACTCACAAAGATCCGCCTGCCTCTGCCTCCCAAGTGCTAGGATTAAAGGCGTGCGCCACCATACCCGGCTTTGTCATGCACTTTTAAAAACATGTCTAGGTCTTTTATTTCTTCTTACACATTAAGTCATGAACACATAGGAAATGGGTTCCAGCAGGTCTGGCTCCTTCCTCTCCTTTCTGTTAGTTCTCACAATGTGTGCTTCTCTGGAAGGGGCACATTGGCACTTCAGTTAACCCAGGTTCCTTTCTTTTTGGCTTCCTTTTTTTCTAGTCATTTTCCTTCACTAGTTTCGGGAAGCTGTCTTGGCTCTTAGAGTGCTCAATATGTTCAGTACACACATGTACATTAATTCTCTTGGCAAGACTCTTGTCCTTAACTTCCTTGTTCGCAGCAATGCCAACGGCATGTTGAGTGACACTGTAGAAACTCAGTCTTGACATGGTAACATTTATGGGACATTCCTTTTTGAACAGTACCCATTCTCTTAATGTCTACAATATCACACTTGTAGATTTACATATATGTGGCTAAAGGAACAACTCCATGTTTTCTCAAAGGCCTGGAGAACATATAGCGGGGGCTTGTCCTCTTCCCTTTGTGTTTATCATTTTGGCAAATCACTGGAGACTGCTGCTCTGACAGAAAGGCAAGCCATACACTTTTATCATAATAGATATATTTGATATTATTCCTGCTGTCCTATTTTATACATTCTTACTGTTTCTAGATAAAATAAGAGCTGGTAGGATGAAAAGACAGAGACAAGTGGAAAGATGATGATGATTATGATGATGATATATGGGGGACAGAGGAGAGGAAAGGGGGTGGGGACTGATGGATGCTTATCTGATGTCAAGCTTAGTCAGTTGGACTCTAAGGGGAGAAAGAGCTTCCCTTAGCTTATGTAACGGTAAAGATAGTGAACATACTTTTAAAATTTGTAGTGTTTGTGGGATATATTAATGGACATGCCACAAAAGCTACTGGATATCTATATGTTCATATATTCTATATATTCATAGTTTGAGACAGGATCTCCCTGTAGCCACAGCTGGCTTGCTATACACTATGCAGAGCAGGCTGGCCTTGATCTTACAGAGATCCACCTGCCTCCCCAGTGTTGGGATTAAAGGCATGCACCACCATGCTTGGCTCAATATTCATAGTTTTATAGGAGAAATCTGAATTTTGCATGTGGCTTAAAACAATAGTTAGTTTGATAATCCATATATACATTAAAGTTTTACCTATGCCAAAGGTATACCAGACTGCTTTGACTCATGCTTCGTATAAACAAGAAAGAAAAATTACCTTGGCCATTCCAACTGAACTGGCATTCAATTCTGAGATCCCTTGGTTGGTCTTGTCTCCACGTTCCCATATCCCAAAGTCCTGGCATAAAACAATCAAGATAAGATTAGGCAATCATAACCACTATACACTATGTGTACAATCTCTGAATAGAAATTCCAATAACAGCTGCTTTCCTACACATTTCATACCCACCTTGGTTATTAAAGAGCTGACAGTGAGTTGAAGCTACTTTCACCATAGCTTTGAATTAAATTGGGGCCCCTAAGAAGGTGACAGTCTCAGTCTGGGCATGGTGGCGCACTGACAATGTACCATGCACTAACTTGTGTATTATCTTCCTTAATCCCTACATTTTACAGATGATGAAACTGAGTTACAAAAAGAAGTTAAGTAACTTACCCGAGGTCATATAGCTAAATGACAGAACTAAGATTAGAGTCCAAGGAATCTTACCTCCAAACCCATTCTTAGCCATAACTGTATACATCCCTTTGGTAATATAAAAATAATATTTAAAATTACTTTTAAGACCTTTTTATTTTGAAATACATTTCAATTTAGAGATAAGTTGAAAAAAATAGTATGTGACCCCCACCCCTTATACCTCTCAGTTCTCCCTAATGTTAACATCTAGAATAACCATAGTATAATTGTCAGAGTTAGGTGAGGAAGAACTGGCCTTCTGTAAGTGAGGGACTTGAGATAGATTGAATAGAGATCAGTGGATGAACTGGCACTGAGGAATTGCCGGGAAGATTAATTTGGCACAATAGGCCCTAACACAAATGACAGAATGCATGAATTCCAGTGGGGGGTGGGGTGGGAGGGTGCCAGTGGAGAAGGGGTATAAAGGTGATAAGATTGGTTGAAATGTTATGTATGAAATACACAAAAATTCAGTACAAAAAGAAATCAACATCAGTATAGTACTATTAACCAAACTGTAGATTTTATTCAGCTCTCCCAGTTTTCAATTAGTAATACAGTCTATTTGGTTTTTTAGTTTTTTGTTTTTTTTTGAGACAGGGTCTCACGTAGGCTACCCTCCAGCTTGCTATGTAACTGACGATGATCTTGAACTCCTGATACACCTGTCTCAACTCCCGAAAGGCAGGGATTATAAACATACACAACCTTACTTGGCTACTACGAGCCTTTTATACATTCCAGGATTCTATGTCATTCCTGCCGCATCTCCTTAGTGACTTCCAATCTCAACTCTTGCATCTCATGACCTTGACAGTAATAAAACCTAGCGAAAACCCGATAAAGCCCATAGCTTGCTTAATTCTGAGTTTCTTCATTTTACCATTATTTTCCCTTTCATAATTAATAAATACTCGGAGAAACACTAATATTATATAAATATCGTGTCTAAAATACACAAAACATCAATAAAAGCATTATAAAAATAAATAAATAAATAAATAAATAAATAAATAAATAAATATCACAAGGCAGGGTAGCTCATGTCTGGAGTACCAGCACTCAGGAAGATTATATAAATATCACAAGGCAGGGTAGCTCGTGCGTGGAGTACCAGCACTCAGGAAGATTATATAAATATCACAAGGCAGGGTAGCTCATGTCTGGAGTTCCAGCACTCAGGAAGTGAGACCCTGTCTCAAAAAAACACAAAAATAAAAAGGTCATGCAAGTATTCTATTTCTCTTTAAATAGCCAAAGACTCATTTAGCATTCATTGTTAGATGGTGCCTGCAGCAATTACTCCAGTGGCATTTTAAACAAACTTTTCCTGCTTATTACTCTTTTTTTTTTTCAGAACAGATTTTTATATTTAGTTAAATACCAAGAAAACAAAATACAATTTCAATGACTCTATGAACTAGGTCTTTGAGAAAAATTACTTCCAAATGCCGAATAATTAGAATGACATTACAAGTATTATACAGGTACATTTCATTTTCATTGGTGTGAAAGTGAACCTTTAGCCTGACTTTGTCTTATCTTTTATATTTGATCACCTTATTATAATTCCTTAATAAGCAATTCATCTTGTACATGCCTAAGTATGGAATTTTCTTATCAATTTCCTTGATATTGAAGCATAAATTTAAATGACCAATTAGCATTACAGAAGTATTTGTTGCAATTATTATAATTTTAGTTAAATTATAGAAAACAATTAGATTATTACTCTTAGATTATTTTTTTAATTTTTAAATTTTATTTATTTTATGTGTATGAATGTACTGTCTGCATGTAGGTTTGTGCACCCGTGTCGTGCAATGCCGTGGAGGTCAGAAAAGGGTGTCGGATTCCCCTGGAACTGGAATTCTCCTGGAATTGGAGTTACAGATGGTTCTCAGCCACTATGTGGGTGCTGGGGATCGAACCCGGGTCCTCTGCAAGAGCAGTTGGTGCTCTTAACCACTAGGCCAACTCTCCAGCCCAGATTACTCTTAAAATTACTAATTGCATCCCTTCTCCAAAGAAGACAATCCCTTGTTCTTCGTTTTATCTTCTTATTTTGTTATTGTTAATTTTAATTAATAATTACTATGTATATGAGGTGTTTGTGGGTACGCCATATACCACGGAGCATATGTGGAGGTCAGAGGGCCACTTTGTGGAGTTCATTCTCTCTTTGCACCTTTACGTGGGCTCCAGGGATTGAACCAAGGTTGTTGGGCTTCACCCACAAAGTCACCTTGCCAGGCCTTTATTCAATTAGTTAATATTGGGATGCCAGGCTTTTCCTGGTTTATAATGGGATACCATTCCTGTTTTGTTGCTCAAGTCGTTTAACTGTTCCAGGTTTGGCCACTGGGTCTTTTTACTTTATTTTATTTTTTAAAATAATTTATCTATTTATTTTTATTTTATTTATTTTTCATGTTTATGAATGTACTGTCTGCATGTAGGTCTGTGCACCCGTGTCATGCAATGCCATGGAGGTCAGAAGAGGGCGTTGGATTCCCCTGGAACTGGAGTTAAAGATGGTTCTCAGCCACCATGTGGGTGCTGGGGATCGAACCCGGGTCCTCTGCAAGAGCAGAGGTGCTCTTAACTGCTAGGCCATCTCTCCAGCCCCCACTAGGTCTTTGTAAAGGTAGGATACTGTGACTTTTTATTTATGCTATTTTTCTTGTGCCCTTTTGGCATGCCCTATCCCTCACTGAGCATTTCTTCAATGTTTGGCATGGTGCAAGTCTCTTGGGGCTGGAGAGATGGCTTAGTGGTTAAGAGTACTGGATGCTCTGCCAGAGAACCTGAGTTCAGTTCTCAGCACCCACATGGTAACTAACAACCATTTGTAACTCCAGGTCCAGGGGATCCAACACCTCTTTCTGACTTCTGTGGGCTTTGTATGATATGGATGAACTTACATTCATTCAGGTAATACACTCATACACAAAAAATGAAAATAATAAATCATTAAAAAACTATTCTCCAATCTCATCACACATTTTCCTTGCCCTGGCATTGAAATCAACTATGTCTAAAGGGAGTCCCAGTTTATTTTATTAGAACATGATAGCTATAATCTAAGACCAGAGCACTTGTTAATGTCATTGGGGTGCTACTGCCTCAAATCCCTCATTGAACAGAATGTAAAGGCAGAAATATGCACATATATTAGTTACATTTCTGTTGATTGATAAAACACCATGACCAAGTGCTATTTATGGAAGAGTTTATTTTGGTTTATGGTCCAGAAGGAGAGTCCATAATGGCGAGGGGAGGGTGGCAGCAAGTAGCATGTATAGTGGCAAGAGCAGGAAGCTGAGACTTCACATCTCCAATCACAAATATGAAGCGGAGAGAGCAATCTGGAAGTGGGGCAAGGTTATGAACTGCCAGAGCCCACCCTCAGTGACACACTTCCTCCAGCAAGGCCACCTCTCCTAAAGAGTACACCACTTCTCCATACAGTGCCACTTATTGAGGACAAAGTGTTCACATACTTAAGCTAATGGGGGAATTTGTCAACAAACCACCACACATATATGCATATATATACACACATGTGTGTGCTGTTTTAGTTTGTATCTGAAGTATCCTCCAAGCACACATGTGTAAAAGGCTTGGTCA
Source organism: Rhizomys pruinosus (assembly GCA_009823505.1). Taxonomy (NCBI): domain Eukaryota; kingdom Metazoa; phylum Chordata; class Mammalia; order Rodentia; family Spalacidae; genus Rhizomys; species Rhizomys pruinosus. Next base: position 238,805 of record VZQC01003777.1, on the reverse strand, counting down.
CCAGATTTTGTGGAATTACTGGAATATGCTGGAATCATTAGTAGGTGAGGCCTAAGAGAAGGAAGTCAGGTCATTTAGAGGGTGCTATTGTGGTCCTGAGCCTTCCCTTACTTCCACTGTTATATTCTCTAGATGTAACAGAAAGGCCAAATGCTTATTTTCATTTTGGACCACAACAAACGTGTGATTATTAGAAGCCAAAGGGATCAGCTGGCAAATAGTGTTTGGTTTCCTTAAGAATGTCTATGTATAGAGAAGAAAGACAGTGGTTGACACTCAGGCACCAATGACTAGAATCTCGGGGAGGGGGATCAGAGATCACTGGAGAGCAGCAATCCTCTGAGGTAGGAGACAATGGAATGATGCTGATTTCAGTTGTGAAAAAATAAAGGAAACGTTAAAAAGTGGAAGAGAAGAAACAGGACTGCAGAATCTGCTCACCCTCAAGCTGGAAGTACTCAGTTTCAAGTACAGAATGTTTGCAACTGCACAGGGCAGGACTATGCTTCAGACAAAGAGAGACCTCAGAAATCCCCACCGTACTTTCAGTAAGAGATAATTTTTTAAATTTTATTTATTTATTTCGGTATGTGCATGAATGTACTGTCTGCATGCAGGTCTGTGCATCTGTGTCGTGCAATGCCGCGGAGGTCAGAAGAGGGTCTCGAATTCCCCTGGAACTGGAGTTCTCCTGGAATTGGAGTTTCAGACAGTTCTCGGCTGCCATGTGGGTGCTGGGGATTGAACCTGGGTCCTCTGCAAGAGTGGTCGGCACTCTTAACCGCTAGGCCATCTCTCCAGCCTCCAGTAAGAGAAAATTTAATGAAAAGTGCATGATGGGATCAGGTGGTTGGACAAGGGACAAAAGTCCCATGGCAGTTATACCAGCTCGAGGAGGACAGAGACCAAGGTGGGGGAATAGAGATATTAAAAAACACAACTCTGGAGTCATTACTGAATATATGTGCAGTCCAATCAGGCAAGAATTGCGGTATCCACATACCATAATAGGTCCTGGGAAAATGCTCTCTCCTTGGCACAGGAACTGAAGCAGTGGCCAGAAGCCATGATTAAAAGAACCCCTGCTGAATGAACTAGCAGTTAGATGTCTCTAGAGGAAAAGGTCCCTTTTATCAAGCCCACTTAGAAAGCAGGTCAAGTGTTAGGGGACTATACTCTGAGATTTTGTCTGCAGAATTCCTCTAGCTAAATGGGGAAACTGAGTCAGAACACAGAGTATTCTATCTACACTGGGAAAATCTGGTCCAAGCCACAAAAGAGAGTGTAACTTACTAGCTCCCCAGAAGAGGGATGAACAGTAGCAAGTGCTTAAAAATGCCAGGGTCAAAGGTATGCCAGTGAAAAGCTCTGTGCTCTATCTAGAGACAGAAAGCACCTAGAATACAAATCATACTCCCTGGTTGTTGAACACAAAGATCAACTGAGGAAGTAAAATGCCATGAAGGTTCTGCTCTCACCAGAAGATATTAACCTAAGAGACCAGAGACGTTAAAGCAAGATAACACAGACAGACTTTGCACCTGACTGTGCCTAGGCAAATGATGGCTTGAATACAGACTACATCTGAACTCAGGCAAGTGACATCTTCCACCTTATTTTTTAGTTCATTTTTTCTTTTAAATTTATTTATTTATTTATTTATTTATTTATTTATTTATTTATTTATTTAATGTGTATTGGTGTTTTGTCTGCGTGTGTGTAAGTGCACCCGTGTCATGAAAAGCCACCATGTGGGTGTGAATCCAATCTGTGTAACTATGTCATCCTGGCTGGTTTAGACCTCAATATGTAGACCAAGTCTGCCTCTGTCTTCCAAATACTGGGATTAAAGGTATGTACCACCACACCCAGATAAATCCATTTATCCAGTGATTTATTTTATTCTCATTATTTAAATATATGTGTGTGTCAGGTGGGTGTGGTGGCACTTGCCTTGGGTGGCAAAGGCAGGCGGATCTCTGTGAGTTCCAGGCCAGCTGGGGCTACAGGGAAACTATGTCCCCAAAGAACATGTGTGTGTGAGTGAGTGTGTGTGTGTGAGTGTGTGTGTGTGTGTGTGTGTCAGTGTGTGTATCTACGTATGTATATGTGTATGTGTGTGTTGGTGCCCCTGGAAACCAGAAGAGGGCATCAGATCCCCTGGAGCTGGAGTGACAAGCAGTTGTGAGCCATCTGATATGGGTGCTGAGAACTGAACTCATATCCTGTGGAAGAGCAACAAGCACTCTTAACTGCTAAGCCATCTCTTGAGCTCCTCCACCTTAGTTTGTGGGATAGGGTCTCTCAATGAACTAGGGGCTCATCAATTTGGCTAGGCTGGCAGACCAATGAGCCTCAGGGATCTGCCTAGCTCTAACTGCTAGTGCTCGTGTTATGGACCTGTGCTGCCGCACCTGCTTTTTATGTACATGCTGGAGATGTGAATTCCAATCCTCATGCTTGTGCGGCAGGCACTTTACTGAGTGAACTATCTTCTAGCCCCTTATTTTTATTTTTATTTAAAGACGTTCTATCAGGCTGGAGAGATGGCTCACTGGTTAAGAGCGCTGACTGCTCTTGCAGAGGACCCGAGCTGATTCCCAGCATCTACATGGTGGCTAAGAACTGTCTTTAAGCCAGGTATGGTGGCACACACCTTTAATCCCAGAACTCAGGAAGCAGAGGCAGACAGATCTCTGTGAGTTCAAGGCCAGCCTGGTCTACAGAGTGAGTTCCAGGACAGCTGGGGCTGCAGGGAGACTCTGTTCTCAAAAAACCACCAAAATAAAAAAAAAAAAAAAAAAAAAAAAAAAAAAAAAAAAAAGAAATAATAAAGATCAAGGATGGAATTGGTGAAAAGGAAAGAAAAAGAACACTACAATTTGTTGTTGTTGTTTTTGAGTCATGGTTTCACTTTATGGCTCCTTGACTTCCAACTCACAGAGATCCACTTGCCTCTACCTCCCAAGTGCTGGGATTAAAGGTGTGTGAAAATTGTTTTATTGTTATAAATATTTTATTTATTATTTTATGTTTATGAGTGTATTCCCTGCATGCATATAAGTGCACCTGTGTCATGCAATGCCCATGGATGTCAGAACAGGGCATAAGATCCTCTGGAACTGTAGTTAAGGAGAGTTGTTAGCCACCATGTGGGTGCTTGGATTGGAATCTAGGTCCTCTGCAAGAGCAGCCAATGCTCTGAATGGATGAGTCATCTCTCCAGTCCCAAGAATTTTTTTAAGATAAAAAATAAACTGTTACTGGGTGTGGTGGCACACGCCTTTAATTCCATCACTCAGGAGGCAGAGGTAGGTGGATCTCTGTGAGTTCAAGGCCAGCCTGGTCTACATAGTGAGTTCCAGGCCAGCTAGGGCTACAGGGGGACTCTGTCCCAAAAAGACCAAGAATAAGGGGCTAGAGAGATGGCTCAGTGGTTAAGAGTGCCAACTACTCTTGTAGAGGACTTGGGTTCGATTCCTAGCATCCACATGGCGGCTAAGAACTGTCTTTAACTCCAGTTCCAGGGGAATCTGACACCCTCTTCTGAGCTCCACTGCATTGCATGACATGGGTGCACCAACCTACATGCAGACAGTACACTCATACACATAAAAAATAATTGTGCTGGATAGCTTTAATGTCAACTTGACACACCTGGGTTGAGGGAGCCTCAGCTGGGGAATTGGCTCCATTGGACTGGCCTGTGGCCACGTCTGTGGAGTATTGTCTTGATTGTTGAGCAATGTGGGAGGGCCCAGCCACTATGGGTGGTGCCACCCTGGGCAGGTTGTTGTGTACTGTATAAGAGGTCAGGCTGGATATGGGCCAGAGGAGCAAGCCAGTAACCAGCACTTCTCCATGGCCTGTGCTTCAGCTCCTACCTCCAGGTTCCTGCCCTGAGTTCCTACCTTGGGCTCCTTAAGTGATAAACTGACCCGGGAGATGTAAGCTGAATAAACCCTTTCCTCCCCAAGTTGGTGTTGGTCAGAGTGTTTTGTCACAGCAATGGAAGACAAGCTAGGATAATAATAAATAAAAAATAAATTTTTAAAAGACCAAAAATAAATAAATAAATGAAATCTCAAACTAACCAATAAGTCTAACAATAAGTCATCAAGAGTCAGTTTAATATGACAACTGTTTAATAGATGACTACTATTAGTTTCTCCCCTATGTCCTGTGAACTGTTTAGCCACATTACTAAGCCTGTTATCAATGTCAGGTATGGGCTCCATCCTAGGATGCAGACCTTAAATCTAATTAAAGTGGCTAGAGAGATGGCTCAGTGGTTAAGAGGTCTGCCTGTTCTTTCAGAGGACCCGGCTTTGGTTCCCAGCACCTGCATGGCAGCTAACAACCACCTATAACTCCAGTTTCAGGGCATCTGACAACACCCTCTTCTGACCTCCATGGCAGGCATTGCACAACATAGATGCACTTACATGCATGCAGGCAATACACTCATACACACAAAATAACATAAAAATAATATAAAATATTATATCCAATTACATTTAATGGTTTGTTACTCCCATAGTATTTGTGCCATTATTGCACCAGTGGGTGTATCTTGTTAGGCCAGTTGTTACTGCACAGGTGTGTAAGAATGATGATTATTTTTTTCCTTCCAGTAGCTTGCATATTACCTTCCAGCACTCTGAAATCTAGCCTGTAGATATGAGCCTCTGAAATTGGCACCAGCTTGACTTCTCCTTGTTTGTTCTACAGCTCATGTATGGAATATCTTCAGCAATAAGGTCTTACCATCCAGTTCTGGTGGATAACCAAGAACAGCAGTAATGGCCAATACTATTTGTGAGTGTATGGGACCCCTAGTCAACAGCTTCTAGAGAGGAAGTCCATTCTGGGCATTGAGGTTTCTTTTCATTAGCCTAGCCTGTTTAGAAAGGGCAATGTACTCCTGCTGTAGGATAAGTCCTTTATGTCTCTTTTATGATTATTTGCATATACTTTAGGAAGGGATCATTGTAGAAGAGGATGTGGAAATATTTTAAGAGCCAGACATGGTGGATAGCCATAAGGAAACAGTTCTCCAGACAGCTGGCCTGTTACTCATATGAACTCAGCAATGGTGACAGAATGCACAAGTCCCATGCAGGCTCAAACCAGAAAAATAATCCCAGCATAGACATGAGTAAGTGGGTAAGAAGCTCCAACTCACCCTAAAGAAATTGTGGCAACAGGTGGCTGCTGGGAGGTGCAGAGACAGTCTCTTTCACATGGAACTCTCAGTAGGTTAACCAGGCTTACAGGGGTTGGAGCCACATTGAAAGATATTCAGCGACACACACATACACACACATCCCTAATATATAAGGCTTTATTAAATATAATAGACAACATTAAATTGGGTAGAGGACAATAAGGGGAGTTGGGGATGGAGAGGGGATCTAAATATCCTCAAATTATACTGTATAAAAATCTCAAAAATTCAATGAAAAATAAAAAATTATTTAGAGGTATTACTCATAAATTTTGATCTGTTTATAGTCCATTCTCACATGGTACTGTGTTCATGTTATGAAAGACATGGATACAAAAACCCTGTAGTCCATTTGTTATGCAATAGGAGACATAAAACTGATTTTGTTGTAACAAATGTTTTTAGGTCAGGAAGCCTAGTGTTAAACTAATGCTTTATCAAGGCAAGTCCATTACTCTGGGTTTCATATATTCATTTCATTTTCCTGGGAGTCACATTTAATATACACCATATGTTAAGTTTCATTTTATTTGTACTGAGTGTGTATAAACTAAATTTTTGCCCCAATTTCCCCTCTTTTTCAAAAGGAGATTTTGGTTCATTCCTAAATTCAGTAAATGTATAGAAGGCAGAGAAATATTTAGATAAGTTTTAGAAGGGAACTTAAAAGTGGGATGATGGAGTTTTGAAAACCTGTGTTATTCCAATGGAAGTTTCTGTCTATAGCCTGCTGCCCTTTGGTACTTATAAATGCCAGAATGATGGGGGCTGCTATGAAGTAGAAAATGATCCAATGAACTCACTCTCAGTGGCAGTAATTCAACCAAGCAAAGGTTACAAAAGCCCTGTAGGTCATTTGTTATGCAATAGCAGAGATATAACTGATTTTGTTGTATCAAATGGTTTTACGTCAGGAAGTCTAGTGTTAAATTAATGCTTTATCAGCCAAATCCATTACTCTGAGTTTGATATATCCATTTCATTTTCCTCCTCGATTAGTTTAGTTTGTTGTCAGTGTATATGGTATCTGCTATGTAAATATGTGTATATATTTTAATGTTATATCATGACATGGTTAGTCTATTTAACAAATCACATATGCATAAATGAAGTAAGGAGGCAATAATGTATTGAGAATGATTTCAAAATTTACTTTGAAACTAAAATTTCTCAAACGCTTTTTGTAGTGAAGCCAAAATTTAAAATAAAAATCCAGAATAGTATATTAAAAAATAAACCAATATCCTACACACAAGTTAATCAAATCTATAAGAATGTGACTGAAGTAGTAATAAAAAACTAAACTAAAAGAAGCTAGACCCAGTTGTATTTACTGCTGAATTCTACCAGACTTTTATTTTATTTTATTTTTTTTAGATTTTATTTTATTTTATTTTATTTTTTTTACTATTTAATTTATATTTATTTATTTTTTTTTCTTCACATAAATTTATTTATTTATTTTTAACAAATCTAGACCCATGTTCCCGCTCATTCCCCCACCCCACCAGAGCTCGTGCATTCTGCCAAACATGCTTTCTATCTCTTAGTCTTTCTCAATATTTTCCATGGGGAAGTTGACTGTTTTGAGCAGAAGTTCACTGTTTCAGTCAGTTCTTTGATGCAGTATTTTCTGTTGTTGTTGTTGTTTCCAAAATGCATTATGCCCAACTGCTTTGTACAAAAGCTCAGGGGGCCCTACACAAGAAATACTTACAACTGGGTAATTGGCACTAGCATCCACAGATGAGGGATACCATTCGTCGTTTGTTTTTCTGGGACTGTGTTACTTCACTCAGCATGATGTCCTCTAGCTCCAGCCATTTTCCTGCAAAGCTCGTGATGTCGTCTTTCTTTACTGCTGCATAGAACTCCATTGTGTAGATGTACCACATTTTCTCTATCCACTCGTCAGTTGAGGGGCATTTAGGTTGGTTCCAGCTCCTTGCTATTGTGAAGAGAGCTGCAATAAACATGGCCGTGCATGTATCTCTGTGGTGGCGTAAGTCTTGAGGGTACATGCCCAGGAGTGGTATGGCTGGGTCGGGTGGCAAGTTCATTCCAAGTCTTCCAAGGGTTCTCCACACTGCTTTCCATAGTGGCTGTACGAGTTTACATTCCCACCAGCAGTGGATGAGTGTTCCCCTTTCCCCACAACCTCTCCAGCACTTGGTATCATTTGTTTTCTTGATCCTAGCCAGTCTTATTGGAGTAAGATGATATCTTAAAGTGGTTTTCATTTGCATTTCCTTAATGATTAGTGATGTTGAGCAGTTCTTGAGGTGTTTCTCAGACATCTCTAATTCCTCGCTTGTGAAGTCTCTGTTCAGTTCTTTGCTCCATCTATTGAGCGGGTCATTTGTTTTCTTTTTTCTTTGTTTTTTGAGTAGTTTATATATTCTGGAAATCAATGCTTTGTCATCTACCAGACTTTTAAAGAACTAACAGTATTCTCAAACTACTCCTTGAAATACAAATGGACAGAATATAATCAAATTCATTTTACAAAGCCAGTATTACCATGACACAAAGGCCAGCTAAAAACATACCACCAACAACAAAAGAAAATTTTGTGACAGTCAGCGTGACACAATCTACAATAACCTGGGAAAGTAGTCTCAATGAAGAATTGGTTCAATGAGATTGGTCTGTGGGGATGCCTTTGAGGGATTTTCTTACTTGGGTTAATTGATGTGGGAAAACTCACCATGAATGTGGGTAGCACCATTTCATGGGGTAGGTCCTAGACTAAATGAAAAGGAGAGGAAGGGATGGCATAAACACACATGCATGCATTAACTCATTTCTTTCTGCTTTTGACTTTACACATAATGTGACTATTTGCTTTAAGTTTCTGCCACCCTGACTTCCCCACAATAATGGACTATAATCTGGAATCTTGAGTCAAATAAACCCTTTCTTCCTTAAGTTGCCTTGTCAAGGTATTTTATCATAGCTCCAGGAAATGAAACTAATATATAGGCCAATCATCCTGATGAACATGGATGAAAAGATTCTCAACAAAACACTTGCAAACAAAATTGGCTTCATTCCAAGGATGCATGTATGTATGGTTCAACATAGGTAGAGCAATAAACTTAATATATTTCATAAATAGACTCAAGGACAGAAATCAGGTGATCTCAATAGATATAGAAAGGCCAATGACAAAGTTCAACATCCCTTAGTGATAAAAGTCACAAACTAGAAATAGAAGGAGCACACCTAAACATAATTAAGAATATATATTTTATATTTACATATATATCAAACCTATAGCTAATTTTATACTCAATGGTGAAATAGTTACAAATAGGAAAGCAAAAGGCTAAATTATCCCAATTAATAGACAGTATGGGTCCATACATAAGAGGCCTTAAAGACTCCACCACAAAACTCTTAGAACTGATATAAATTTTTTTTGGTATTTTTGAGACAGGGTCTCCCTTTAGTCCCAGCTGTCCTGGAGCTTGCTCTGTAGACCAAGCTAGCCTTGAACTCACAGAGACCCACCTGCCTCTGCCTCCTGAGTGCTGGGATTAAAGGCGTGTGCTACCAAACCCGGCTGATATAAAATTTTAAGCAAAGCTGAAGGACACAAAATCAACATACGAAAAATTTGGGCATAGAAAAAGCCAGGCGTGGTGGTGCGCGCCTTTAATCCCAGCACTCGGGAGGCAGAGGCAGGTGGATCTCTGTGAGTTCAAGGCCAGCCTGGTCTACAGAGTGAGTTCCAAGACAGCTGGAGCTATAGGAAGAACTTGTCTCAAAAGAAAAAAAATCAACATACAAAAAAACCCCAGTTGTTTTCCTATACATTAATAATGCACATGCTGAAAATTTAAGGCCAAGCCTGGTGGCACGTGCCTTTAATCCCAGCACTCAGAAAGCAGAGGCAGGTGGATCTCTGTGAGGTTGAGGCCAGCCTGGTCTACATAGCGAATTCCAGGCCACGAAAAAATTTAAACAATTTTTTTCAACACTGAAGAAATTGAAGAAGACACTAGAATATGAAAAGACAGTCCAAACTTATGGCTGCATTATAGAAGCAGTTTACAGAGTCAATATGGTCCCGGAAGTCGCTCCAGTCAGGTAGATTTTAGGGTAGATTGTCTCCTGGGCTGCTGGAAAAGGGTCTCAACTCTGAACCCTTTTGTAGGGGGTGGCTGTCTGGGCAGAGCTGCCCTTCGCCTTTGCAGCTGGTGACCAGTGGGTCAGGTTCCGTGCCTCTGTGGCTTTGTGTGGGCCGGCTACTGAGGCACAGGAACCCGGAAGTTGCTCCAGACAGCGGGCTGTCAGGTATATCCCCCCCACAACTGGAATTGGTGAGAGAGTATCCAACAATATCCAATATATAAACAAAATTGAAAGCCTGAAACCTAGACAAGTCAATACTCCATAAACAAGGAGGAGGAAAGAAAAAAAAAAGCATCGGAAGGAGGCAAGCAAAACCAGCTGCTAACATAGTGAAAAGGCATTTGTGATTTGAATCACAAAAGGGAAACCCACATGCCAGGGACACGATGAAGGGACAACATGGTCTCTACCAAACCTGTAGGAGATAGCTACAATGGGAACCCACTGGAGGTGACCCAAGGAACAGATCTTAGAGGAATAATTGCAGACCTATGCAGAGAAATTAAAGAAAATGAAGAATTCAGAGAACTAAAGAGAGAGAATGAAAAACTCAAAAAGAACCTAGAGGGATACAATGACAAACTTTGGAAAGAACTAAAGGAACAGATTGACAAACTCCAGAAAGAACTAGAAGCAGAAAAAAACAAATTCTGAAAGGAAGTAGAAACGCTGAAAAAGAAAGCCAACCAACGAAGTAAGGAGCACCAAGAAGAGATTGAGAAGCTCAAAAAGGAAATGGAAATAATAAAGAAAACAGGATGAAACGAAAAAGGAATTAGAACACTCATCCAATCAAGAATAAAGGAAAGGAAAAAGCCTCAGAAATAGAATGGAAGAAGCAGAACAAAGAATATCAGATCTGGAAGATAACAGAGCAACTAAAAAGATCAAATAAAGAATATGAAAAACTTAAAAATACACAAAAGTGGAACAACCAGGAAATATGGGACACTATGAAAAGATGAAACCTCTGCATCATAGGAATAGAGGAAGGAGAAGAATCTCAAGAGAATAGTATTGATCAGATATTCAACAGAATAATAGATGAAAATTTCCCCAAACTAAAAATAGACAAACCCATACAAATACAAGAATCACATAGGACTCCAAATAGACAAGATCAGAAAAGAAACTCCCCACGCCATATCATAGTGAAAATGCTAGACACCCAAAACAAAGACAAAATTCTGAAGGCTACGAAAGAAAAAAGTCAAGAGCAAAGGAAACCCCAGCAAATTACAACGGACTTCTTGGCACAACCATTGAAAGCAAGAAGAACATGGAGCAAAAAGCATTCCCAGTGTTTAAAGGGACTATGGAGCCAACCCAGAAAATACTTTACCCCCACAATGTCGCATATAGTTGAGGAGAGATGAAAAATCTTCCATGACAAAAACAGAATGATGAATACATGTCTGTCAAAACCAACTCTTCCAAAAACGTGAAAGCAATTTTCATTTTAAAAAAGGCAGAAAAAGAACAATCCTCAAACACCTAGGAAAAGAAACTAATAAAACACCATAACAGTTAGGAGTAAAATCGAGGACTAGAAGTCCAAATGGATAATAAGTAACAAGGGGGGAACGCACATCCATCTTTCAATTATAACTTAATTAGATTAATGGGCTAAACTCCCCAATCAAAGGCTAGACTGGAGAATGGATTTAGGAAACAAAACCCATCTATATGCTGTCTACACAAAACCACTATCTCCAATTTCAAGAATAAGGCACTCAACGGTAGGTGAAGGATAGAAGAAATATTTTCAAGCAAATGGTACCAAAAGAAAGCAGGTTTTGCTATTTAATATCAAAGACAAAATAGACTTCAAGCAAAAAAAGAAATCAAAAGACAACAAAGGAGGGCCATGACTCTTTATTTTTATTTATTTTTTTTATTTTTTTGGTCTTTTCGAGACAGGAACAATAGTGAGGAAGAGCTCACACTCGGAATATATACGCACCAAATGCCGGTGCACCAAACTTTATATAAAGACAAAGTCTCAGTATCTCAAAGGATCAGATTAACCCCAGCACACTAATCGTAGGGACTTCAATACCCCAAAGTCCTTTAGAGAGATCAACGGACAAAGGATAAACAGAAGAACATCTGAGTAAATGGATACATAAACCAAATGGCCTACAGACCTCTATCGAATATTTCATCACCAAACACCAGAGAATTTACACTTTACTACTCAGCACCTCATGGAAAACATTCTCCAAATCGACCATATCCTGGACACAGGAAGACAAAACTCACACAAATACAAAAGTACTGATATAATCTCATGCATTCTTCAGACTCACAGTGCAATAAACCAATATCAAACACCAGGATAAGCCCTACAAACCCACCAAGAACACATGGAGACCTAAAAAAACACACCCTGGAATAATGAATGGGTCAAGGAAGGAAATGTAAAGAAAGAAATAAAAACATTCTTCAAACTGAGTGACAATGAACGATACAACACAGCAAAAACCTATGGAACACGTTTGGACAAAACCTCCCATGCTCAATGGATTCGGGGAAAATAAATATAGTTAACAAAAGTCTCCATTCTACCCAAACTCGTATACGATTTAATGCATCCCAAGAATCCTAAAAATCCCCAAGAGCTTCTTCACAAGGCTTGAAAAAAAAACCTCACTTTCATTTGGAAAAAAACAATGACCCTGCGAATAGTGCAAAGCAACCCTGAGCAAAAAGAGAATACAGGGGGGATCACTCCTACAATAATCAAACTAATCTAGCAGGGCTATAGTCATATAAAAAACAGGCTGGTGCTGGCACAAAAACAGGACCAGTTGGACCAATGGAATAAAACTGAAGATCCAAACCTGAGCTACATACAATTTTGGCCACTTCATACTTACAAGGGGCCAAGAAGACCCAATGGAGGAAAGACAGCATCTTCTAGAGTGGTGTGGCAAAACTGGATCAACCCACTGTAGAAGAACTGAATAACCCCTACCCTCTCAGCCCTGTAGCAAAAAGTAATTCCAGATGATCAAAGACCTCAATGGAACCCAAAAACTCTGGAGTTGATAGAAGAGAACTTGGCAGCAGGACTAGCAAGGACAAAGGCATGGAGAAAGACTCCCCTAAATCAGACAGGACAGCTAGCACAAAATAGACTCGACAATCAGCAAATGGCCTCATTCAAACTCAAAATCTTCTGTTTAACTCAGAAGAAACAATAAGAAAGTGAAGAGAAAAAAACCCACAGAAGTGGGAGGGAAACCTTCACTCAGATTACATCTGATATCAAGGCATTAATGTCCAGAATATATGAGCTAACTCAAAAAACAAAGAAGAAAGAAAACAAATGATCATCTGAAAGATGGAGCAAAGAATGAACAGAGACTTCACAGAGGAGGATTAGAGATGGCTGAGAAAAATTTAAAAAACTGTTCAACGTCACTAATTTAGGGAAATGCACAATTAAGACCATTTTAAGATTACCACCGACCCCTCCGATAGGACTTGCAAAGATGCAAGAAAACAAAGACATCAATTGTGCTGGAGAGGTTGTAGGGGAAAGGGGAACAACTCATCCATTGACTGGTGATAATGTAAACTCGTACAGCCAATATGGAAACAGTGTGGAGAACCCCTTGAAACTCAAAATGAGCCTTGCCATTTGACCCAGTCATACCACTCCCTGTATATTAATCCCACACCGACTCATCGTTACTGCAGAAATACATGCACAAGCTATATTTATTGCAACTCGTTCACAATAGCAAAAAGCTTGGAACCAAACCAAAGGCCCCTCAACTGGACGCCGGTGATAGAGAAAATGTTGTACAGTACACCAATGGGGGTTCATATGCAGCGTAAAGAAAGCAGCAGTCATGAACTTTGCAGGTAAATGGCTTGGAGGCTAGAATGATATATGATTAAAGAGTAGTAAACAGTCCCAGAAAAAACAACATGGATGGATACCTCATATGTGGTGCTAGCGCCAAATAACCGCTTTGGGTAAAATATTCTAGTGGAGAGGGATGCTATATTACAAGAACAACAACAGAAAACTCCATCAAAAAAAAAAAAGGGACTGAAATGGTGAGATGAGAGGGGGTGGGGGGGCAGGAGAGGGGACGGGTGTATATTCGCTTAATGGATGATTTAATTGAGGGAGTTCAACACCAGTATCCAATTTGCCCAGCTCTGTCTACAGGGTTACATGTTGTTTTAGGACTAAATATTAAAAGTAATAGATATTAAAAAAAAAAAAACATTGGTTTAAAGGTTCTGAATAAAAATGGGTAATGCACCTTAGTTAATTGGCTAAATATAAATTGTTGTTACACATTGTTTTACTTAAAATCGTTAACAATAACTTTGGGTTGGCATATACAAATGTTCTCTGTAATTTTTCTGTTGGACAGTATCATCTTGTGCATTCTCTTTTAACTGTAGGATGATTTAAATTAAAAAATTAAGTTTTGCTTCCCAGTGTAACCATATACCAGTCACCCAAAACAGCTGTGGATGAATTGGATGAAATTCTGCGGCCTTGATTCCGCCAATAGGTATGTACTACACACTGGCCTTTTTAGTCAGGTAAAAAACAAAAAAAAAACCTAAAATAAAAAGGGGGGATACAGAAATATATATGAAACCTTTTGTCAAAAACTTTGCAATTCAAATCATAAAACTAACTCTGGGAAAAGATTTGTATGGTTTCCAACAGGTCAAAACGTCACCAACTTACGGCTGAGAACAGAAAGACACAGCTTTGCGTTTGTAAGATGTACCAGATGAGTGCCAGCAGAAAGTGTGGCCATTCTGAACATTGAAAGGAAAAAGCCTCAGACTAGTACAGATAATCAGACCCCTCTGGTGGATCCTACTTGTAACACTCATTTATAATGGCTCCTAACGAAGGTAAGTTAGGACTCATTATAACTTACCTTCTAGGTGCCACAAAGTTTTAATACGAGAGACTTTTACCTCCCTTCACAGAACAGGGAGGATATGATGACTGATGATGATGGTCGTTCTCTAACTGTAAATTGGGCCAACTGTCATAGAGGTAATCTCTTAGAAAACTGGTAAAACTGCTTCTTTATTGACTCAATAGACATAGGAACTATGAAGATTATTCTCTATTCAGAAACAAATAGAATACTAAAGTCTCCTTAAGCTGTGCTTAGCAAAATATATTTAATACAGGAGAGTCTTAGACTCAGCAATGGATTATTCTAACCAAGGGAATGTTGGCCAAGGGATCCAAGCCCCCCCCCCAAGGTAAAGGCTCTTGCCTGTAAATGGGATACCTGCAAGAGAGAGAGTGATTAGGCCCTGCTGTCAAAGACTGATGTAAAGCATGGTAAAGATGTATTGAGGCCGATTTTGCAAGTTGTACAGTTGGTCTCCTGGAAATACCAGAGAGTGTTACCAAAGGAACCTAACCAATAAAGCAAATAGGGTCTCCTCTTGGTCAAGCAAGATCCTATGCCAGCACAGCTACACCCTCACCTGCCTGGAAATACTGTGCAGCGAGGCACCATATGCCTGTATATCTCAAATCGAATTGGTTATTAGCTCTCTCCCTTGGGGAATAACCACGGCTGATGCCCAAGCTTACATGCCTCTAATAGTTAGGATAGGTTATAACCATATTAAGAGCCTGTGCATATTTAACATGAAAAAAACATAATATGGTTACATACCATCCAAACCTCTGTGTTCTATACCAAGTAACCTACCTAACAATTAGTACTGTTTTAAGTACCTATATATCTAATTGTTATGCTTCATTAGTAGGATGAAAGGTATTCCCGGACAAACGTCAGCCCTGAAAGGGAAAAAAACCAAGCCAGAAGTGACCAGAGTCCAAACACAGCTCCAGAAAAGTACAATGTTTTGCTTCCGTCCAACTTGTGCCTCCCTTCCTAACGCCTAGGACAATCTGGTGGAAGAGGGGGCATGGTTATAAGTAAGGGCACAAGCCCCCCAGTTGGATTGGTGGGACCCTTGGGCTGTGGGGAACTTTATACTGTGCTGGTATGAATGTAAATTGTAGAATGTAAATTCAGCCATTATAGAGATCAGTATGCAGGTTCCTTAAAAACCTGCTAATATAGGCCGGAGAGAGCCTAGCAGTTAAGAGCACCAACTGCTCTTGCAGAGGACCTGGGTTTGATCCCCAGCACCCACATAGCGGCTGAGAACCATCTGTAACTCCAATTCAAGGAGAACTCCAGTTCCAGGGGAATCCGACACCCTCTTCTGACCTCTGCAGCATTGCACGACACGGGTGCACAAACCTACATGCAGACAGTACATTCATACACATAAAAAAAAACTATAAACAGGGGCAAGACAGATGGCTCAGTGGTTAAGAACACTGGCAGCTCTTGCAGAGGACCTGGGTTTGATCCCCAGCACCCACATAGCGGCTGAGAACCATCTGTAACTCCAATTCAAGGAGAACTCCAGTTCCAGGGGAATCCGACACCCTCTTCTGACCTCTGCAGCATTGCACGACACGGGTGCACAAACCTACATGCAGACAGTACATTCATACACATAAAAAAAAAACTATAAACAGGGGCAAGACAGATGGCTCAGTGGTTAAGAACACTGGCAGCTCTTGCAGAGGACCTGGGTTTGGTTGCCAGCTAACAACCATCCTTAACTCCTGTTCCAGTGGAATCTGATGTCTTCTTTTGACCTCTGTGGGCACTGCATGACACAGGTGCAATTACATACACACAAGCAACACATTCATACACATAAAATACTAAAAATAGATCTTCCATCTGATCCAGGTATAGAACTCTTGAGAATATACCCAAAGGAATCTAAGTCAGCATACTACAGAAAGACCTGTACATCCATGTTTATTGCAGCACTATTTCTAATAGTCAAGGTATGGAATCAGACTTTAGATGCCAATCAAAAGATGAAAGGATAAAGAATATGTGTTACTGGGCTGGCAAGATTGCTCAGTGGGTAAAGGTGCCTGCCACCAACCCTAACAACTTGATTCCATCCAGGGATCCACATGGTAGAAGGAGATAATTGACTCTTATAAGTTATCCTCTAACCTCCACTCTCACACTGTGACACACAAGGCACTTGTGCACATACACGCAAGAATAAACAATACTTATAAAAAATAAAAAGGAATTGCGGCACAGCTATACAATGAAGTATTAAAGAAGTATGAAATGTTGATTTCAGCAAAATGGATGGATCACCATATTAAATGAAATAAGTGGGACTCTAAAAGGCAAATCTTGCATTCTCTTTTAAGTAGATTCTAGATTTCATATAGATACATAAAATAATTTATATATGTTGGGCAAGAAAGTAGAAGCAAGAGCATCTGGGAAAAAGAACGGGACTAGATAGATAGTGGAGGAAAGCAAAGAATTGGAACAGGAAGTGAATACGGTTAAAGCACATGATATAACTGAATGAAAATGTCTGTATGAAACACATCACTACATACAATGAATATAAAGGAATAATTTTAATGTATATGCCAGGCTTGTAATTTTGGAAAAATATGGAATAACAAGGTTTCAGATTTGTTTTCTCACTTGAAACAACTAAAAACAGAATTATTTATGACATATTGCTTTTCAGCACATACATCATGTAATGAAAGTTTCTATGAATTTCCAGGCCATAATACAGGGAAGGGAAACCAAAGGAGAGCTCTGCAGGCTCCTCAAGTTGAGGAAATGGAGCAGAGAGTACAGTGAGACTATGGTACCTATAAGTTTTGAGGCAGATTAATGGAGAAGGGACAGAGTTTCATAGATGGAGAACTCCAGAAATCGCAGAGGGTCTCCCCAAGCATACAGCACCATATTGGCTTAAGCATGTATGTGAGGAAGCTAGGGAAAGGCTCATCAAAAAGAATCAAAAGGACAAATACCTAAGGTGGATCCCAGAATATAGTTTGAGAATATTTATAGAAATGCAAAAATATCAAGGCAAATGTGGTAGCTTGGACCATAGGAGGCTGGGGCAGGAAAATCATGAATTACAGGATAGGATACAGTTAGTTGTTTGTTTGTTTATTTATTTATTTATTTATTTATTTATTTATTTATTTATTTATTTATGTATTTTCAACACAGGGTCTCCCTTTAAGTCCCAGCTGTCCTGGAGCTCACTCTGTAGACCAAGCTGGCCTTGAACTCACAGAGATCCACCTGCCCCTGCCTCCCAAGTGCTAGGATTAAAGGCATGTGCCACTACACCCGGCTATTTTTTAATGTGTACGAGTGTACTGTCTGCATGTAGGTTTGTGCACCCCTGTCGCGCAATGCTGCAGAGGTCAGAAGAGGGTATTAGATTCCCCCGGAACTGGAGTTAAAGACAGTTCTTAGCTGCCATGTGGGTGCTGGGAATCGAACCCCGGTCCTCTGCAAGAGCAGTCGGTGCTCTTAACTGCTGAGCCATCTCTCCAGTTCCAGGGCAGAATACAGTTAAACAGCAATATTCTATCAGATAAAGTAAACTAGATGAAATGAGATAAGATTCATAATATCTACCAACCAGTCAAAATTACTAAAAATTACTAGTCATTCAATGAACCAGGAAGATAGAGCCCATGATGATAGGAATGAGTAAACTGAAACCAACTTGGATCTGACATAGATGTTAGAATATTCAAACAAGGATATAGAGATAATAACATTGTATTTTGTACATTTAAAGAATTTAAACTCTGTGAGTTCAAGGCCAGCTGATCTATAGAGTGAGTTCCAGGCCAGCTGGGGCTATAGGGAGACCCTGTCTCAAAAAGACCAAAAAAAAAAAAANATCCCTCCAGAGCTTCCTAGGAAATCTTAACTGGCTCCTCCCATGTCTTTCTATCCCCCGACAATGCTACAGCCTCTCTTTGATCTCTTGTCAGGTGAAAGGAACCCAGTCTCCAAGAGAAAGCTCACAGTGGAGGCCTCAGAAGCTTGCACTAAGGTCAACCGAGCTCTCCAAAGCATGGCTTTAGCACATTTTACACCCCCTTCCTGTACAGTTGCTTATTTTTTTTTTTTTTTTGTTTTTTTTTTTTTTTTGATTAAATCTAATTTAAGGGAGAGATTCTTAGTACGTTGACCAGGCTCCAGTGGATGAATCTACACCAAAGGGCATTTGAGGACACAAACCTGACTCTGTAGGCCTTTATGTCTCTCTGTCTCTCTCCATATCTATCTATCTATCTATCTATCTATCTATCTATATCTCAGAAATTTAAAAAACTTGGTGGAGTTAGAAAATGGAGTGCAGATCTGTGAGGGGATCTAAGTATGATCAAAATATATTTTATAGCCAGGCGTGGTAGCGCACGCCTTTGATCCCAGAACTTGGGAGGTGGAGGCAGGTGGATCTCTGTGAGTTCAAAGCCAGCCTGGTCTACAGAGCAAGCTCCAGGCCAGCTGCGACTAAAGGGAGACACTGTCTCAAAAAGATATATATTATATATATAATGTTATGAAATTCACATAAAATAAAACAGATTAGTTAGCCAGGATAAAACAAAGTACCCCAATTGAACTAGAAATGAAACTATTTGAGATAAAAAGTACATTTGGTGGGTTACAAACTAAGCACTGTAAATGAAAGGCTAGTGATGCTGGAGGCATAGCTAGAGCAACAAGTCAAATAAATGAAAAACCAAAAAGTGAATTTAAGACAATTTCTGTGAGCTGTGGGATAGCTCATATCCCACAGCTCACATCATAAAATCATATCCCATATCCCATAGCTCATATCATAAAATACAGATATATTTAGAGCCTCTGAAGAAAATCGAGCAACATAAAAATATGTGGAGAAATGATTGTTGAAAATTTTTTTGTGAAAATAATATATCCATAGATTCACAGAGCTAAATGAATTGTAAAGATTAAAAATATGAAGCAGACTAAACCAAGGAGCATCATAATAAAGGTGCTTAATATTTGCAATAAGAAGAAACTTTGAAAAGTACCAAGAGGAAAAGGCACTATGTAGAGAAGAACAATAATAACAAAAATTTTCTCCTCAGAAACAGCACACAGTAAGACAGAAAACTGGCTGGAAAAATGGCTCAATGCAGAAGACTAGCACCCATATCAGGCTCACAACCACCCATAACTCCAGCTCCAGAGTATATGACACCTTTAGCCTCTGCAGGCACTAAGCTTTATGCATGCACACACTCCCATATAGACACACTAAGATATATATATATACCTTAAAAATAGTAAAAATAGATATTTTACAAAACAGGAGTCTATGCAAACTATAAAAGGACAAAAACATTGGCCAACAGAAAATTCTTTCTTGCTTGCTGTGATGGATATGGAATCCAGGGCTTCACACATACTAGGTAAGCACTTTAGCACTGAGCGACATCCCCAGCCCTTCAACAGAAAGTCTATATACATAGTATGATCTTCACTGGCAGTTTGACTGGATTTGGGATTATCTAGAAGACACAACTACAGGTGCATCTGTAAAGTTGTTTCCAGAGAGATTTTACTGGGAGGAAAAGATCCATGTTGAATGTGGGGAGCACCATCTTGTATACTGGAGTTATAGACTGAATAAAAAGTGAAAAGAAGGGAAGCTTTCTGTGATTTCACGTATGCAGGGAATGTGAGGAAGTCCCAGACACATGCTCTGACCACTATGAACTGTGCCACACCTTCCCTACCATGACGGACTCCATCCTCTCAAACCATAAGCCAAAATGAATAATCTCTCAAAAGATGCTTTTTGTCAGGTATTTAGTCACAGAAAGAACAAGAGTAACTAATATACCTCATGAAAATATCTTTCAAAAGCGAACGTAAGGAGTTGGTTGGGGGTGTGGTTCTGTTAAAAGACGGCTTGCCTAGCAAGTATGAAGCCCTGCGTTCAGTCCCCAATACATAAAACAGGTGTGTGTGTGTGCGCGCGCGCGCATGTGTGTGTGTGTGTGTGTGTGTGTGTGTGTGTGTGTGTAGGTATACACTTATAATCCTAGCATTAGGGGGTAGAAATAGGAGGATAATACATTCAAAGGTCATAAAGAACTGAGAGCCTAGCCTGGGATACAGTAGATATTGTCCCAAACAAGTGAAGGTGCAATAAATGCATATAAAATTTGAATTAATTCATCACTACCAGATAAAATAAACACTAAGGGAAATTCTTCATGCAGAAGGAAAAGGCGAAGCTACATGAAGAAAGTTCATCACAAATGGCAAATACATTTTTAATTAAATCTCTTTTAAAAAATAATTGAACAATTAACAAAAATGATAAACAATGTTGGCTGGGGATAAGTTCATCAGTGGTAGAGTGCTTGCCTACCATGTGTAACGTCCTGGGTTCCATATCTAGCAACACAAAACCCCAAATGGATTTGTGGGATACGAGGGGGTTGGTTACTAAGAAACTGAAACACAGCAGCCTGACTTTAATCCCAGCACTCAGGAGGCAGAAACAGGCGGATTTCTGTGAGTTCAAGGCCAGCCTGGTCTATATAGTGAGTTCCAGGACAGCTGGGGCTACAAAAAACAAAACAAACAAAAAAAAAAAACTGAAACACAGCAAAGAGGCAATCGGAGAAGATGGGACTGTGCTTCCTGTCTAGTCTTAGAGTGACTGCATTTATCCATTCTACAAATAGTAATATTTATTTATTTATTTATTTATTCATTCATCTTTATTTTTATGTGTATGAGTGATATGCCTGCATGTATGAAGTACACCCATGTTGTGCAATGCCCACAGACGTCAAAAAATGGTGTCTGATCCCCTAGAACTGGAGTTACGAATGATTGTTAGCCATCATGTGGGTTCTGGGATTCGAACTTGGGTCCTCTGCAAGAACAGCCAGTGCTCTTAAACACTGAGTCATCTCTCCAGCCCTAATTTATATTTCTATTTATATCTTTTTTTTTGTATTTTTGAGACAGGATCTTCCTTTAGTTCCAGCTAGCCTGGAGTTTGCTATGTAGACCAGGCTGGCCTTGAACTCACAGAGATCTGCCTGCCTCAGCCTCCCGAATGCTGGGATTAAAGGTGTGTGCCACCACTCCTGGCCCTTATATTTATATCTTTGACATATAATAGTATACAAAAACCTGCATATACTTAAACTGTACACATGATTCTTTAAAAATTTTTATTACATATAAGGGGTGTGTGTATATAATTATATTTTTGAGAATTTCATACATGAATACTGTATTAGGATTATTTCCACCCCTCCCACTCCCTCATCCAATTTCTCCCATGCCCTTATCCCCTCTCTATTTTGTGTCCTTTTCTTTGATTATTGTTACACACACACACACACACACACACACACACACACACACGCATATATCCAATGTGGTTTTTTTTTCCCTTGAGATAGAGTCTTATGACATAGCCCTGGCTGTGGTGCAACTTGCTATGTAGACCAGGCTGGCCTTGAGATCTGCCTGTCTCCGCCTCCCAAGTGCTGGGATTAAAGGCATGCGCCAATATGCCCAGCTTACATACATGAACCTAGTACTTTTGAGGTTCATTCATGTTGTTTCATGGATCGATCGTTCATTCCTTTTTATTACTAAATAGTAATACATTTTATGGACACATAGCAATTTATTTGTCCACTTACATGTTGATGGGCATTTAGATTATTTGAAGTTTGGGGTATTTTATTTATTTATTTATTTTTGGTCTTTTTGAGACAGGGCTCCCTTTAGTCCCAGCTGGCCTGGAACTCGCTATATAGACCAGGCTAGCCTTGAACTCACAGAGATCCGCCTGCCTCTGCCTCCTGAGTGCTGGGATTAAAGTTGGGATGTTTTATATAAAACGTCAATGAACAATAGCAACAAAAACCTTTGTGTTGGACTGAAGAAAAACACATTTCTGTATAATGTCTCATACAACATTTTATACAGAGAAAATACTATGTATAATGATTTAAAATGAACCTACCTCAGCCAGGCATGGTGGCGCACACCTTTAATCTCAGCACTCGGGAGGCAAAGGCAGGTGGATCTCTATGAGTTTCAAGGCCAGACTGGTCTACAGAATGAGTTCTAGGCCAGCTAGGACTAAAAGGAGACCCTGTCTCAAAAAGAACAACAACAACAAAAAGATGAACCTATCTCATATGGTAGTTATAAGGAAAACCTTTTGTAATGTAAATTCTGAGACAATACATGAACAATAAACATATGAATAAATTTTATTTATGCACAGCCAAGTGGCCCATAACACTCTTCAGCTATCTTGCTGCTATTTAAGACTTCAATTAAACTAAGACTGCCGAGGGAGAGGGGGTGCCTCAGCAATTAAGAGCACTGGGTGCTCTTCCAGGGGACCTGGGTTTGATTCCTAGCACCCACATGGCAGCTAACTGTCCATAACTCAAGCTCCAGGGGATCTGACACTCTCTTCTGTCCTCCACAGGCTTTGCACAACATGGGGGCACTTATATACATGCAGGCAAAACACTCATACACATAAAATAAACATTTAAAAAAAGACCACGGGGGTTGGGGATATAGCTCAGTTGCTAGAGCACTTTCCTAGCACCTATGAGGCCCTGGGCCCTGGCCCAGCACCACATAAAACCTGTCATGGTAGTACATGCCTGTAACCCCAGCATTCTCAGGAGGTGGGTGCAAAAGGATCAGCTGTCCAAGGTCATTCTCAGCTACACAGGGAGCTCAAGGTCAGCCTGAGCTAGAGACTGTCTAATATAATAGACTAAATTAAAGTAAAATAGTAAATTAAAATTGACCATCATTTAGTCTCAGATTGCCAAATACATACCATGGAATGTGGAATCTGAAAGGAATGAAAGTCTGGCATATGGAGCCTTGCATCTCTATAACTCCTCAGGGGAAGGACGAGCAGGGAATGGAGATCTCAGTAAAGAAACTGACAAGAGGTTCTGCCAGAGCCTTTATGGTTATGAGGCATTAGGAGGGGGGATGAGTTACTCAGTATTTTAGTAAAAGACCTATCCCATGTTTAAAGTCCATTCCAAAATGAGTACTTACAGCAGTTTTATATGCAGCTTCAATGTAAAACACGAGGTTCTGTATAAAATTGACTTCATCTAGGCTGTGGATGATGTGGAGTCCTGAGGGAAAGATCAAGAAGAGTTGGTGAGTTACCATTGCAGGGCTCCAAAAATGGAGCCAACTCAGGGGACTAAGCTTAAATGTTCTTCAAATGATTTACCTGTCTGGCATTACAGGCTTATGTCTTCTCCATCCCCCTCCCCTCATGTTTAAAAGCAGTTTTATTGAGATTCTTCTATCATATAACTCATCTATAACAAATAAATAATACAACAGTTTTGGTGCATGCACAGTTTACATTCACTACAATCAAGTTTAGAACATTTTCATCACCACAAAGGAACTCTGCCCTCATTAATGGCTACTTCATTTCCCTTTAACACTTGCCTCCCAGCTGATGGAATCATTTAGTCCATCTTTCGTTTCTATGGTTTGATCCTATTAGATATTCATATAAATGGAATTAGAGCACATGTAGCCTTTTGTCAGGGTTCTTTCACTGAACATAGTAGTCTGAAAGTCCATTTATGCTGTGCTGTAGGCTGCATCAATAATTATTTATTGCTCAAAATATTCCAATATATGAATGCATCTTCTTTTACTTATATAATCATCAGTCGACAGAAATTGGGTTGCTTCTACTTTTTGGCTATTGTAAATATAGCTGCTAAAAATATTCACACAGATAATTTTTTATGTGAACATGTTCCATTTGTCATGAGTATTTACATACTTAGGAGTGAAATTGCTGGATCATATGGTTTATGTTTAAATTTTTCAGACATCATTAGATTTTTCTTCAAAGGGGGTGTACCATTTTAATTTTTTCAGTTATATATATTTACTTATTTATGTGTGGGTGGGCACGTGCACGCACGTGTGTGTGTGCATGGCATGATACATGTGAATATCAGAGAACAATTTGTGGGGAACTGATTCTCTCTTTATACTATATGGGTCCAGGGACTGAATTCAGGTTGTCAGGCCTGGTGGCAAGTGCCTTTACTTGCGGAGCCATCTTGCAGGTCTTAATTTTTCGTCTCTAACAGCAGTAGGTAAAGGTTTAAATTTCTCCATGTCCTCAGCAACACTTGCTGTTATCTGTGTGCTTGATTACAAAAATTCTAGTGTGGATGAAGAACTGTCTCACAGTGCTTCACACCTACACTCTTCTGGTGATTAATGATGCACATCATCTTTCATATACTTAGTGATGATTTAAAGATCACCATTAGTGGAAATTCAATTCAGATCCCCTGAATATTTTTAATTAGGCTAACATTTTTTTTCTTTCTTTCTCTCTCTGTTTTCAAGGATAAGGTCTTCCTCTGGCCTTGAACCTGATATCTTCCCAAGTATTGTGTTTATAGGCATGCACCACCACACCTGACTTAATTAGGCTATTAATCTTCTAAATAATGAATTGTGAGAGTTCTTTATTATAGATACAAATACATTATCAGATATATGGTTTATAACCATTTTTTTTAATTTTACTTATTTCTGTATGTGTATCAATGTACTGTCTGCNAGCCCTGGCCCGGACAACTGTGCCCGAGAAGCTTGTCATTTAGCAGTTGGTTATCTTGCCTTTCTTTCTGACCTATTGAAAAACTGACTGGTCACCAGCTATTGTGTGTGTGTGTGTGTGTGTATGTGTGTGTGCTTTCATGTATGTGTGCATGTGTGTACATGCACTAGCTGTATATGAAATTCTGTATTAGGAAAATCTATAAACATGCAAAGTAGGTATGTATATGAGAGAACCAAGAGAAGTGTGTGAATATTATAGAAGGTTTTCAAATTGCATTCTAGAGAGGCAGAGAATTCAGTAGCTGTCAGTCCAAAGAGCTGGAAGCCTCAGCAGTCATGGTCTAATGCTGAAGGCCTGGAGATCCCTGGAGAGCACCTGGTGTCCAATATATGTTGTAAAAATGAAAAAACTTCAGTCTAATAGAGGACACAGTACATACACACACACACACACACACACACACACACACACACACACGCACACACACACTCTGCAGGCATAGCAGCATAGACACTGACTGAGGTGTAGAGATGGGCAGGTGGCATAACTTTGTCCTGAAACTCCTTTATTGGTGAGTGGCTCATTTGAAGGTGATACCTCCAAAAGGCAGGATCTTCATGCTTGAGTTAGTTCTCCCTGGAAATGACCTCAGAGACATTCCCACAGGTGTGTCTTCTCAGTGCTTGTAGACCCCATCAAGTGGACAATCAAGAGCCACACAGTATGACATGGTTCGGAAGTTGAAGAAACCAACAACTTGGAAAGCTAAAGCAAGTTCATAAAATGTTAAGAAGCATCCAGATGTGGTGGCGCATGCCTTTAATCCCAACACTCGGGAGGCAGAGGCAGGTGGATCTCTGTGAGTTCAAGGCCAGCCTGGTCTACATAGTGAGTTCCAGGCCAGCTGGGATGAAAAGGGAAACCCTGTCTCAAAAATACCAAAAAAGTATTTTATTTATTTATTTTTATTTTATGTGTATGACTGTCTTGAATGCAATCTATGTGAGTGGACCCATGTTTGTGAAATACCCACAGGGGTCAGAAGAGTGTCAGGATACCCTGGAACTGGAGTTATGAATGGTTGTTAGCTACCATGTGGGTGCTAGGAACCAAACCCAGGTCCTCAGCAAGAGCAACCAGTACTCTTAACTGCTGAGACATCTCTCCAGTCTTCCACCCTTTTTGTTTTTGAGACAGGGTTGCATGTAGCCTAGGTTGGCCTTGAACTCACTATGCCAAGCCTTTAAAGTGCTGGGATTACAGGTGTGTGCCACTACATCTAACATGCACTTTGTCTCACTCTTTCCCTCCCCTCCTCCCTCTCCTTCTCCATTTCTCTCTTCTCCCTTTTCTCTTTCCCTCTCCCCCTTTCCTTTCTTTTAAAAAAGTTTGTACATTTATTTTTATTTTATATATATGAGTGTCTTGCCTGCATGTACGTAAGTGCGTCCATGTCATACAAAGCCCGTAGAGGTCAGAAGAGGGCGTTACTGGAGTTATGGAGGGTTATTAGCTATCATCTGGGTGCTGAGTATCGAACCTGGGTCCTCTGCATGAGCAACAGTGCTCTTAGCTGCTGAACCATCTCTCCAGTCCCTTCCCCCTTTCTTTCTCAAGGTCTTGCTATGTACCCAAGAGTGGCCTCTAATTCACAACCCTTCCACTCCTGCCTCCTGAGTGCTGGCTGTATCTCATATTTTTTTGCTGCTTTGTATGTCTCTTAATTCTCTAGTTGAAAACTGGGTATTTTATAAAGTATGTTGTGAAAACTCTGGATTCTGATACCCTTTTCTCTGGGGCTTTTTATTTATTTAATGATTTGGCTCGACTATGTCAGTAAAGTGCCCCCCCCCAGTATGCAGTCTCTGATATTCCTTAGGGGACACAGTCTTGAGGATTGTCACCCTGGGAAGACACTGTTGGAGAGGGGAGCTCATTAACTATTTTCCAGATCTGTTAGATGTCTGCCTCTGTATCAAGCCAAGCTTCTCCCCTCCATTAATTTCAATTAACTACTTTATTGTTTTGTAGAATCCCCAAGCATAATTTGCTTCATAATTTTAAACAATTAAATCCAGGTCCTTTTTAGATGTGCTCTTTGAGTCCGGTCTTTGATACTTCTTCCAACACCTAGGAGGATTCTTTTCAGCTGTGTTATTCTTTGGTTCTCTTAGCTTTTTGCTGTTATCGAGCAACTAGCCTCATTTTAATTACTTAGAACCAAAGTTTGTATTGAATTTTCCTTTTGGTCCAAAAGCTAGTTCTCTTGAGGAGCTTTTGTTTTACAGTTTGCCTCTTCCCTCCAGCAAAATTTCTATGCCAATTCTCCAGAGCTGGTGGCAGCAGTGTCCCATTTCTTTTGGAAAAGACTCTCCTGTTTACAAACTAAGCTCCAGACAGAAGTGGTAGCTGTTGATTTTCCTAGCTTGCATCTCCCAGTGCAGAACCTTTGACCCATGCAAGATTTATATACCTAGTACTCTCATTCTGCAGTGTTTAGGGGAAAGATTCTACTCCACAAGAGTCTGGGGGTGAGGAGGGCCTCTAAGTTGTTCTTGCCTGGACTAGGGCTGCTGCAGTACAGAGTTGAGGAGAATGAGAAGTGGTGCCAGCCTATTTCTCTTGGGAAGATGCGACAGCCCTCAACTGAAGCTGGGGTGAGAGGAGGTCTTGTATTCTGGCTATTGCTTCTGCCATGCTGAGTTGGGGTAGGGGAATGAATGAGTTGAGACCCAGATGCCACTGTCCCTTGGTGCTCTTAAGAATTAGATTTCCAGGGCTGGAGGGATGGCCTAGTGGTTAAGAGCACCGACTGCTCTTGCAGAGGACCCGGGTTCAATCCCCAGCACCCACATGGCAGCCGAGAACCGTCTGAAGCTCCAATTCCAGGAGAACTCCAGTTCCAGGGGAGTCCGACACCCTCTTCTGACCTCCGCGGCATTGCATGACACGGGTGCACAAACCTGCATGCAGACAGTACATTCATACACATACATAAATAAATAAAATTAAAAAAAAAAGAATTAGATTTCCTGGAGCTGGAGAGGTGTCTCAGGGATTAATAGCACTGGCTGTTCTTGCAGAAGACCTGGGTTCGAATCCTAAAACTCATATGGGAGCTAACAACCATCCATAACGCCAGTTCCAGGGAATCCAATGTCCTCTTCTGTCCAGCATGACATGGCGTAAGACTCATACACATAATAAAAATTAAAAAAATGTATATGGGGATGGAGAGATGGCTCAGCTGTTAAGAGCACTGACTGCTCTTGCAGAGGACCCGGGTTTGATTCCCAGCACCCACCTGGCAGCTAAGAACCGTCGGGAGGCAGAGGCAGGTGGATCTCTGTGAGTTCAAGGCCAGCCTGGTCTACAGAGTGAGTTCCAGGCCAGCTGGGACTATAGGGAGACCCTGTCTCAAAAAAAAATATAATTAATAGCACTTATGGCTGTTTTTCTGGGTCCATGAAGCCCTTCGTACTACCACTTTGCAAGTTGCAGGCAGATTCTGGCTAACCCTATCTTAAACAAGTATTCAGAAATATACAAGTTATCACTAATATTCTATAAGTATCTTTCACACTCTACCAATTATGTCTCACATAGGCCTTTTTCATTTTCAAGGAAAACACATTATACAAAATCGGTATTCTTTTTTTAATCCATATTATTTCTTACCTGAAGTATTTCACTACTCTCCTAACTAGTGTTCTATCTTAATTTTGCCCCCACATCTGTTAGCTTCTTGCTACTTAATAAATAGTCTTTAAAGTTTCTTGACTATTTACACTGAATGGCTCTCTACTGTTGGCATTTGGCATGGTATAAGTCCTCAAATAGCTAATCCCAACTTTCTAGCTTCATATTTTACCGTTCATACATAACTATAGGACATAGCTAACCTTACCTTGGTAAGCAGTACCATCCAATTTCTGTGCTGTATGCCTATTATTACCTTCCCTTTCTGACTTGTGACTTTCTACTTATTTGCTCTTATTTCCCAAAAACATAATCAAATAATATCCATTTTATTCTAGCAATCTATCAAAGTCAATAGAATGAGTTAAAAACTAGGAATCAATAAACCATTATTTAATGAATATTTCTCATGAACCTTTTTGGTCTATTTCTGCTTCCATTGGGGGCTCAAACATAAAAAGCACCAGGGATGCCAGGCGTGGTGGCGCATGCCTTTAATTCCAGCACTTGGAGGCAGAGGCAGGCAGATCTCTGTGAGTTCAAGGCCCACCTGGTCTACAGAGTGAGTTCCAGGACAGCTGGGGCTACTGGGAGACACTGTCTCATAAAAACCAAAACCAAATCAAACCAAACCAAACCAAACCAAACCAAACCAAACCAAACCAAACTAAACCCCCAAAAGCACCAGGGATATTTAGTCAGCATCTGCTTTGTAAAAAACACAAAACCCTTTTGACATGGAATTAAAATATTATTAAAAACGAAGCTATAAGCCGGGTGTGGTTGTGCACACCTTTAATCCTAGCACTTGGGAGGCAGAGGCAGACGGATGTTTGTGAGTTCAAGGCCAGCCTGGTGTACAGAGTGAGTTCCAGGACAGCTGGGGCTACAGGGAGACCCTGTCTCAAACACACACACACACACACACACATACACACACACACACACACACACACACACACACACACACACACAAAGAAGTTATAGCTGTCATCCTATTTAAAGAATTAAAACCTAAATTTGTATTTATTCTGGAAACTTCTCCTCCAAAAAAGGCACTAATTGGACAGTCAATTCTTAATTCTGCAGAAAGGTTATTCAGCCCTCTGGGATATGCATTCTAAAACGACAAAAAGAGAAGAGTTTATCACCAAATATTGATTTCAAAAAGACAAAAGAGTATTCTGATGGGATTCTCACCTTGAATGCCTCTTGTATCAAGGAACTCTACAGCCAAATACAAATATAAAGAAATTAAAGCGTCAAAATGTGGTATTCAAGGCCAAGGAGATAGCTCAATTGGAAAAGTGCCTTTTGTGCAAGCATGGAGACCTGAGTTCCAATTTCCAGCAGCCGCATAAAGGCTGGGCATGATCATTTACATTTATAACTCTAGGTTAGGGGATAATGGGTAACAGGGAGATCTGCAGCTCAATGGCCTACCAGCCTAGAAATACTAGAGCTCTAGATTCAGTGACAGATCCTGTCTTAAAAGGTAAAGTAAAAAGTAATAGTGGAAGACACCTGACATCAATCTCCGGCCTCCACAAGTGTACACATGCACGTGTACACTCATGCACACATGTACACACATACATCACACACACATGTACTAGATAGATATGATGGTACATACATACAATCCCAGATAACTGGGAGGCTGATGAAGATTACAAGTTTGAGGCTAGCATGGGTAATTTATTAAGACCATCTCTCAAAAATAATTTAAAAGTGCTGGCAATATAGCCTAATGGTAGAGTGCTTGCTTAGAATGCATGCAGTCCTGGGTTTGATCCCTAGCACAACAAAATGTGGTATTATGAACATATTAGGTTACCAAGAAAGACTTGGCAGTGTTCTCATTAAATTTATAAACTGGATATAATAAGATTGTCTCCATTCTCAATTCAATATCTATAAAGGGAATCATGCATTATTATTTTTATTTATTCATTTTATTTTATGTTTGCATATATGTAAGTGCACTCATGTCATGCAGTGACTGCAGAGGAAAGAATAGGCTGTCGAGTCCCCTGGAACTGGAGTTACAGATAACAGTTAGCCACCATGTGAGTACTGGGAATTGAACCCAGGCCTTTTGCCAAGAACAGTCAGTGCTCTTAACCAATTAGCTATCTCTCAAGCCCCTGCTTGTTTTGAGACAATATCTGTGTATGTAGCTTTGGCTGGTTTGGAACTCACTATGTAGATGTGGGCTGGCTGGAAATTTACAGCAAACATCCTGCCTCAGCTTCCCAAGTTATGGGATTATAGATGTGAGTGTTTTTTATTTTATGTATATGAATGTTTGCTAGTGCCTGCCAAGGACAGGAGAGGGCTTCAAATCACTGGAATTGGAGCTACAGATGGTTGTTAGCCACCATGTGGGTGCTGGGGATTGAACCCAGGTCCTCTGCAAGAGCAGTAAGTGCTCTTAACTGCTAGGCCATCTCTCCAGCCCCTACCCTATTTCTTTATTTCCTTTTACATATCAAGCATCTAAAGCTAATAACAAAACTACTTAAAGAGAACATTATTTAATAATAAATGTACATTTAAATTCTGATCCTTAAGGTGTTTTCCTAAACATAGTGCAGATGCCTCAAGGCAGATGTCTTCTTTAGAATATACTGTTAAAATGTATAGGAAGTGGATGACTATAGCTATACTAGCCACGGGCTTATCATATGACAATAAGGAAAAACCTTCACACTTCCATTCTGAGGATTAATAAATAATAAAAACACCTGTCTAAAGATTTACCCCAGATTTCCTAGTACTCATTTTAAAAGAATATTTGTTAGGGGCCGGGCGTGATGGCGCACGCCTTTAATCCTAGCACTTGGGAGGCAGAGGCAGGCGGATCTTTGTGAGTTCAAGGCCAGCCTGGTCTACAGAGTGAGTTCCAGGACAGCTGGGCTGTGGGGAGACCCTGTCTCAAAAGGACAAAATAAATAAATAAATAAATAAATAAATAAATAAATAAATAAATAAACGAATAAATAGAATATTAGTTAGGCTGGGTGTGGTGGTGTACACCTTTAATTCCAGTACTCAGGAGGCAGAGGCAGGTGGATCTCTGTGAGTTCAAGGCCAGCTTGGTCTACATAGTGAGCTCCAGGCCAGCTGGGACTAAAGGGAGACCCTGCCTCAAAAAGACCAAAAAAAAAAAGAGAGAGAAAATAGTACTCCAAATTTCTTTCTCAGTCTAATGAGATATTGCCAAGACTTGAAAAACTCTAGCCAGGCGTGGTGGTGCAAGCCTTTAATCCTAGCACTTGGGAGGCAGAGGCAGGTGGATCTCTGTGAGTTCAAGGCCAGCCTGGTCTACAGAGTGGGCTCTAGGCCAGCTGGGACTAAAGGGAGACCCTGTCTCAAAAATACCAAAAAAAAACCCCTCATTTATCTTTAGAAAAATCATACAATGCCATTATTTCTAATGTGCTTCTTTGAGCAATGTTAAACAGGTATGTTGTTTTCTGGCCAATACCTTTGAAGAAGATAAGTGTGCCAGAGTGGGTGCCCCATATTAGGGGCATGCAATACTTCTTGTACTGACCTGAGGCAGTCATTTGTGCTAAGAAGAGCAGGTACACAGAAGTAGCATCCAACTGCAGGTGTCCCCACTGGTCATCTCCCACGACAGTGGCACAAGTTTTGGTGTTGTACTTGGCATGGAGGCTATCCTTTGTACTCTGGCTGTACTTGAAGGACTCTACTTTATCGACCTGAAAAGAAACCAGTATGAGAAGGAGGCTCAGAAAAATTAGCCTCTACGCCACATTTGTGTAGTGCTCTAACATGTATCACTGCATTCTGCCTCTAGGCAATTGTGAATACTCCAAATATACTGTTACCTCTTTCTCCCTACACTGAGAAAATATGTTATTATTTTTTATTAAGAAATTTAATTAGAAAATACTATGAAGTGACCAAGACACCTATTTTCTGTTCATTGCGTCTTCAAACTTTCAAATGTGTAACAACAGCTTACTAAGAGATAACTCAGTGTTGCACATTTGTTCCTGAAACTAAAGTAGAAATTTTCAGATAAATTAAGACAAGAAGACATGTATGTGTGTGTGTGTGCGTGCGTGTGTGTATGTGTATATGTGTGTGTGTGTGTGTGTCTGTGTGTTTATGTGTGTATGTGTGCTTGGTGCCCATGGAAGCCAGAGTTGTTGGATTTCTCTGGAGCTGGAGTTCTGGGAACTAACTTAGGTCCCTGAAGAGCACCAAACTCTAACTGCTTAGGGCCATCTCTCACAGCCCCAAAAGATATATGATGATATATATATAGTAATATATAAGTATATACGATCACTATAACATATACATGAAAAGACAAAATGATATAATATAACATATATATGTATATATATCTGTATATATATATTTGTCTTTTTGAGATAAGGGTCCCCTGGTAGCCTCAGCTGTTCCAGAACTCACTCTGTACAACCAGGCTGGCCTTGAAACTCACAAAGATCCCCTGCCTCTGCCTCCGAGTGCTAGGATAAAGGCGTGCGGCACCATGCCCGGGCTGGGTGGTTTTGGTTTTGGTTTTTTTTTTTTTTTTTTTTGGTCAGCCAAGAGGTATATTTTAAAGATATCATGAACAGAGGTAATGAGAGACATAGACAGTCACAGAGAAAACATATTTCAGAAACTAAAGATCAGGAAAGAATAATTGGGAGCTCAGGGTAATGTGTGCTTAGTACACATGAGGACATGGGTTCAATTTCCAACACCCTCCAAAAAGTCTGAACAAAAAAACACTGGGTAAAAAGCAAGTAGTAGTGCATGACATGATTCCTGAAATGTAGTTGTCATTATTTATGCCTCTGATGTATGACAGTAATCATTATACCTTAAATATGGTTCATGAAATTAGTTACTATTCCCATTTAATCAGGCAGAAAGTATAAATATCTAAAGTACAAATAAAGTAGTAAAGATAGGGAGAGAAATGATCTGGATGACACCCCCCCCTAGTAAAGAGAGATATACAATAAATAACTATGAACAGTAATGATGGAAAATGTTAAAAAAAGTTTGTAGATAAGGAAGTTCAAGTCTGGAGTTGATTTATTTCTACTTTAGATTTGTTGTGTGCATGCTAGGAGTCCCTTTATGAATCTGGGCTACAATTTCTTCTAATGAAACAATCTTGACTTTCACATAAGGGAGATTCAACATGTGCAACATGTTTTAAGATCTAGGATACAATACAATGATTTTGAGTAAACTACTTTTTAATAAACATTTTATTATTTTTATTTTATAGGTATGAATGTATTGTCTGAATGTGGGCAAGTGCACCCATGCTGTGCAATGCTGGAAGAAGTCAGAAGGGAGTGTCGGATTCCCATGGAACTGGAGTTATGGACAGTTGTTAGCTGCCATATAGGTGCTAGGATTTGAATCCAGGTCTTCTGTAAGAACAGCCAGTACTCTTAACTGCTGAGCCATCTCTCTAGCCCCTAGTAAACTACTTTTGTACGATGAAAATATAATAAACTCAAAATATAAGTGGTAGACTTGTAAAAAATATTTGTGATACCTGTGACAAATGTTTAATGTCCATAATGTACAAGAGCTAAGTAGGCAAGAAAAAGTGAACTTGAAAAGAACAGAAGCAGACCAGTAGGCAATTCATTGATAAGAAAATGTAGATTTTCAATTCCTACATGATGTTCAGTTTCACTCAAGGTCGGGGAATGCCAACTCCTTGAAGTCCAAAATCCCTTATCGCCAATCCTATAATTGAAAATACTGGGGCTGGAGAGATTGCTCAGTGGTTAAGAGCACTGACTGCTCTTGCAGAGGACCCAGGTTCGATTCCCAGCACCCACATGGTGGCTAACAACCATCTATAATTTCAGTTCCAGGGGATCTGACACCATTCTTCTGAATTCCATGGCACTGCATGAATGGGTGCACTTATACACATGCAGGCAATACATTCATACAGATAAAATAATAATAAAAAAAGAAAATACTTTGAGCTGGGCATGGTGGCACACACCTCTAATCCCAGCACTCAGGAGGCAGAGGCAGGTGGATCTCTGTGAGTTCAAGGCCAGTGCCTGATCTACACAGTGAGCTCCAAGCAGCTGGGACTAAAGGCAGACCTTGTCTCGAAAAGACCAAAAAATAATACACTTGGAATAGATTTTTTTTCTACCTAAATTTTACACCAAAACTCATTTGGTGGAAATGCCAAATTCAAACTGATATAGGGCTATTTAAAGTGCATTACATTTATTTTTAAAAATGCATGTTTGCCTCAAAAGAGATTTTTTGATTATAGACTATTTTTATCCATCCATTCTAGACATGAGAAAATATATGATATATGCACTGTACTACCTTTAAGAAAATCTGAAAAATTCTTAGCTCTAGAACTGATTTGGCCCTAAGAGTTTCAGATGAGGTGTTTTTAGACCTGTATTGTCTTTTGCTCAGTGCACAGAATTGCATACAGTATAATGATTTTAAATATATTTTATTTATTATTTTTATTTTATGTATATGAGTGTATTGCCTGCATGTATGTAAATGCATTCCTGTCGTGCCATGCATGTGAAGGTCAGAAGAGAGCATCACATTCCCCTGGAACTGGGGTTACATACAGTTGTTAGCTGCCATGTGGATGCTGGGGCCTCTGCAAAAGCATCCATTGCTTTTAACTTCTGAGCCATCTGTCCAGCCTCACAGTAATGATTTTTTTTAAATCACTTATAAAGGGAAGAAAAGACCTGAAGGACATATTTCAGTGGTAACAGGGTGTGGAATCTAGACTTTCTAAAGTTAGAGTGTAATATTTGTGAAGCTGAATAAAAGGACAGTACTTTATTATCAAGATGTTGTCATAATGTGTTTTATTAGAGAAGCCATTCCCATTGCCGTACCTGTCTGATCATGCAGTGTAGTAGTCCCCTCATCAGCTTCACAACACTCTGCAGAAATAAATGGAAACAAGACTATTATAAACATGCTGAGATACAAGAACACTTACTCAGCAACTTCAGTTGGTACATGACCTTTTGAGAACAAGTAACCCTATCCTGGATTCTATTTACATGGCATTTACTTTATAGGGTCACAGAAGAACAGATTGCAGCTGAAAGTGCAACAAAAACTATAGTTTAAGATTCCTTTGAGTTAAAAAAAATAATCCAAGTTTGGCAGGTTCACATAAAAATAAGCCACCATTCTAGTAGAGGACATTCAGCTTGAGAAAAGGAGTGTGTCCGTTCATGAGGCTTAAGGATAATCTAATCTAATAAACACGCAGCCTAAAAGACCTCACAACATCACTTCTGTATTTTTCTGAACCAGTCAGGACTTAGGAGTCCACTGAAATATTTATCCAGATACTTTCCTTAAAGAATAATGTGAATTTTAAGCTAGAGCAAGTGTAAATGGAAATTTTCAGTTTGGCTCAATCCTTTCTCCATAAAAACAAAGTCACAAGCTTTTTAAGTTTCAACACATCACTATTACACTACTAAATCACAACTCAAGTATTTTGTTTTCCAATCATAACACTCAAATTCTGGCATTAACTATGTACTACATGATACCAGAAGGGCCCAGCAATAGTGGTTTAGAGCGCTGGCTGCTTTTTCAGAGGAACAGAGTTTGGTTCCCAGCACCCACATAGTGGCTAACAGCCACCAGCATCTCCAGTTCCAGGGGATTTGACACACTCTTCTGGTCCCTCTGGGCATTGTATGCATAGGTGCACTTATATGACACAAACACTCATATATATATAAAAATAAAAAAAAACAGTGGCATGAGTAAGGAATATGATTTGGAGCAACACAGAACAGAATAGCTTCTCCATCTCTCTAAGAAGCTTTCTGTTTCATAGCCTAGAAGAAATCCAATCAAGTTACTCCAGGGAGTGCTGGATCAGAGGTGGCTTCAGGACACATGTGAAAACTAATCTTCTTAAGGAGACACGTCACTCTGCTACTCCTTCAAAACATAGTCAAGTGAGACTACAAGCAAGCAACAGGCATGATAAAGATAAGTATTTAGTAAAATATGCTTGATTCTTTTTTGTTGTTGTTTTTGCGACAGGCTTTCCCTGTAGCCCTTGCTGGCTTTGATCTAATAGGGATCTGCTTTCCTCTGCCTTTCGAGTGTTGGGATTAAAGGTGTACCACATCAGGCTGTGCCCATTCCTTACAAAGCCTTTTGTTGAGGGAAAAGTACAAATTGTTTCCTTTGTAGAATCTCCTTTCTTAGGTAATTTCCAACTATAAATGCCCCCTCCACTTACCAGTAAAAATTACTTTTAAAAGAACTGACAAAACATTAAGGGGGTCACGTTTGAAAGACTGAGCTATTTATTATAAAGTAATGGAATGGACTAGAAATGCTACAAGAAAATCTCTATCATTCTTTTTATATATTTATTTTTATTTTAAATCTTATTTTTATTTTATGTGTATGAGTGCTTTGCTTGTATGTATGTAAGTATATGTGTGCAATGGCTTCCAGAAGCCAAAAGAAGGTATCAGATCCCTGGGACTGGAGTTATGGATGGTTGTCATGGGCCCCTGGAATCAAACTCAGGTCTTCTGGAAAAACAGTAAGTGTTCTTAACTGCTAAGCCATCTCTCTGGCCCCTTTATAGATTTGTTTTTTGTTTTTGTTTTGTTTTTATTTTTTATTTTTTGGTCTTTTCAAGACAGGATCTCCCTGTAGCCCCAGCTGTCCTGGAATTCGCTCTGCAGACCAGGCTGGCCTTGAACTCACAAAGATTCACCTGCCTCTGCCTCCCAAGTGCTAGGATTAAAGGAGTGCACCGCCACGCCCAGCTTATAGATTTGTTTTTAATTATGTGTATGTGTGTGTATCTCTGTGTAGGTATGTGCATGGGAGTGTACATGCCTTTGGAACCAGAAGAGGGCATTGGATCCCCTTGGTGTTGGAGTTATAGGCAGTTGTTGAGCTGCCTGGCATGGGTTCTGGGAGCTAGAGTTTTAACTGCTGAGCCAGCTCTCCAGCCCCTCTACTATTTTTC
This sequence comes from Rhizomys pruinosus, assembly GCA_009823505.1. NCBI lineage: Eukaryota > Metazoa > Chordata > Mammalia > Rodentia > Spalacidae > Rhizomys > Rhizomys pruinosus. The sequence continues at coordinate 201,135 of VZQC01003777.1, read as the reverse complement.
TGACAGGAGTAGGAGAAACCATTCCTTTCATAAACTTAAAGAAAGTATTTAACAGACCCTCTTCTATGGAGAGACCTCAGTTAATTCTGATGTATGTCGCAAAGTTTTCTCCCACATTCTTTTCCATCAGTCTTTGAGAAGAGCATACTGAGAATCTCTAATCAACCAATAGAGGTCTCAGCTTTTACACCTTTCTATAAGAAGCAAGGTTCTTTGGCTCACTTCATTGGCCTCCTTGCTACCTCACTACCTTAGCTACTTTATCCCTTGCCTCCTTATCTCTCTCTTTTTTTTTTTTAGTCTTCTTGAGACAGCATTTCCCTGTAGCCCCAGATAGCCTGGAACTTGCTATGTAGACCAGGCTGGCCTTGAACTCACAGAGATCCGCCTGCCTCTACCTCCCAAGAGATGGGATTTGCTTTTTTAAATTTTATTTATTTTTTTGTGTATGAATGTACTGTCTGCATGTAGGTTTGTGCACCCGTGTTGTGCAATATCACAGAGGTCAGAAGAGGGTATTGGATTCCCCTGGAACTGGAATTAAAGATGGTTCTCAACCGCCATATGGGTGCTGGGGATGGAACCCGGGTCCTCTGTAAGAGCAGTTGGTGCTCTTAACCGCTAGGCCATCTCTCCAGCCCAACACCTTGCTTTTATCAACATTCTTTACCATCTATCTCCACTGCTCCCATCCAAACTGTCTTTAGCTTAAACAGAAAACATGGGGACTAGTAGATGATTTCTGACTGTTATTTAAGCTTTGTTTCTCGTAACAACTAATAACATCCATTTCTGACTTTAATTTCCAGTTTTCAAGCCAGGATAAAATTAATAGGAATCATGGAGAGGTGGGAATTTTAGGCAGTATCAGTACTTTGTTTTTTTTTTTTTTTTCCAAATGGCTGTTTTCTGATTCAGATGCCCTAGATAGTTGATTATACACGTACATTCATATACCAGGCTTTTACCCACATGAAATGGTGCTCTTTCTCACCTATTCTCTCTGAGGATATGGATCTATGTACTGACAAAATTGCAAAATAAGAATAGACAACTGCATATCATCAAATCTATGCCCCACTCCCTTTCTCCGGGTATACATAAAATCAATAATGGATTAAATCACTACCAGGCTTTGTGGAACTAAGAACCAATATATACAGTAGGTAGAATACCTTTCTTTTTTTAATTATTATTATTTATTTTTGTATGTGTATGAATGTACTGTCTGCATGCAAGTCTGTGCACCCGTGTCGTGCAATGCCGCGGAGGTCAGAAGAGGGACTCAGATTCCCCTGGAGCTGGAGTTCTCCTGGAACTGGAGTTTCAGACGGCTCTCGGCCGCCATGTGGGTGCTGGGGATCGAACCCGGGTCCTCTGCAAGAGCGGTCAGCGCTCCCAACCGCCAGGCCATCTCTCCAGCCCAAGAATACCTTTCTAAATAATTTTAACTATCTGTTATATATCTGCCTCACCAATTGAAACTATGAAATATTTGAAAAAAATGGGGGGCAGACACCAGGTTTAGAAAAAAAGACTATAAAAAAAAGACTATACAGTATTATATACGTTTTTAGTATTTTTTTTTTTTTTTGCTCTTCTTGAGACAGGGTCTCCCTTTTTAGTCCCAGCTGGCCTGGAGATTGCTCTGTAGACCAGGCTGGCCTTGAACTCACAGAGATCCGCCTGCCTATACTTCCCGAGTGCTGGGATTAAAGGTGCGTACCACATGGGCTGGAGAGATGGCCTAGCGGTTAAGAGCACCGACCGCTCTTACAGAGGACCCGGGTTCGATCCCCAGCACCCACATGGCGGCCGAGAACCGTCTGAAACTCCAATTCCAGGAGAACTCCAGTTCCAGGGGAATCCGACACCCTCTTCTGACCTCCGCGGCATTGCACGACACGGGTGCACAGACTTGCATGCAGACAATACATTCATACACATACAGAAATAAATACAATTAATAAAAAATTTTTTTAAAAAGGTGTGTACCACCGCACCTGGGGGTTTTAGTATTTTTTAATTTTATGTGTACGAGTGTATTCCCTGTATGTGTGTAAATGTTCCCATGACATATAATGCCAATGTCAGAAGAACATGTCAGATTCTCTGGAAATGGAGTTATGGATGGTTGTTAGCCACCATGTGGGTGCTGGGAATGGAGTCTGGAGCCATCTTTCCAGCCCCTAAACAGCATTGTATTTTAAAAACTATCATGCCTAAATGGCTTATCAAAATATCATATATGTATCAATGTGGTATCACATTGCCCGTAATCTCAGTCCTTGAAAAGTGAAGGATCAGGAGCTGAAGGTCACTCTTGACTACATAGTGACTTCAAGGTCAACCTAAACTACATGAGACTCTGTCTCAAAAAACAAAACATATGTGTATGTGCATATTTATATATAAAGTAGTATAATGCTTTATAAAGTTATACAAAAAATATGTGGAAATATACTTACTTTTTGCTTTATTTTTTTGACATTTTGAAGCAGGGTCTCCCTGTAGTCCCAGCTGTCCTGGAACTTGCTATGTAGACCAGGGTGGCCTTGAACTCACAGAGATCTGCCAGCCTCTGCCTCCCGAGTGCTGGGATTAAAGGCGCCCACCACCATGCCTGGCCCTATTGGTTTAGTTTGAAATTTTCTAAAATAAAAACCAGAGGATGGGATGGGAATGTAGGTCAGAGGTGAGCACATGCTTAGCATGCTAAGGTCCTGGTTCCCCAGCACCAAAAGAAGTTGAAAGTTCCATATAAGCGTTCCATCTCATTTTCTTTCTCATATAGACTATGGGGTCTGGCACATGACAATTATACCAAAAAGGAATATGCTGAATGGCACAAGCCATAAAATGATCCAGAAGTTCCAAAAAAGAAGTTCTGAAAAATAAGTAATCCATATATAATTCAATAGGGACAGGGATCACACAAAACTGCTGGGCTTTCAAAGGAAGATAATGGTTTCAATTTTAAGGAAATGCATATGTGAAAGAAGCAGCCCATAAAAACATTAAAAGGGCTGGTGTAGTGGCAGGTCAGTCATGGTGGTGCACACTGGAGAGGCCAAGGCAGGAGGATTGTGAGTTCATAGCCAGCCTGAGTTACACAGGTAAGCCCTGTCTCAGGGGAAAAAAGCAAAGCAAACAAAAAAATTGGAGGTACCAATGTCCATGACTTCCATGAACAAAAAATCCAAACAATAGTAAACTTGAAATCAGAAGACTCAGGTTATATTCATGGCACCAATAAATTCAGCTTCAACTCAGTATAAGCCATTTGTTTATACATCATGGAGAATAATCCCCAATTCACAAAGCACTGTAAGACAAAATACTTCCAATTACGAGGAAGTACACTGCACAATGAAAAGTATTTATACCAGAGCTGGGCACAGTGGTACATGCCTTTAATTCCAGCACTCCAGAGGCAGAGGCCAGTGGATCTCCATGAGATAGAGTCCAGCTTGGTCTACATGGTGAGTTCCAGGCCCTGTCTCAAAAGACCAATAAAAAAGAAAATTATTTATACCAAACATTTGTTAGGTATTTCCATCACAAGGTTGTTAGAGGAGTTATGAAGACACTAACCTGGCTGGGAGCCTTAAAGGAGGGCACCAGTGTGATATAATCTTGAAAAAGTAGGCTAAGACAAGCTTTGCCTAGCAATCCAAAATGTTTGGGCTTTGCCTATATGGAAATACAGCCACATAATGACCAAGGAGGATGGAAATAATGTAATTTAAGTGTGTTTTTTTTACAACACTATTAGGTGATAAGGGTTGAGGTTATGGTTGAAGCAGAAGGGAAAAAGAAAGAACAAACTAAGAATTACCTGTATTTCATTTGCATGTATTAATAAGCAAGAACGACAATTCAACAGTGACCCTACAGGCACCATACTTCAGGACTGTTTTCCAGGACACTTGTCTAAGAAATTCTGGAAAGGCTGTGACATTTACTCCAACCTTATATTAAAAATATACTTTAGAGGGGCTGGAGAGATGGCCTAGCGGTTAGGAGTGCCGACGCTCTTGCAGAGGACCCGGTTCAATCCCCAGCACCCACATGGCTGCCGAGAGCCATCTGAAACTCCAATTCCAGGAGAACTCCAGTTCCAGGGGAATCTGACACCCTCTTCTGACCTCCGTGGCATTGCACGACACGGGTGCACAAACTTGCATGCAGACAGTACATTCATACACATACAGAAATAAATAAAATTAATTTAAAAAATTAAAAAATATATACTTTAGTATATAAAAGGCTCTGAGAGATTATTGAGTAAAGAAACATTCTGTGGGGCTCAGCAGTTAAGAGTGTCGACTGCTCTTGCAGAGGACCTGGGTTTGATTCTCAGCACCCACATGGCAGCTAAGAACCATCTTTAAGCTGGGCGTGGTGGGCACAGCTTTAATCCTAGCACTCGGGAGGTAGAGACAGGTGGATCTCTGAGTTGAAGGCCAGCCTGGTCTACAGAGTGAGTTCCAGGGCAGCTGGGGCTACAGGGAGACCCTATCTCAAAAAGAAAGAAAATAAAAGAAAAGAAAAAAAAAAGAAAAGAAAAGGGGAGGGGAGGGGAAGGGAGGAGAGGAGAGGAGAGGAGAGAGAAAGGAAGGAGAAAAGAAAGAAAGAAAGAAAGAAAGAAAGAAAGAAAGAAAGAAAGAAAGAAAGAAAGAAAGAGAAAGAAAGAAAAAAAAAGAGAGAGAGAGAAAGAAAGAAAGAAAGAAAGAGAAAGAAAGAAAAAGGAAGGAAGGAAGAAAGAAAGGAAAGAAAGAAAGAAAGAAAGAAAGAAAGAAAGAAAGAAAGAAAGAAAGAAAGAAAAAAAGAAAGAAAAAAGAAAGATTGATTCTGTTTAGCATATTCCAAACTTAATTGGCCTCATGCTCCACAGAACACACAATGGGAAACATTCCAAGTGCTGCTGTGAAGATGACTATGTAATGAGACCATCATTAAGACACAAGGTGAAGTTGGAAATGTGCTGTTGTTTGGTGGATTGTTTGCTTTTATTTTACTTGCAAAAGTGGATTTTCAGACACACAGAATTTGAGGAGCTACAGGATATGCAGACAAATAAAAACTGGAGCTTTGAATTAAAGTGATACCAGAGTTAAAAATATACAGAGTTAGAAATCATTCTTATAAAGGTAGTAGAAAAATTATGAGAAAAGATTAGATATGCCACAAAGAGAATAAACTGAGGGAGAAATAGAAGTTAGCTAAAGAGATAACTTCATTTGTCTGAATACTTACTTTTCATCGTTATAAGACTGTATCTAATGCCCAAGAAAAAGAGTATTTGTAAAAGTATGCATGTATACAATTCTATTTTCAATCTAGAATATGGAAGAGTTGAATCCATTCATTTTTAATTTTTATTTATTTTTGTATGTATATGAATGTACTGTCCGCATGTAGGTTGGTGCACCCGTGTCATGCAATGCCTCGGAGGTCAGAAGAGGGCATCAGATTTTTTTATCCATCATACTCTTCAGTTCTCTGATTTTATGAGAGGGAAGTTAAGAATCAAAAGAAGGGCATAATAGATTAACAATGTTTTGTAAAAGATCCACATAGTAATGGCAAGTTGGCAGCACATTTAATTTAATCTGTGGATATACTGGATTTCATCCCTGTCCATTTACTGGTCATAGATAAGTAATTATCTTATCTAAGCACATTAACTAGATCTGTCTGCACATCAGAATTACCTAGGTAATTTAAAAAATATTGATGTCTCAGGTCATCATTTCCAGATTCTTCTTTACTTGAACTCACAGAGATCCACCTGCCTCTGCCTCCCGAGTGCTGGGATTAAAGGAGTAGGCCACCATGCCCAGCCTAAATTGTTTTAAAGTAAGGTTCAGTAAAGATATTTTTGAAAAGCTTTCCAAATAATTCCAATATACAATGAGAGTTTAGAATTATTCATCTAGGTCAGGTATAAATCCAGCCCATGACAGTTTTTGTAAATAAAGTTTTATTGGAAAATCACTATGCTAATTCTTTATATTTCATCTCGAGCTCTTTTGTGCTGTACCTACAGAGCTGAGAAATTAGAGACAAGTGATGTATAGTGTCAAAATACTAACTCTTTACAAAGATGGGTTTCTGACCTCTGGTCTAGATTAATACTGACTCAGGCTTTTTAAAGGCTTTTTTTTAATGAGACATAATAATCGAATTCATTTTGATTCATAATCTAAGTCTGTAGAAATTTTAGAATTCCCACAGAAACTTTTTTCAAGTTTTTTTTCTATTTCCATGCTTTTAAATATTCTTTTTTTTCTCACAAAAGGGACTTGTGAATTAAATATTCTAAAGTTACTAATGTGGTGATATGAAAAATATTTTCAGCTTATGTGAAAAGTTATGTCATAGAACATTCAAATTTTTGAATTGACATTGAATGTTTCTGTACTTTTTCCTGCTCTTTCCACTTGGGTCAAATAAGATGTCAACTTACAGAATGATTAGCCAATAGTCAACAAATTTCTTCACATTATATTGAAAAAAAAAAACCCAACCAAATCACACCAGGTATGCAATTCCAGTTCTGATATTAATTTCTAGCAAAACAAAATAAGAAAATACTGAGATAAAAATAGCAAAACTTTCAAGATAGGATGGAGGATTGGAAGATAACATGTAGCTTTTAAAAATACTCCAATGTTGGGGCTGGAGAGATGGCTCAGCGGTTAAGAGCACTGACTGCTCTTGCAGAGGACCTGGGTTTGATTCCCAGCACCCAAATGGCGACTAAGAACCATCATAGGTCGGGGGTGGTGGCTCACGCCTTTAATCCCAGCACTCGGGAGGCAGAGGCAGGCAGATCTCTATGAGTTCAAGGCCAGCCTGGTCTACATAGTGAGCTCCAGACCAGCTGGGACTAAAGGGAGAACCTGTCTCAAAAAAAAAAAAATAATCCAATGTTTTCCAAATTTCTAGCATAGTATTTATATCAAAGTCTGTACTTCCTAAACTAGAGAAAAACTCTAACAATTTTTGTTATCACTTGAGAATGGCTTGAAAGAATTACAAATGCTTGCTGCTGCAATTTATCATTTATCATTTCTTCATGGTGAGACTTGTCCCACTGTCAAGAATTGCGACCTTGGGGCTGGAGAGACAGCCTAGTGGTTAAGAGCATCGACTGCTCTTGCAGAGGACCCAGGTTCAATCCCTAGCACCCACATGGCAGCTGAGAACCATCTTTAATTCCAGTTCCAGGGGAATCCAACACCCTCTTCTGACCTCTGTGGCATTGCATGACATGGGTGCACAAACCTACATGTAGACAGTACATTCATACACATAAAAAATAAATAAATTAAAAAAGGCTTTGCCTCATTTAATAAAAAAGAATTGCGACCTCAAATTATTTTGCTGCTCTTAAAAATAACCAACTCTCAGCTGGGCGTGGTGGTGCACGCCTTTAATCCTAGCACTTGGGAGGCAGAGGCAGGCAGATCTTTGTGAGTTCAAGGCCAGCCTGGTCTACAGAGTGAGTTCCAGGACAGCTGGGGCTACAGGGAGACCCTGACTCGAAAAGACCAAAAATAAATAAATAAATAAATAAATAAATAAATAAATAAATAACCAACTCTCAGTATTCTGATTTATGGATCATGACTGGAGCTCAGAGACCACAGGAAAAATTGGCTACTGTAGAGAGATCTTTTTCACCAATAGAAAATAATCCACCTATACTTAAAAAGAAATAACAGAGTCCTTCAACATTGAAAGTCCCATGTTACTCAAATGACTGCTTTCTTAGACATTTAAGAGGATGCAGTTCCCTTTGTGCTCAAAAGGATGCTATTTTACTGAGGGGGAGCTGCCTTAAAATTTGGCTTAAAGTCAGGGCTGGAGAGATGGCTCAGCGGTTAAGAGCACCGACTGCTCTTGCAGAGGACCTGGGTTCGATTCCCAGCACACCTACATGGTGGCTAAGAACCGTCTTTACTTAACCAGTTCCAGGGGAATCCGACGCCCTCTTCTGACCTCTGCAGCATTGTATGACATGGGTGCACCAACCTACCTGCAGACAGTACATTCATACACATAAAAAAAAAAAAGAAAAGTTGGCTTAAAGTCATCTGGTGACTCTGACCTCATTCTGTTTCCAGGAAATAGTACCATAACTATAAAGATCAACAAATAAAGTCTTTACTTGTATCTAATGTGGAAGGCAGTTCCATTTGTATAAATATCATGATCATTTTCAAAGAGTAAGTAAAATAGCAAATATCTGTTCCCAAATATTCTTCTCAATGAGAATAAAATGGTGGAACCTACAAAACACATTAACTGAGAGGATTATAAATTTAGACCTATTGCAGAATAGGTTTTTCATGAACAGACTGTGAACTTTTCCCTGAATCAGCAAGTTGTGAGTTCCACTGCAGAGAAACACTTCAGTTGTAAGAGGAAAACTTTTTAGAATGTAATTTTAGGAAGGTGGAAAAAGGACTACATCTCCTTCTATTCCTGTTCCCCAGTACCACAACCACACATCTGTATATGTTTTGTTTTGAGTACCTGCTCCAGTTCATAGGCCTTTGCCTTGTCCTCATCACGGTCTGCATTCTTCCGATAGGCCAGTCCCAAACCCCACACAGCCAAGATGCTGTACACATTATCTCGGACCCAGGCATCCTTCTGATCATAGCTGGCTGGAAGCAAGCCCGTCACTGGATTCTGCAAGGTCAATAAAATGAGGACAAGCAGCTAACCTTAGAGTGTTAAAGGAAACAAAAATCTATGGAATAATTTACTTGGGAATTTAAGTCTTTCTTCTATTTCCTCATTCTTAAGTTTTATAACCTTTTTGACCAATTACAGGCAAATACTATCCTTCAGCTTTAGTTATAATTGACAATAAATATTGTACATATTTACAGCATGCAATATGATGATTTTACACACATGGTCACTGTGAAACAATCACACAATCAAGTTAACACATTCATCACCTCTTATAGTGACCTTTCTTTGGTGTGTCAAGGATAGAGGACAAATTTCAAGTGTACAATAAAGCACTGTTAACTAGTCACATGCTGGTGCTAATTAGATTCACAGAACATATTCTTTTTAATTGTTTTCACTTTTTATTTTTTCTCAATATATATTTTTATTGAAATTTTGGCATTTCACACAATATATCCTTTTTTATTTTGGTGGGTCTTAAAATTTTTTATGTATATGAGTGTATTGACTGCATGTATGTAAAGGCATTGGATCCCCTGAAACTGGAGTTATAGACAGTGGTCAGCCACCATGTGAGTTCTGGTAACCAAACTCAGGTCCTCTGCAAGAGCAGCCAGGGCTCTAAACCACTGAGCCATCTTTCCAGCCCTCATAATACATCTTAATCATATTTAGACCTCCTCCCCTATCTGCACCCCTCCCCCACAGCCCCCTCACTGGATTTCATGCATTCTGTCAGAGATGTCAAGGCCTATTGAGTCATGTGAGCATATTCTTTTGTTAATTGAAACATATTCTTTTTTTAATCAGAAGTTTGTTCTCTTTCCACATGCCATCCTTAGAATAAGGCAAAGGACTGACCGAAAGTTTTCAAGTCCAAAATGTGGGCATTATATTTTAAAGACATTATTAAGGGTATGACTAAATGTATTATTAATGGAAATTTTTTTAATTTTTGAGTTAAAATCAACTACCAATAAAAAACCACCAATAAAGGAGTAGAAAAAAATATAACTAAAAGGCTGGGTGTGATAGTGTACACCTTTAATCCCAGTACTGTGAAGGCAATCTCTGTGAGACTAAGACCAGCCTGGTCCACATAAGTAGTGGCAGGGCAGCTGTAGCTACAGGGAGACCCTGTTTCAGAAAACAAAAGCAAAACAAAAAAGTATATACAGCCAGTGTCATTCTGATAATTCCACCACTCAAGAGACTGAGGTAGGAAGAATGATGGTAGTTCAAGGCCAGCCTTGGCTATTAACTGAGTGCTAGGCCATTCTGGGCGACTAAGACTGTTTCAAGGGTAAATTAAACAACCTCACAAAGTATAAGAAGCCAGGTGAGGTAGTACACACCTGAAATCCCAGCACTGGGGAGGTTAAACATGAAGATGGTGAGTTTGAGGTACACAATGAGACCTTCCCTCAAGCAATGAAGCAAATAGAACAAAACAAACATAAGACAAAAAGAGCCAAGAAAACAAAACGCACTGGTTTGTGCTTTGTTCAACCACTCAGGAGGCTAAGGTAGGAGGATTCCAAGTAAAAGACCAGCCTGAGCCACAGTGCACAGCTGTTTAAACAAAAGTATATACATAGTGCCCTGACCTTCACTACAGTCCTAAGGTCTCTTGGGATGGCTAAATGCTCCCTTCTCTCTTTGGGGGAGAAAACTGTAAGAAAATGTGGCCCAAACCTGAGGGGTGCTGGTGTAAGTGTCAATACCTCTTGCAATTCTGCTTTTGGAACTCAGAGGTGGCTGAGGGAGAGGGGACCACGGGGCTCAGAAACCATCAATCACCCAGGGGATCACAATATCTAGATGGGGGTCTGGGCCATCTATGCCACATTCTGGGTTGTTTCAGGTTCGACGCCTAATTTTCAATCAGACTCTTTAGAGAGCAGGAGAAACACAAATGTGATCTGTGCAGTCACTCACACCTCACCCTTGCCTACCCTTACCTGATGGCACAGGATGGTCTGATGCACCAGCCGAGCATAGCCATCCAGGCGGACCCCCGAGTTACTCCTGCTCCTCATCGGGCCACGTTTCGAATCCCCTCTGAGCAAGGGCCGCAGGACCTGAGGTTCTCGTGGAGGCTGTGACTCGCCCACCAGGGAACAGCGGGGCCAGGCCTGCCAGCCCTTGCCAGCGTTCGCTCCGGCGGTGGCCGGTGGGTCCCGCTAGCGCTGCGGCTGCCCCCGGAGTCCACCCCACCCGGCGGCCGCGCACTCCTTTTCTGCAGGGTTGGCTTCCGCCCACGGCGGACTCGTCGTAACTCTTAGTCCCTGGTGGCCTCCGAGCACCTCTCCCGCATCTTCTGCTTCCGTCCCCGAGTCCGCGGCGGGCCCCAGGCTCGGCTGGGGACAGCGGCAGGTCAGCGGCGCCACCTTCCCTAGGGAGCGCTCGGAGGCGGGGCGCAGGTCTGGCAGCTGCGCACTACGCCCGCCCGTGGGCTCGGCGCCTGTGCGTCCGCCCAGAATGTGTCGCTGTAGGCCATGTGCTCTCCCTGGGTTATTTCGAAACACTTCGAGTGACTATTTTAATTTTCCCTACTTGCTCTTCTTACCCCTGGGGGACTAGTTTGAGGAACGTCCGGTAACTTCAAAACTGAAAGGAAAGAAGCTCAAGGTCGATTTCCGGGTCTTTATTACGTTTTTTATTTTGACTGAACAGTCAGACTGAGCACTACACTCTGAACGCAAACCACAAAAAGCGCCCCTGGGGTCCTGTCCTTAGAGACCGAGGAGTCTGCGGATGTGGGAAGGCGGCGGTGTTTGGGCGCGTGGGGGAGAGAGTGGCGCTAGAGGATGGCCCAGCAGGGCAGCTGGCCCTGGGTCCACCTTGGAAGGTTTCCCCCTTGCGCACTAGGGAAGGAGCCCGGAGACAACAAAGATTCAGCTGAAAATAAAGGGTGAAAGGGGGCCGGGGAGAAAGACTGCGGGGCACTCGGTGCACCGGCCTTGGGGAATCCGCCTCCTGGAGGCGGTCCCAAGTCCTTTGCTTCCTCGGCCTATGTCCCCACCCCCACCAGTTGCTCTCTGCGGTTCCAAATCCTGCACCCCTGTCAGGGCTCTGCTGGAGTACCACCTGCTCTCTGAATTGCGGGGTAAGAGAATTAGACCGGTTGACCTTTCAAGTTCTAAATCTAAGCCTTCCCTGGCCGTCTCGCTCAGGCCACAGTGATTTTGCATTTTCGTTCATTCCCCCCCTCCAACTTTGGTCTCTCCTTACAAGCTTTCTTTGTATCACCACCCGCTGCCTCCACCGTCGCCTCTTTCTCTCCCGGTATAGCATATAGCCAAGCACCTTCGAAGGTGACTAGCAAATATTTGATAATGATGCCTACGGGGAAGGTCTCAAGAACTCAGAACTGGGACTTTCAGGTTAAACAGCCAGTCAATGATGCAGTTCAATACAGTGACAGGGGATTCTCCAGCAAATAGTTTCCATTGCAGTTACTACCTACGCAGAGGCAGTGACTGGCAAATAAGCCACTTCCCTTAGTGCACAGGGAAAGGGAGTTCATTTTGGAGAGAAAATCCCTCCCTGTGCCCCTAATTCCCTGACATCTTTCCCTCAGACTGTAACCTCAGAAATCTTTTTCTCTGCCCTTGTCCTCTTCAAGTGCATGCCCTATTTGTCTTCATCTCAATATCAATTAAACGCATTCTCAAAACGTTAAAGCAGTATATACTCACTAAAGAAAACTTGGAAAGTACAGAAAAGGAAAACAAAATATTGAAATCACCCATAATCCCTCCACACCACTATTAACATTTTAATCCATTTCTACTATTTATGTTTCTTCTGCATAAACCTTCCCTAAATAGGACAAGACTGATAATGCCAGAAGTGAGATATCAGTAAGGAAGCTAATTAGCTGGCTGTCAGGAGACCCTGTTAGATGGCATGGGCTTTGTGCTTTCAATCTCAGTCCAATTTGGACTTTCAGTCTTGTACTCTCAGAAACTTGATCTGCTCAGTGTCCCAGAACTGGTAAGACTCAGGAGGCTGACTCATGCTGAGAACCTCACAAAAGCTTGCTGCATGGAAACCAGAATGCTGTTTGAGAATGAAGTATAGAACTATATAACACAGCTTATGTTAGCCTGGCCACTACATCACCTTCCTTTTGTAAGTTGTAACCCTTTTTACATACCAGGTGCTATTTTATTTTGTTTTACAGAATGACCCTATGAATTAGGTACTCTTCTTCTGATTAGTGTATAGTGATTGTACAAAATACTGGGTTTCATCGGAGCATATTAATAATTAAACCTGAGAGTTGGAGATATTAAGGCACATGAAAACTAAGTAGTTGGTGGTGTGATCTTCCATGTTGCTTTCACTGACTCTCTGTCCACTTATGCTTCTATGGCTCACTGACACATCCTTTCTTTAGATATATCAACATTGTCAAACTATAGCTCTCTCATTGGCCCAAAAGCCACAGGTTTGTTTATTAAATTATTGCCATGTAAAAGTTGCACATATTTGTAGAGTACCATGGGATTTTTTTAAATTTTATTTATTTTTGTATGTGTATGAATGTACTGACTGCATGTAGGTCTGTGCACCCATGTCGTGCAATGCCGCGGAGGTCAGAAGAGGGTCTCATATTCCCCTGGAGCTGGAGTTCTCCTGGAATTGGAGTTACAGACGGTTCTCAGCTGCCATGTGGGTGCTGGGGATCGAACCCGGGTCCTCTACAAGAGCAGTCGGTGCTCCCATCCGCTAGGCCATCTCTCCAGCCCCTGGATGTTTTAAACCATACATACGTTATGCAATGTTTAAATTAGGGTAAGCATATCTGGCTTCTCAAACATTTATCATTTCTTCGTGGTGAAACATTCAAAATCCTTTCTCTTAACTTTTTTGACTTATGAAATGAATTATCCTCATCTACAATCAAGCTAGAACTTCTTTCTCCTTTCTTCCATCTACCATCAATTTAGTACACCATGGCCAAAGCTTCTATTTCCCCCCACCCCATTCTCTTCAGCTTCTGGGAGCTACCATTCTACTCTCTGTGGCATTACAGGGTTTTTGTGTTTTGTTTTAAATTTATTTTATTATTTTTTATGTGTATGAGTGTACTATCTGCATGTAGGTTGGTGCACCTGTGTCGTGCAATGCTGCTGAGGTCAGAAGAGGGCATCGGATTCCCCCGGAACTGGAGTTAAAGATGGTTCTTAGCCGCTATGTGGGTGCTGGGAATCGAACCTGGGTCCTCTGTAAGAGCAGTCAGCGCTGCTTAACCACTGAGCCATCTCTACAGCCCCAGCATTACAGTTTTATATTCACATATATGAGTGAGATCATGTCCTACTTGTCTTATCTGTGCCTGGATTGTTCCATTCCTGTTGCCACAATGAAAAAACTCCATGCTTTTGTTTGGCTGCTTTCTTACCTTTTCTTTTCTTTTTATGTGTATGAGGGTATTGCCTGCATGTAGGTAGGTGCATCCATGTTGGGCAATGCTGACTGAGGTCAGAAGAGGGGATCGGATCCCCTGGAACTGAAGTTACAGACAGTTGTTAGCTGCCTTGTGGGTTCTGGGAATCAATCCTGGGTCCTCAGCAAGAGCAGCCAGTGATCTTAGCCCCTGAGCCATCTCTCCAGCCTGATTTGTTTGTTTTTTGGGGACCAGGACTCCCTGTAACTCCAGTTAGCCTGTACCTCATTATGTAGACCTCAATCTGACAGAGATCTGCCTACTATTGCTTCCTGAGTTCTGGGATTAAAGGTGTGCACTACTACATCCAGGTCAAGAACTTTATCCTTTTCAAGGGTCAGTACTATTGTGTTTTCTTTACCTTCAACAAGTAGTTTTTCCTCCATCCTTTGGTTCTTGTGCTGTGATAAACATGGAAGTTCAGAAGTCTCTTCAACATGTTGATTTCATTTCTTGTGCATATATGTCCAGGAGTGGGATTATTTGATCATATGCAAATTCTATATTTTGGTTTCATGAAAAACTTCATGTTGTTTTAAATAATGACTGTTTTCATTTATATTCTTATCACCATGATACAATGTTACTTTCCTCCACATCCTTGGCAGGACATTAGGTTTCTTGAAAATGCTGTTTTCTCTTTGATTCATTGTTCATTCATTTTATAATTTAACTCTGAAATACAGTTTTATTTCCCAGTTTCTAGGAACATTTTACTGTTGCTTCCTTAAGGTACTTAGAATTCTCAAACATACTGACTTTTAAACTTTCACACTGTGTAAATATTATTCATGGTTTTACATTTTTATAGTAATGTCTATATATTTTTTTTGTCTTTTTGAGACAGGGTCTCCCTGTAGCCCCAGCTGTCCTGGAACTCACTCTGTAGACTAGGCTGGCCTTGAACTCGCAAAGATCCACCTGCCTCTGCCTCCCAAGTGCTAGGATTAAAGGCATGTGCCACCATGCCCGGCATAATGTCTACATTAACCTTTCTTCTATTTTATGTTCTGCACTTTGCTTGGATATTCTTCTATTATTAATAATATTATTACTAAATTAATTTCTTATTTATTTATTTATTTATTTATTTATTTATTTATTTATTTATTTATTTTCTTTCTTGAGACAGGGTCTCCCTATAACCTCAGTTGGCCTGGGAACTCACTCTGTAGACCAGGCTGGCCTTGCTAGGATTAAAGGTGAGCTCTACCATGCCCGCCTTAAAGGCGGTTCTTAGCCGCCATGTGGGTGCTGGGAATCAAACCAGGATCCTCTACCAAGAGCAGTCAGCATTCTTAACCGCTGAGCCATCTCTCCAGCCCATAAATTTCTTTTTATAGAGTCCATAAACTATTTACTTTCCATCATTTGTGATTTAAACTTTAAAATTTATTTGTAAAAATATACAACTAATATATGAGCATAGTCTCATATATTATAGTTTCAATATTATATCTAAGGTTAAGTTCTTCATGTTTAGTACTACAGTCTTCTTTATTCCCCTTCCTGAAGGTAGATATGATTATTGCATTAATAAGTATCCTTCCAAATTGTTTTTGAAGGATTCATATACATACACACATACATGGACATATTCATATGAAATATGTAGTATTATTTTCTTTATATTTTAATTTAATCATTCATTAATTTCTTGTGTATGTATGCAGTGTATGCATGGATGTGTGTGTGCATTGACCACTGTCTGGGCCCACATGTGTGTAGGAGGACACCTGAGGTTTGGTTGTTGTCTTTCTCTCTAATTTACCACCATATGTTTTAAAAAATATTTTATTTATTATTTTTATTTTATATCGATGGGTGTTTTGTCTGCATGTGTGTAAGTGCACCACGTTTGTGCATTGCCCTATAGAATGGAAGAGGGTATTGGATCCCCTGGAACTGGAGTTACAGTCAGTTGTTAGCTGCCATGTGGATGCTAGGAAGCAAACCTGAATCCTCTGGAGAATAGGAAATATTCTTAATTGCTGAACTGTCTCTCCAGCCCGATTTACCACCTTATATTTTGAGACAGGGTCTCTCACCAAAGCTGGAGCTCACTGTTTAGGCTGTCCAGCCAGTACCCAGAATCTACCTGTCTCCTTCCCCCAGCACTGGGGTTACAGTAGACCACTGCCACACCTGGCTTGTATGTGGGTGCTGGGGATCTGATTGCAGAGTCTCATGGTGGCATAGCCAGCACTTTACCCTCTGAGCCATCTACACAGCCCCTCAATTTTTTTTCACTTTATGAGATGAGGTTTCAGGTACCCCAGACTGCCCTTGAACTTCCTGTGTACCTGAAGTGCCTTGAACTCTTGGTTGTCCTGCTTCTACCTCCCACGTGCCAGGATTACAGGTGTGCACCACCATGTCCACTATTCTTTTAATAGCAGCAGTGCTATCCTATACTTATATTTTACAGCTGGACTTATTCTCCCCAAATTATGTCATGGTGACCTACTCCTGTTATTACATAGAGATCTTCAAGCACCACGGTTTATGTAAACATTTCTCTGTTGATGAAACTTTGATATCTGTTTTCAAATCAGAACACTTGAAAATGGCACTTCAGTGAACATACGTATGTTTTCCTGTGAATGATTACAGATATTTTGGAAATAAGCATTCAAAACTTGATAATAACCTCAAAGACATTGAAATTATCTGCACCAACTCGTTCATGAAAGTTTCCATGTCTGTATTCTTTTTTTTGGGAGGGGGTTGTTGAGACAGGGTCTCTTTGTAGCCCCAACTGACCTGGAACTCACTATGTAAGGCAGGCTGGCCTTGAACTCACAGAGATCCACCTGCCTTGGCCTCCCGAGTGCTCAGATTAAAGGCGTGGGCCACCATGCCTGGCTTCCAATGTCTGTATTCATATTAGCACTTGCTATTATTGTTTTTCAGTAATCTGATGGTTACAAATTGTATTATATTCTTATTTTCACTTCCCTGGGTGCTAATGCTAGTCACCATCTTTGTATGCTTATTTGATTTAATTATATTTATTTAGAATATCTTTATTTAATTTCTTGCGAATAACTTCAAATACTTGTTACTTTTCTATTGGATCTTTTTTGTCTTTTCTTTTTGATTTATAAGAAAAAATTTAAATACATATTCTGAATTTTAACTATTTTCATGTGTATGTATAAGTGTGTGTGTGTGTGTGTGTGTGTGTGTGTGTGTGTATAAGCCCAAGGTCAGCATTTGTTTTCTAAAACAGGTTCTCTTACTGAACCTGAAGGTCATCATTAGGCAAGGCCAGGTCACCTCTGGGCTTCAGGAATCCACCTGTCTTTGTTTCCTCCCTGCTGAGGCTGGGGTGGCAGGCATTAGTCGCTATGGCTTCTGAGGATCCAAAGTCAGGTCTTCATGCTTGTGCAGCCAGAACTTTACCAACCGAATTATCTCCATGGCCCCCAAATTTTACACTTTTTCAAAAAGAAATGTAAATGATACATTGTACATTTTCTGCTAAGTACTTTAGATAATTAGCATTACTCAGAAGGCCTTTTTTTTTTTTTGGTCTTTTCGAGACAGGGTCTCCATGTAGCCCCAGCTGTCCTGGAACTCACTCTGTAGACCAGGCTGGCCTTGAACTCACAAAGATCCGCCTGCCTCTGCCTCCCAAGTGCTAGGATCAAAGGCGTGTGCCACCACGCCCGGCTCAGAAGGCCTTTTTTATTTAGCTTCTATTTTATTTTTGAGTTTTGGAGACAGTGTTTCTTGTAGCCCAGGCTAGCTTCAAAGTCAGTATGTAACCAAGGATAACCTTGAACATCTGGCCTGTTTTTCTTTAGTTTCTGAGTGTTGGAATTACATGTGTGATATCATGCCTGATCTATGCAGTACTGGGGATCGAAGCTCAAGGCACCAGGCATGGTAGGCAAGCACTTTCAGAACTAAGCCACATCCCAGATCCCTGATTTTATTTTTCAGTTAAGACAAAGTTATGCATGTTTTACCTTTTGTCTGAATTCATAAGGCTTTTTGGTATATTGAATAAAGGATACTTCAAAAATTCATGTCCACCTGAAAATTATGAATGTGATCTTATTTGTTAGAATCAAGACCACATAGGTCTATTCATCGTATTCAATTTCTTTCACTTCATTTTACTGCTTTTCAAAATAACAAATTATTTTTATGCATATATAGTTTATTTTTTTACTCTACATAGTATCGGAAGCAAAATTCAAATTTGTTCTACCTAAAATACAGAAGACAACATTTTCTCTTTTAGAAAAGTCCATTTTCAGGGCTGGAGAGATGACTCAGAGGTTAAAGTCACTGGTTGCCATCTCTGTAGTCCCTCATTAATTATATATATATATATATATTTATATATATATTTTTATATATAAATATATAT
>VZQC01003777.1:135468-177118 GCA_009823505.1 Rhizomys pruinosus | reverse complement strand
TATGTGTATGAATGTATTGTCTGCATGCAGGTCTGCGCACCCGTGTCGTGCGATGCCGCGGAGATCAGAAGACAGTCTCGGATTCCCCTGGAACTGGAGTTCTCCTGGAACCGGAGTCACAGACGGTTCTCAGCCGCCATGTGGGTGCTGGGGATCGAACCCGGGTCCTCTGCAAGAGCGGTCGTCGCTCTTAACCGCTAGGCCATCCCTCCAGCCCCGACATTGAACATTTTTAAAGATGTTTCTGAGCCATCTCCCATTCCTCACTTGTGAAGTCTCTGTTCAACTCTTTGCTCCATCTTTTGAATGTGATTCATTTGTTTTCTTTTTTCTTTGTTTTTTGAGTAGTTTATATATTCTGTATTTTATGGGTTTGTCTTTCTTTTTTTTAATTTTATTTATTTTTGTATGTGTATGAATGTACTGTCTGCATGTAGGTTTGTGCACCCATGTTGTGCAATGCCGCGGAGGTCAGAAGAGGGTCTCGGATTCCCCTGGAACTGGAGTTCTTCTGGAATTGGAGTTACAGATGGTTCTCAGCCGCCATGTGGGTGCTGGGGATCGAACCTGGGTCCTCTGCAAGAGCAGTCGGTGCTCTTAACTGCTAGGCTATCTCTCCAGCCCCGGGTTTGTCTTTTAATACCGTTCTCTTGGGATTGTTTTCCTTCCTCTAGACCTATGATGTGGAGGTTTGATCTTTTCATAGTGTTCCATATTTCCTGGTTGTTCCACTTTTGTGTATTTTTAAATTTTTCATAATCTTTACTTGAGGTTTTTAGTTGTTCTGTGTTATCTTCCAGGTCTGATATTCTTTGTTCTGCTTCCTCCATTCTATTTCTGAGCCTTTTTCCATTCCTTTCCTCTTGATTGGATGAGTGTTCTATTACCTTTTTCATTTCATCCTGTGATTTCTTTAGTATTTCCACTTCCTTTTGGAGCTTCTCAATCTCTTTCTGTAGCTCCTTGCTTCACTGGTTGGCTTCCTTTTTTATTGTTTCCACTTCCTTCTGGAGTTTGTCATTCTCTCCCTCTAGATCTTTGTGGAGTTTGTCATTCTCTCCCTCTAGGTCCTTCTTGAGTTTTTCATTCTCTTTCCTTAATTCTCTGACTTGTTCTTGATTTCTTTGAATATGTCTGTAATTGTTCCTCTAAGATCTGTGTCCTGGGTCACACCCAGGGGGATCCCACTGTAGGAATCTCACATAGGGTTGGTAGAGCTTTGTGTGGACTTATCCTGCACCTTTCCCATGTTGTCCCTTCGTCTTCTCCCTGGCATGTGGGTTTCCCTTTTTGCCTGTATTCCAATGCGAATCACAAATGCCTCTTCACTGTGTTGAAGGCTTGCTTTGCTTGCCTCCTTCAGATGCCTTTTTTTTCTCCTTGTTTATAGAGTGTTGACTTGTCTAGGTTTCAGGCTTTCAATTTTGTTTATATATTGGAAGTCTAAATTACTCTTCCCTTTCTGTTCTGAAGGTTCTCCAAAAAATTCCACTTGGACACTCCCTCAGCAATTCCAATTGGGGAAGGGGGGAGATATGTGTGGCTTAGCCAGAGCCCCAGTACTCTGTGCTTCAGGTGGTCCTGGGAAGTCCCTGATCTAAGTTCTGTGCACTCAAGTCTCACAGTGGCAACAGGCCCACCTTTAATACCAGCTAGCAGGGCGACTCAGCCCTGATAGCCACACAGGACAATGATTTAATTATCCAACAAACAATGAAACAATTATCCAACAATCCAGAGATAGAATTATCCAACAATCCACCTGGCTGAACCGCCCGGCTCCCACCTGTACTTCAGGTGCTCCTGGGAAGTCCCTGATCTAAGCTCTGTGCTTGATTTTTTTATGATTTTTTTAATGATTTTTTTAAACCACCATTCAAGTATGATCATTTTCTTTGGAGTCCTCAAAAACATATGGATTTAGCTATTGGAAACATCTCAGTCCAGTACAGTTATTCTCCTTACCAATGCTCACATCGTCCCGTCTTTGGTGAGGGGGAACCTCTACGCCCTATGTTCTTTTCACTTAATCCTAGTGGTGTGAGTGCCTCCATGCTTTCTGAGTAAGCAAGGTGTAGAGGTTCTTCTTGTACATTTCTAGCCCCAGACTAGAAGCCCGCCATTTTTCCTAGGACCCACTGTTCCTTCAGTGTAGAACAGTATTTCCAGATTAAAATCTGGGCATGAGCATCATGATCCTTCCATTTTAAATTCAGGACTACAGGATTTTTACTTAACCTTAACAAATTTTAAATCTTTTCTTCCATGGCTAAATTTTGGTCTTGAAACAACAACAACCACAACAACGGCATATCACTCGTTTGCTTTAAAAAAATCTCACAATAAACAGACAACAGTTTCATAATAATAATGCAAGCCTTCTAGCACTAAGGATAGAATTCTTTCTAAGAGTTTGAGATTTTTGGGGCTGGAGAGATGGCTTGGCAGTTAAGAATGCCAACTGCTCTTGCAGAGGACCCAGGTTTGATTACCAGCACCCACAAGGCAGCTAAGAACCATCTTTAAGCGGAGCATAGTGGCACATGCCTTTAATCCTAGCACTTAGGAGGCAGAGGCAGGTGGATCTCTGTGAATTAAAGGCCAGCCTGGTCTACAGAGTGAGTTCCAGGCCAGCTGGGCCTATAGGGAGACCCTGTCTGAAAAACAGAGTTTAAGATTCTTTCACAGATATTTTTATCTTTATATTGGGAAGTATCCTGTCAGAATGTATGTTATGTGGGGATTGTGGCTTTTTTTATTTGTTTTTCCTTTTTTTTTTTGTTTTTGGAGACAGGGTCTCACTATGTAGACCTAGCTGTCCTGGAATTGTTTATGTAGACCAGGCTTGCCTTAAACACAGAGAGATCTGCCTGCTACTGCCTCCAGAGTGCTGGGATCAAAGCTGTTTTCCACCACACCCAGCACTGTTGCTGTGTTTTAAAGGCTGCCTGGGTGCTCACCTGAATGCATAGGTTGGTTTGTTTCATTTTGATTTGGGCATTTAATTGCTTTTAAAAAATTCTTTTGTAATTATATATTTATGTAGTTCCAAAGTCAAATCTATAGAATAAGATATACTTCAAGAACTTGGACTGGACATTGTGGGCCTGCAATCTTGCCATTGAGAGGCTGAAACAGGAGGATTATGAATTTGAGGTCAGCCTGTACAACATAGGGAGACTCTCAAAGAAGTATAGCTTCTGCCAGACACAGTAGCATACACCTTTAATTCCAGCACTTATGAAGCAGAAGCAAGAGAATTTCTTGAGATGGATGCCAGTGTGGTATACATAGCGAGCTCCAGGACAGCTGGGGCTATTACAGAGACCCTGTCTCAAAAAAGTCTAGCTTTTTATTTCTGCTTCTTTATGCTCTGTATACTATAGTAGTTCATCATTTGAATGGTCCTTCATTTATATCAGTACTTTGTTGAAAGATATTTGCATTTTTCTAATCTTATTATAAAAAGTTGAAATTAGTAACTGTATATATTTTATTATCTATGTGTTTTAGGTACATTAGTTAATACTAAGAATTCGTATTGCTAGTTCAATGGAAAAGTATAATTTCCCTAGATATTATGAGATAACTTTCTATTGGGGGCACTTTCAATTTGCTTTTTTTAGTTTTGAGACAGGGCCTCCCTATAGCCCCAGCTGGCTTGGAACTCACTATGTAGATCAGGCTGGCCTTGAACTCACAGAGATTTGCTTGCCTCTGCTCCCAAGTGCTGGGATTAAAGACGTATGCCACCACACCCAGAAGCATTATCCATCTGCATTCCTACTATGAATGTATCTAATTTTCTACTTCCTTGCTAATAAATTGTGGTATCAATTTTGGAGTTGGTTACTAGTCTTTACAGTTGTATGAACTTTGGAACTACATAAATATTTTGCATTTTTTTCAAAGCCAATTTTTATTGAAGCTTTGTGCATTTCATACAAAGTTTCCAATCAAGCCTAGACCCATTCTTCCTTCCTTCCCCCCCACCCCATCAGAGCTCATGCATTCTACCAAACATGTTTTTCATCTTTTTCTCAGTTGTTTTTAAATTTTTCGATGCAGAAGTTTACTGTTTCGAGTAGATGTTCACCATTTCAGTCAGTTCTTTGACCCAGTCTTTTTGTTATTTTTATTGTTGTTGTTCCTTCCAATCTGCATCACTCCAAAATATGCACATGTGCATGCCACATATATCTTTTAGCATCTTCAGCTTATGATTTCTTTTTTTTGTTCCCATTTGATTTTATATTATTCCAAAATATGCATACATATACTCCACACATAAATCAAAGTTACAAAATCTGAAAATAAACTATAGGTTAATCCCAAAGCACATTTAGAGATTTACATTTTAATAGTAGCATTGCATGCCTATAAAAAGAAGTATAACTTTACATTCTCTCTTTTGCTCTAGAATATGAATATTAATATTCCTATATGATAGAACACACCATAGGATTACATAAGGATAAATTACGAATGGTCATAACATGTATCAATAGAAAGAGAAAATATTATTTTACAAAATATTTTTAACTGTTAAATATAATCCTTTTTTTTTTTTTTACCAAAAGATGTCATGTTTTCCCCAAGGAAGTGCTTGAAGGTTCCTCCCTGGCAAACCCAAACAACCATCAATCCTGCCCCCGTGCTCCACACTGGGGTCCCACTCCCATGGTCACCCAAATGAGGTCCAGCAAGTGTGTGTCCTGTCTTGATCTTCCTGCACTGGTCTCCATGACACAGCATGGGTAGTCCAACAATGGCAGTCTACACTCTGAAGAGGTTGAAATCCCAGTAGCCACTCAGTCCACACACTGGACATCTCTGTAGTCCCCATCTGGCATTGAAGTTTTGAAGGATTCTCAAGTTTTATATCTGAAATACAATTTCTCAGACCTTATTGATTACTTATTTCTGGTTATACTTTCCTTTTTGGATGCTTAAGGCCACACAGTCAGCCCAGATTAACCAAGGTTTCTGTTTTCTCAAGGTCAGTTGAGGATCTGGTCCTCAAGGGTCACTTGGGTTTTTTTGGGTAGCTCCTGGCTCCTTTTGGTTTTTCAACCACCAGTTCCATCCACGCAGGACACGGGTCTTGCTAGACCAGGCTTCTCTCTTTTTTTTAATTTTTAAATTTACTTTTGTATGTGTATGAGTGTACTGTCTGCATGTAGGTTTGTGCACCCGTGTCGTGCAATGCCGCGGAGGTCAGAAGAGGGTCTCAGATTCCTCTGGAACTGGAGTTCTCCTGGAATTGGAGTTACAGATGGTTCTTAGCCACCATGTGGGTTCTGGGGATCGAACCCAGGTCCTCTGCAAGAGCAGTCAGTGCTCTTAACTGCTAGGCTATCTCTCCAGCCCCCAGGCTTCTCTCTTTGAAGCATGAGCAGACTTTCCTCTTTTGTCCAGCCAGGGTGGACACTGGCTGGAGTCCCATCCATGGCTCTCCAAGTCCTCCCCGCACAGGGAAGACTGGTGACTCACATTTGCAGGACATTTCAGGAGGTGCTCCCATGCATATTCCCCTGAGACTTAGTTGACCTCTGAGGGCAAGGAACAAAGTTATCCCTTCAGTCCATCAGCCAAATTGGTGCACCCATATCGTACAATGCCACGGAGGTCAGAAGAGGGCGTCGGATTCCCCTGGAACTGGAGTTAAAGACGGTTCTTGGGGCTGGAGAGATGGCCTAGCGGTTAAGAGGGCTGACTGCTCTTGCAGAGGACCAGGGTTCAATCCCCAGAAAAAAAAAAGTATGGTTGTTAAGTACCCAGAAAGGCTAAGTTACACCAGCCTGATACATCACACCTATACTAAAATTGTATCTTCTGGAAAACAAACTGTTATTTCCATAGTTCTCAATTCACCTTTTTCCATTTTAACTTCATGTTACAATGTAATATATATACATGTCCACCATCGTATACCAAAAATCCATAGTCTGAAAATAAATGGTAGGTTAGTTTTAGGACCTATCTAGGGATTCATAATATAAGGGCACAGTTGTGTTCAGATCATGGGGAATATAGCATTAATGTTGCTCAATTTGCCTTAGAACTAGGCACTTGGTGCTAGCATCCACAGATGAGGGATACCATTCATCTTTTGTTTTTTCTGGCATTTTTATAAGGCAAGATGAGCACCTTTTAGGACCATTTCTTCTCATTCTCTCTTTCCTTCTCTCCCTCCCTCTCTTCTCTCCTCCACCCTGTTTTTCGAGATAGGAGCTCATGTAACACAAGCTGGTCTGGAACTCCTGATGCCTCTGGTGCCTCTGTCCCTCAAGTGCTGGGAGTACAAGCCTGCACTACAACCTGTTTTATATTTTCGTCTCTGTCCTTTATATGTCCATGAGGTTTGCTCAGTTTTTTTCTCTTAGACTGTTGATCTTTTGATGAATTAATTGTAGGACATTTTATAACATTTGGGTCTTGAATCATAGCAAGAAAGGCTTTCCAGAAATTCCAAGGTTACAAAGTAATTTGCCTGAGTTCTACTAGTGATGATTATTATTTCATGTTTTCATATTCAAATGATTGTGTAGGGGCCCAGGGTCCACTCCTTCCTCACCCCCAATCGCTGTGAGATCAGCATGCTGCAGGTCCTGGGAGATTTGCTGTTTACAGTAAATACCTCTTCAGTCACAGATCACACAAGTTCTGCATCAGTTTTCAAGCCAGCTTCTTTATTTTATGGGAAAATCTTTCTACAGCTTTTCGTGGCAGAATCTCAAGCAATCTCAGGCAAAATCTCTGATGGCAAAATCTCTACTTACTGTCTTTTGTTAAAGGCTTATAAATGGAGAAAAACAAAATGGCTCAGAAAGCCTGCGAAAAGGGCTAGGGTTCTAAGGAAATGTGCTTCACACAAAAAAGATGGGGAGAGATAACTCCAAGAGAACAGGCTTAAGTGAATTAATAACCTGGGCGGGGTGCTAACTCAATTAAGGTTAATAGGTGAAAAGAATAAAAGCAAGGAAGACAGTCTAGCAATAACAAGGACCAAATGGAGCCTGTCCCAGGATGTTTATTCCAGGGAACAAAGGAATTTAGGGTTTGTGCTCTACCCATCTGGTGTTCCAGACACAGGGTCATAAAAAAAGAATTCTGCTTTCAGTACTCATATCCCTGTTTTGGGCAAAGCGGCAAGTTCAGAAACTCCTGAAGTCGTGCTGTTCTGAATTAACCCATTCTGGGCTACAGTATAATTGAATAATTTGAATTTTATTTTGGTACACAGTGTGAAGTACAGACCTACTTTATTTTGTCACATGCTATTCAATTTAGAATTGTCTGTCTGAGGATCCAAACTCAGGTGTTCATGGCAAGAGCCTCAGCCCCAGCTTTTTGTTCTAGATTGAGCTGTGTCTACTTATGTGAAAGTGCCCTTTGTTTTCGATTATTGAATCTTTATTCCCTTCAGTATTCTTCTTCAGGATATTCTAGTTAATTTTGCTTACTTATTTTTGCATATGAGCGTAAAATCAGAGCTTCTAAAAATAAGCTCGATTGATTTTTTTTTTTTTTGGTCTTTTTGAGACAGGGTCTCCCTTTAGTCCCAGCTGGCCTAGAGCTCACTATATAGACTAGGCTGGCCTAGATCTCACAGAGATCTGCCTGCCTCTGCCTCCTGAGTGCTGGGATTAAAGGAGTGTACTGCCATGCCCTACTTTTACTGGAATGATCTTAAATTTATAAATTAAGATTGTAAAGGAGGACAGTAAAGTTCGTTTGAAACACAGCAACTGTAGACAGTTCTGTGTGTTGTCATACTAGAATGTATACTATGGTCACTGCTCCCCATTGGCAGTACATAAAGTTCAATGGCAGTGCAACATTTTAATGGATACAGTTCATGAACAGAGGATTTCCAGCAATTCTTTCACATTGTCTTGGCTACATAGCCTCAGCTGCTTTGTGTCTCTCACTATATAACTTGTACATTTAGCATTCTATGTAAAGGCAATTAAAGAAGTTCAATCTGTAAATTGCATATATCATGTACAATATTTTTAGAATGTTCATTTCCAGAAAAATTAGGAAATACTGAAAAGCTGCCACAGACCAGAAGAGACTAGGATTCATGACAACCATGTACACTAAGGAAACCTGAGTCCATTCCTAAAACACTCAAGAGACATTAATGGAAAAACTGGTGATTATCAAATAAAAATTGAGAGTTAATTATGGTAATGCCATAATGTTGGTTTTGTAGATTTGATAACATACTACCAAGATATAAAATGATAACATTGGGAGAAAATGAAATTGGAGAAGGCATATAAACCTGTGTTCTCTACTATCTCTGCAACATTTCTATAAATCCCAAAGTAGTCCAAAATCAATGTTTATTTTACCAGAACTATATTGCTAGGACTGGAGATGATGCAGGTTTTCTGTCGTTTTTTTTTTTTTTTTTTCTTTCCAAGATTCAGGATTGTTTGACTTCTGAATCAGATGGTAGATTAGAATCAGCATCTGAGTGGCAGGATGAATACATTCAAGAGAATGATAGTGACTAGGGTTGCTGCACCGCTGTGCCAAGCTGCTCTCACCAACTCCTCCATTCAGTGACCAACACTAGCTGTACACCCCAGAAAACTTCCACGAATTGACCTGAGCTGCTTGATGCCAACACTCTGTTAGGATGCCGCCACTGCTGCGCCCAGTGGCTGCAGCTCTCCTGTTGATGACATTAATTGATGAAAGGACTGGACCAGGGTGATCACAAGAGTACATAGTAGAAGGAAACTATCAGTAGATTGTGAAGACAGCTTGGGGGAAGTACTTTGCCAGATATATCTCAGACAAGGGATTAATATATAAAATATACAAAGATCTGCAAAAATTAAGTAGCAAGGGCTGGATAATTCCTCTCCAGAATTTGGTATCACTTGTTCTCTCTATCTTAGCCAGTCTGACTGGGGTAAGATGGAATCTTAAAGTTTTTTTTAAGTGGCATTTCCCTAATTACTAACGAAGTTGAACACTTTTTATTTTTTGGTATTTTTAAGATAGGATCTCCCTTTAGTCCCAGCTATCCTGGAGCTCACTCTGTAGACCAGGCTGGCCTCGAACTCACAGAGATCTGCAAGCCTCTGCCTCCCAAGTGCTAGGATTAAAGGCATGCACCACCACGCCCGGCTAAGTTTTATAAAATATGGATAGATCACTGTGGCACATAATGTTAGAGTCTGTAGTTAAACAAAGGGGTTTCTGAAAAGATAACTATAAGGGTTCCTGGAACTCACATCATTGTAAACTCCAAGCAAATACTCTGGTATTAGAGAGTCCTACATTTAGGCTTTCTCAAACACCACATATGAGGAAACACCATTTTGGAACTGTAGTACATAATAACTATTAGGATATTCAATGGTCTCCAAGTTTTGCTTTTTGGGGCAAACTTGGGGTCATTAATTCCCATGGCTCTTCTGCCACATAGCTGTTCTATAAGACTTCCTTATATATAAGGCTTTCTTTTTTTATTTTATTTATTTTTATGTGTATGAGTGTATTGTCTGCATGTAGGTTGGTGCACCCATGTCGTGCAGTGCTGCAGTCAGAAGAGGGCATCGGATTCCCCTGGAACTGGAGTTAAAGACAGTTCTTAGCTGCCATGTGGGTGCTGGGAATCGAACCCGGGTCCTCTGCAAGAGCAGTCGTCGCTCTTAACTGCTGATCCGTCTCTCCAGCCCCTCCATAAACTTTCAGTCCTTCAAAATATATAGATCTTTGCTTTGTAACCCCCTATATTCTTCTAGCACACATAGNTCGGATTCCCCTGGAACTGGAGTTAAAGACAGTTCTTAGCTGCCATGTGGGTGCTGGGAATCGAACCCGGGTCCTCTGCAAGAGCAGTCAGTGCTCTTAACCACTAGGCCATCTCTCCAGCTCGTTTATAAGGCTTCCTTAATCTTTCTCAATGACATCTTTCAGCTGCGTACAATAAACAGGGCCTTGGTAGTCATCCAGGATCACTTGACTTTATGCAACCTTCATGGTCCATTGGTTCCTTCATCATAACCAACACTGTCTGGGTTGGTAACTGATAAAAGATCCTCAACTCATGTGGATTTCTGTGGATTCATCAAAATTCGAACAGGTGATCAATTTTCACTAAAATGGATTACAGGCCATGTAAGTAAGGGTGTACAGCAATACTGTTTAGGGTTTAGACATATTGTGCTCCCCACAAAAGCTAATGCATAGAAAGGTTGGTCCCCAGTTGGTAGCATCATGTAAAGAAGTTCTAGCAACTTTAGGAGAGACCTTGTTAAAGAAAGTAGATCACTGGGGTGAGTCATTGGAGATCTGTTATCCTTGGCCCCCTTCTCTTGTGTACTCACTGCTTCCTGTCTTCTATGAGGTGTGGTTGCCTGTGCCTCATATTCCTGCTGCCATGATGCTGTGCCTCCCCATGGACCCAGAATCAACAGGCTGTCTTGGACTGACTGACCCTTCTGAAACTGTGAGACAAAACAAACCCTTCCTCTGATGAAACATTTCTCTAAGGTATATCTGCTAACTGCAATGCAAAAGTAGTAGATCACTCTAACCTACACCATCAATAGCACATTCTGTGGAGTCTCACTACGATCATAGTCCCCTTAAAGTGCTTATTGATGGTATCTGGCATTGATGTTTTGACTGAAAGAATAAGTTATCTCAAATCGAAACAGACCATGTTAAAAATTGGGTAAGCTGCCAGTTGTGGTGGCACACTCCTTTAATCCAGAACTTGGAGGGCAGAGGCAGGAAGATCTCTGTGAGTTCAAGGCCAATCTGGTCTACGTAGTGAGTTCCAGGACAGCTGTGACTACTGGGAGACCCTGTCTCAAAAAGAGCAAAAAAACTTGGGTAAGCCAGGAGCTGGAGAGATGGCTCAGCCATTAGGAGCACTGACTGCTCTTGCAGAGGACCCAGGTACAATTTTCAGCACCCAGATGGCAGCTAACAACTATCCTTAACTCCCGTTCCAGAGGAATCCTATGCCCTCTTCTGACCTCCTCAAGTATTGCATAACAGTGGTGCACTTACATACATGCATACAAAAAAATAAAAGATTTTTTTTGAATTTGAGTAAGCCAAATTGACCCCACTGAAATTTCCCACAGCAAAATTTGAACCTCCAGTAGAGACACTTTTGGGTTCCACATCATTGATTCCCAATTGTGACCCCCCCCACTAGAGCTCCCCTACTCTACAGTCGACAAACAAATGACACTTGGATCCAGTGCATATAATATACTGGGACCAGCTGGGGCCATACACAGAACAGGGAAACAACCGGCACTACTTTTATAGAAAGAAGGTGCTACAGCTCAAAAATAGAGATGCTGGTAGATAGACCAACATCTACCAACATGTATTTCTTGCTGAAAGGTGGGAAAGCACCTAAGGTGGCTGGCCTTCTGATGTCAGTATTTTATTTTATTTTATTTTAATTTTATTTATTTTGGTATGTGTATGAATGTACTGTCTGCATGCAGGTGTGTGAACCCGTGTTGTGCAATGCCGCGGAGGTCAGAAGAGGGTCTCGGATTCCCCTGGAACTGGAGTTCTCCTGGAATTGGAGTTTCAGACGGTTCTCAGCCGCCATGTGGGTGCTGGGGATCGAACCCGGGTCCTCTGTAAGAGCAGTCGGCGCTCTTAACTGCTAGGCCATCTCTCCAGCCCCTGATGTCAGTATTTTAGAATAGCATACCTGAGTCTACTTATTCATCCCTTACAATTCTATGTCTGGGTTGTCTCTCAGAGCCCTAGAACACAGACAAGACCATATTCCTATAAGTAGGCACCCCAACATCCAGAGTGCCTACTAGAGATTTGAAAATATTATTGTGGCTCTTTTTAGCTAGCACTGGGCTGGCTATGCCTGATGACTTAAGGCTTGGGGTTAGAACATGGTTTCCATGAATAAATGCTAGCACACCTGGACAATGTTGCACCCAAAGTATCCCTAGCTGTAGCGGACAACCATTCTTCTACACTGTGGCAGACTAGACACATTGCACTATCCTGAACAGCTGTCAAGCTGAACAAGAAATAATGTGATATTGTGTTTGTAGTCCTCCTCTGAGGCATTTTCAGATTAGTCATGATTGAGTTTCTGGCCTTGTGCACTGCATACATCTCCTGAATCTTCCCCCAAAGTTGTATTGGCCTTTGGAACTCATCACCATTATCCAGTCAACCCTCATATCCCAAAGGCTCTCCAGGGCTCAGACAACATCCATATTCTAAGCTTCTGGGTCACATCCTTCTCCCCTGTTCTCCATATCAAAAGCAGTTAAGTACTTCTCATTGACTCCCACCTTAGGAGTTCAAATCCATTAATATTACAGCTAAAACTTGTCCTCTGTGCTTTCCACAGAGAAGCTACTGCTTAAGGCTAGCCCCGCGCTAATCAGCATGTGTCTACAGTTGAAGCTGTTTCCCAATGCTACGCCTTCTCTCTGCTCCCATAATCATGACACCTTCTTATTTGCCATGAGGCTAGGTTAAGCATGACTTAACCATACATGCTTATGGTTACTTCCTCATTCATACATACTGTAATTGGAAACTCCTCTTCCCCCACATGTGAAGGGAATCTGAACAATAGAAGATTTGGAAGGGAGCAGGCTCATATGCACCCTGTTCTAGACAACTTCTGCACAATAGCCCACTTCTCCAAACTCTCCCTTAGCATATGTGCCCTCACAGTGCTAGCCCTGCCCTTCTTCCTCCACTTTCCCAGACTCCATGGACTTTGAGAAATTGGTACTTTCTTCAGCATTATTTAAAAACCTCAAAGGGGTTTCCTATCTCTCATGTATTTTCAAGTACTCTCCACAACTCTCTCCTCTTTGAGTGACTCAGCTCTTGTGGAATATGCCAGAGTGAGCAATAAATATCTGCGTTATTGAGGCTGTAGCTGCATTTGGTATGTGATTCTTCTCAACTTTGATACCTATCTTGAAAGTAGACAGGGAGCCACAGGCATGTCAGCTTGCCAGATTATAACATCCTCACTGAGAGAGTGAAGAAGATGTGATAGATTCACCCTTAAGTGAAATACCAGGCAACATCAAGAAAGAAATAGCCATGTACACAACATAGATGGATCTTAAAAACACTGAGAGAAACAGAAGTCAAATAAAAGAGAACACCTGATGGTTCAGTAGGTTAACAGTTACAGAATGGGCAACATTAATAGCTGCTGACAGAAGAAAGTTAGTTGTGCCTGGGGAAAGTGGTGGGTACTGACTAGAAAAGAACACAGGGAGCTTTCTGGGAGTGATTGAAGTTATCTCTATTCTGATCTGTGCAATAGCTACACAGCCCAGGGCATTTTGCAATAATCAGCTATCTCTACACCTACCCTGGATTTGTGCATTTTTTGTATGTAATTTATACTTCAATTTGAATCCTCTTAGCAAAAAAATATCCCCACGCAAATTGGCATGCCAGCTTTATTTTGTTTTTATATTTTCTGCTCTAATTCTCAATTGTGCTTCTCAATTCTTTTATTCCTATCATTTTATTGTTTCTTGTACTGTAGCTTACTTAACAACCCAAGGCCTTGCGTATGGTAACCATATGCTCTTAAAATACAATGCCAGAGTCTCTTTTAACTAGTGACTTCAGCATAATTAGAATGATGTTTGTTATGATTTTTCATATGAAGACTTCTTCATGCCTCGATAACTCATCACCTGTGGACAACACATAGCTTAACAATCTTCAATATTTGGAACATCATTGAAGGTGAGAATTCTATCAAAGGAGAATTTCCTTATGGATGGAAGAGCAATTCATATAGACCTGTTGTTTGGTCATTTTGGAAAAGAACAATCTGGAGGAGAACTTATCAAAATACAAATGATCTAAAATAATAGTTGAAGTCAGGTTTGTGGCTATATGCCTGTAATCCCAGCAGTCACCAGGCAGAGGCAGGAGGCTGACTGTAAGCCAGTGTAGCCTGGTCTACATAGTGAATTCCAGGTGTCAGATCCAGTTCTATCTCCAAAAGATATAATAATTAGAATAAGATTGTGTTGCCTCAAGATAAGACAAACATAAATAAAGTACACAAAGTCAAGAAATTAACCAGTGTAGATGTACAATTTGGTAAGCTGAAACAATACTGGCACTTAGAGTCTATTTTGAAATTATGAATATTTAAAAAAATACTGGTTAGTTCAAACTCTCCAAAGTAAAAGTCTCACTTCAAATGGGTTGTCCTAAGAGGTCAGTGGGTGTCCATTTAGAAGTAATTTTATGTACCTACACTAATATATTTTCACTTACGTTAATGGATAATTTATTTTGAGGGATTTTTATTTAGTGATATAAAAGTGCTATAAATTCTAAATATTGTTCCTCAATATTTTTTGGATTTTTGTTTTGTTTTGTCCTTGAGACAAGGTTACATGTAACCCAGGCTGCTCTCTAATCAGTGTAGCTGATTCTGTCCTTAAACTCCTAATTCTCCTCTCATTTTCTGGGATTATAGGCATGTTCCACCATGCCCAGCTTTCCACAACATTTTAAAATTCAAGAGTACACTTTTCTTTGTATGAATACACATAGATCTACCTGAGTTTTTAATTTGGACATGACATTTAGGCACAGTGTAGATTTTTAACTCATTCTTTCCACGAATGTTTCTAATATTTTCCACTTTGGTAATTATTACAGATAAAACGGCAATAGCAATTCTCACTTACATCTCCTTATGTTTGAGACTGAGTGGTTTCCTTGGATCAGGGTGCAATGGAAAGAACAAAATATAAGATTTCTAGCTAAATTTTAATTTCACATAAAGAAGTCATAATTATTTAGGATTTAGAAATTGTTTTATTACAAGTATATCTCAAAATTGCATAGGAAAAATGTACACTAAGAACATTTGTTGTTTGTGTGAAAGTCAAGTGTGCCTGGGTATCCTTTTTAAAATTTATTTATTTATTTATTTTTTAAGGGATTCACAATATAAGAGCACAGTTGTTTTCAGATCATACTAACATTACTCAGTTTGCAATACAATTAGGTATTTGGTATAGCATCCGCAAATGAGGGATACCATTCATCATTTGTTTTTCTGGGACTGTGTTACTTCACTTAACATGATATCTTCTAGTTCCATCCAGTTACCTGCAAAGTTCAGGATGTCATTCCATCCAGTTACCTGCAAAGTTCATGATGTCATCTTTCTTTATCGCTGCTTAGAACTCCATTGTGTAGATGTACCACTTGTTCTCTATCCACTTGTCAGTTGAGGGGCACTTGGGTTGGTTCCAGCACTTTGCTATTATGAAGAGAGTGGCAATAAACATGGCTGTGCATGTATCTCTGTGGTAAGATGAGTCTTGTGGGTACATACCCAGGAGTGGTACGACTGGGTCAGGTGGCAAGCTCATTCCGAGTTTTCCAAGGATTCTCCACACTGCTTTCCATAGTAGCTGTACGAGTTTACGTTCCCACCAGCAGTGGATGAGTGTTCCCCTTTTCCCACACCCTCTCTAGCACTTGGTATCATTTGTTTTCTTGATCCTTGCCAATCTGGCACCATTTCCAGGATGAATATCTATAAATGAACATTTTTCACAAGTCTATATACACTGAAAAGTTCAGTAAAGGGGTGGAGAGATGGTTCAGCAGTAAAGAGCACTGGCTTCTGTTGTAGAGGAACTGGGTTTGAGTCCCAGCACTCACATGGCAGTTAACAACCACTGTAACTCCAGTTCCAGGGAAATCCAATGCCTTCTTCTGACTCGGTGGGCATTGCATGACACGGATGTACTTAAAACACATGCAGGCAATATGCTCATACACTTAAAATAAAAATAATAAAAGTTCAGTAAATATTGTGCACCCATTTCTGGTGTTTTGCCACATTCAGTGACCACCCATTTAGTTTTCCTGGCCAATATTTCTCTTTGTTTCAATCAGCATTTCTTCCATCAGTGCAGCCACTTAATTTCTGTCTCAGGCGAGGACATTCACATGTTTTGGGCCTCTTTCTAATATCTTACATCTCTAGAATATGTGGCTTGGCATAAAGGTGGGGAGCCAAGGCCAGGGCTGAAGCACAAAGAGCAATGCAAGGAGCAGGAACAGACCCGTGACTCTGCTCAGTGACTCCATCCATCCCTCCCACTGAGCATGTTGCTGTCAGCCTGGGTGGTCCCTCTTCTGGAGTAGGCTTGACCTTTCCCCTTTCCTTAAACTACAGAGCCCTGTCTTGGCTAGATGTAGACAGAGGAGGGGGTTGGGCAGCTTTCTGGAATGGCTGCAAAGCTTTGTCATGGGGAGAGCAGAGAACTGGAACAAGTTTCACACTGGAGGCGGACTGAGAAGGCTCCAGGGAACAGTTGCCTCCAAATCCCAGGTCAAACCCTTCATGTGGCAAACAACCTGCATTTCGTGGGCAATGAAGAGAAGGCTATGTACTATGGGCAGAATATTAGTGAGTCTGTGCAGCTGAGGATTTCTACACTTCCTTAGGCTTGCTTGCTTTTCTTAAAAAAAAAAAAACACAATTAGAAAGCCATTTGAAGAGTGAGACCATGTGAATCATTGATCATGAAAAGCCTGTGGGTGAAGTTTAAAATGCGTGTCCAAATGAAAGAAAAGTCTTTGAGGTTTGTTTGAAAGCAAAATATCTCTGTGTTGATAACTGTCTGTGGGTGAGAGTCCAGTCTGGAAACAGGAACGATGCTGGGTATTTGGGCTGAGAACACAGAATACAAAAGTTGCCTGAGCAGTAGAAGGCAGATGTTTGTTGAAAGGAGGGAAAGTGCACTTTTATAAGGGTTCAGAAGCTGTGGGTGCAAAAGAGCAGGTCCCAATTCAGGATGAGAAAGAGGGGAGGGTGAATATAGGGCACTCTCCCTCCCAAGTTTGAGTCAACCTTCTTCGAAGAGTGTGTCTGTGAAATGTACATGCAGCCTGCTAGGGGTGGAGATACTCAGTGGAGAGTTGGGGTCTGTATTGCTCTATAGAAGACACCATTGCAGGCTGGGGGAGCGTGACCTTGCGCCAAAGGGTGGAGCTGCCCAGGGCCTGGAACTTGTGTCTGCTGGCCTCTGAGCTCCTGTAGTGAATACCAGGAACTGGAGAGTGGAACCAGAAAAGAAGCATTTTCTTGTGTGGGCTTGAAAGGTCTGTCTTGTGCTCTATGCCTTCAAATCTTAACACTCACGTAGCTCCCGTAGGAGAAAGGCTGAAATGATAGAGACCACCATTTCTACAGTAATGAGGGCAAAGAAGGACTGATTTAGACTTGGTAGATAGTAAGTGACCAACTGCCTCAGTAGACGTCAGAAAGAAGCTGTGTACTGTATTGAGTTCAAAGGCAGTGAAGTCCCTCCCAATAAAACCGAGGACAGAAAAGGAAGTTTCATATGACTTGCACTATACAACATGGTGCCATGGTCTCAGTCAGCATCATAAGAAAAAGGAAAGTTAATATTTGCAACATGCTGCCAATACCCACTGAAAATGGATTTTAATTAAGGAGAGTTGTTATTAAGGTCGATTTATATCAGATAAAATATAGAAAACAATTGGGCATCCTATGTGCCCCCAAATAATTAGAAGATATAATGGGAAAATATTCAGTTCAATTCACATCAGCAGCAAAGCAAAATAAAATTCATTGATAGGCTTAAGAAATATGCAGTAGGTGTGTAAGGCAAGCTATAAAAATAACTGAAGCACTGTAAATAGAAACCAGATCAATGGCAGGTCAGAAGATTTCATGGTGAGAATCCTCCCCATTTTACTGATGTCAACTGTCCTCATGCTGAGCTCTAATTATCAAGCAATTCTGGTTATCATCAAGCCAAGGTGTTTGAATCTTGGAAAACTTTGATCCTGTTGTTCACAGAGGACAAGATTTTCTCAAAGTATTTGCAAACAAAGAATAATGAAGGGGAACTAGTTCTACTCAGATAATGAAAACGAAGTTTAAGTCTCTATACTAGAAGGAGCTGTCACAAAATCCCAGCAATGAGAGGTTTGAAAAGCATCCAAATTGTGTGGAAATTTAAGAAAGTTTGTAGTGAGTGAGATACACAACCTGCCATAGACATTTAGCCCTGGGCAAGAGGCTGGGTGGTCCTGTCTAGGGAGGGCAGGTGGGAAAAGGGACTTATAACCTGTTGGACATGATACAATAAACAAGAGGCACTGGCTGGGGTGGAGGCCTCTTCTTATCAAAGTGCCATTAACTTGGGAAAGGTAGATTATAATTAATAGCGTTCTGGAAGGTCTAGTGGAGAGTAATATCCAAAAGGCACAGAGTTCCCCTCCCCAGATTCACGGATCGGAGAGAAAAGGGAAACACATGTGCATCTCTCGACTAAGGCTACCTTTTCCCCAGTCCATTTTTCCAGAGGTCGTGGATGGCCACCAGGCGTAAGCAATGTGTGTATGCTGTGGGACATAATAATGAGACAAACACAAAGGAGCGGTCACCAAGTGCTCAGTCTTGGCCAGGCCCTGAGCAAAGCCACTCCAGTCGAGTGTGTGAGGAGGAAGCAGCAGGGCCTGCTGCTAGAGAAAGCCCACACTCCTGGGCAGAGGCATCTGATAGAGAGCCTTCTCCACTAGCCGCAGGAAGAGGGAGACGTAGATGATCCCAAAGGACCGGTTTGTCCCCAGCAACAGCCAATAGGCAGCTAGGGTTTGCTCAGAGCCTGGCCTCCAGGCTTCTGGTCTCTTCCAAGCCTAGCATCAGGGGCCCCCACCTCTGGGAGCAGTGCCCCCGCATCCTTCTGGCCGCAGCCTGCAGTACTGTCCCCGGCCTGCGGGGGCACTGCGAGGCGGCGCCCGCGCCTTCCCACAGCTCACAGCAGAGTCAGAGGACAGAGTCAGGCGGCAGAGGCTGCGCCCCATCCCCTGTCTGCGGCTTCCTGGTCCTCCGGCTCTGAGTGCCGCGGCCTCGGCGGGAGCTCCGGGTCTTCTCGGCGGCAGGCGCGGCGTCCGCGGCGACGTCACGGTCCCCGCGGCTAGGCACTCAGCGCTCGGGCCGGCCGCCTATGCCCGTGGACGCGCATCTCCTCCCCGAGTTCCTGCTTCCTGGGCCAGCCAGAGCCGCAGGTGAGAACGTCCGCGGTAGAGGTGGCACCCAGGGCCTGCGGGTCTCAGTGGCCCCCTGGCTTCCTTCTTCTGTCCTCCTTGTCCAGGAAACCCCGCGGGGGCGCCTGCAGCGGGGACCTAAGTGCTCCCCGGATCCACTTCTTCTGAGGCACGTAGCCCCCGCCCAGGTGCTTCTGCGAGCTCCTTTATGGACCCCACACACCCCTAGGGGTTCCCCTGCTGCGCACCCCGCGGGCCCCACCACCCCTGGCGCGCATGCCCAGAGGCCCCGGGAGCTAGAAAGTAGCTGAGCTGCTGGCGCAGTACCTGCTGGTTAAGAACGCGAAGACTGTGTGGATCAAAAGGGCAGACATGCTGAAGTATGTCATCAAAAAGGTGCAGGAGCTTCTTTCCCGAGATTTTCAAGAGAGCCTCTGACCTCCCCGAGTTAGTCTTTGGGTCTAGGTGAAGGACTGTGGCCCTCCAGAGCACTCCTATGTCCAGAACAGAAAAGTCCATCCTGCCCTGCTTTGGGGCCCGCCGTCGGCCTGGGCAAACCAAAGACTGGGCTTCCGCCGAGTACCCCGGACTTGATCTTCATGCAGGCCACCTGTGTCCCCGAGGAGGTGTTCTGGGAGGTGTGGAGGGTTTTGGAGGTATGTTCACCTAAAAAACGTTCCATCCGTGGGGAGCCGTCACCCAAGCACATCACTTGTGTGCAGCACGAGTATCTGGTGTACAAGTAGGTGCCCAACAGCAGTCCCGTGCTCTCAGTATTCTTGTGGGGCTCTCAAAGGAAACAAGACAGATGGAAGTCCTGGAGTTTGTGGCCAAAGTGAATGACACCCACCCCAGATCCTTGCTGTGGCAGTAACTGAGACGTTGAAAGAAGAGGAAGAAATACCTGGTGCCCGAGACGCAGCTGCTGGTGATGATGTGACAAGTGCCAGTGTTAGTGCCAGTTCCAACCCCAGGGCCCATGCCATGGCTGAAGCAAGCATCAGCACCAGTATCAATGCAAGTGCCAGGGCCAGGGCTAGAGTCATGGCCTGAGTGATGGTCAGTACCGGGAACAGTGTCAGCGCTGGTTACAGTCTCAGGCTAGAGTGAGGGGGTCTGCTGCGGCCACGCCTGGCTGGGGCTGAGGCTTTCTTGGTTTTGTTGTGGGTAGTCAGAGGGTGCTAGAGCATTGGGCCTCAGCTTTGATTTAGGAAGAGTGCACAGGTAGACTGGGACCCGGAAGCATACATGGCATTTCTGTTCCAGTTCGTTTTGTGCTTCTGGTGACTTAGCTCTCAATTTTCACATTGTAAAGTTTCACTTGCTTTGTTATGTTTTCTTCTACTGAGAAACTATAGGCATATGATGTTAAAATTAAGTAACGGGGCTGCAGATGTAGCTGAGTGGGAGAAGGCTTTTATCCTATGCATTAGGCCCTGGCTTCTATCCCCAGAACCACAAAATAAAACACATGAAAATATCCTCAGTACGACCAGAGTTGACTCAAAGTTGAAGCAGAATTCCTAATAAATATCCTTCTCCAATCCCTGCTTTTCTAGATATATGATTAAGTATGAGCATCTAGGTTTTCACTTGGCATTTGTCCAGTGTTTTAGTGGTCATTATTTCTGTTTCAGGAGATTTGCTATTTTATGAAACTAGTCGTGACACTGGCATTTTATGTTGGAAACAGGGTGTTGGAGTAAACAGTTCCTTGAAACTTTGAAGGAATTTGCAGGACAATGACACCCCCTCCCGAATCTTAAAAGATAAAATACAGACTTAGCCAACATCCGATGTTCAAGACATGACTGGTATTTATTTGTATTTACCAAGATTTCTGGAATGTAGGGGAAATAAAAATTAATGAATTAGACACCTTGCTCATGGACTCATTTATTTAAAGTATATTTAGTGACTATTTACCGCATGTAAGGCACTGTGCCGAGGACTGGAGATTCATATACCAGACTTGACCTCTGCTTCACATCTGAGAGTCTGTCTAGTTGGGGTTATTGTGTAAGTTAGGTCACCAGACATGGCAGCCAGATGGATTTGGGGGCTAGGGTATGGAGCAGGTGGTGAGAGAGCTGAGAGGAGAAGCATCTCACTCTGGGAGGTGGGCATGTGAGAGGCAGCAGGCTTTGTTGCAGAGAGTTGTCCCCTGAGATCTGTAGCACTTAGAGACATAGAAAGTGCGAAGGCCCCCAGGCAGGGTATTGTATGTGGAGAATGCTGTGCCATCATGGACCTAAAGGTTAGAGTTAGAGGAGACTGGAAAGCTGATCTGGAACTGAGGTAACATGTGCAGGACTGACAGTCTTTATTTTAGTTGGTTTACTTTCAGGGCTGAGAGACAAATAGGTTGGAAATGACCCTTTGAGATCAGGCACTCTGGGCTCTTAGGAGAGCCAGAGAGAAGGCCCACCCGTGGCAGCTGTGGTAGCTGCTGTGAAACCAGCTAGCCACGCAGCTTGTACACTGCACACTCCAAGTCCTTTGGTCCATCATCTTTAAGGAGTGGCAGGAGAGGGGTAAGTGTCCACTCACCAGAGCAGACATTGTCTCCTGAGGCCTGGGCACAGAGCAGAAGTTGTTTCCCTGAGGCCTGAGCACTGAGCAGAGGTTGTCCCCCTTGAGGCCTGGGCACTGAGCAGAGGTTGTCCCCCTTGAGGCCTGGGCACTGAGCAGAGGTTGTACTCCTGAGGCCTTGCAGAGCCAGAGCTTAGTGTCTTATGAAGGTATTGATATGATTGCAGATAGATTTTACAAATTCAAAAGCAACAAAGGCCTGGGTGTTAGCAGCTGTAAGTGATTCTGATCATGTTGTGATTGGTTGGTAGAGGTGAGAGAGAAGTGCAGAGTAGCCTGGAGCAGAGCCATGGTGATGGCCAGTCCAAGGCCCCAAACCGATTTGGGTGGGCTACAGAGGTTTTCATGAGTAGGGAGGGGCCTGATGAGCCCACAACCTTACCAAATTTCACTGCCAGTGTGGTGTGGTTTGTGATGGTCCTCCATTTTCTGTGCTAACTTAGAATAGCCCCTGGTGGGGATCATGAGCGAACTAACTGGCCCTTGGTTACGTTTGGTCCTTCCAGGTTGATGACCACATTTGGTATATGTTCTGGTAGGCCTTGGGAGCCTCTTGCTCCCTAGAATCAAGTAACATGTGATCTGGTACCAGCTCTCTTGGGGCCTCCCCCAGGGTATGTGGGGTTCAGAGAACACTGCCCTGAGACCTCTCACTCACTCACTTCTGTGCTGACTTCAAGGACATGTGGTGCCCACTGGAGGGGTGGGGATGATCATAATATGGGAGTGTGCAGTATGGAGAGAATGGGGAAGTGTTGTGGGACTGTTCTGCTTCCTCTGGAGTGGGGCTTGGGCATGGATATGTGGGTGTCAATCTAAGGCCGTCCTTTCCATCCCCAAGCAGCTCTTCCCCGACTTGGAGCCCACAGCCATTGCCAGACTGTATTGAGATGGTATTTTCTAGTACTTATATTCAATTTTTTCCTCCAAAGTAAGTGTGGAAAAGCATTGCCTGTAGCCTGCAGTCCTATTAGGTACGTGGCTGGGAGGTCTTCTGTCCATGGCATTTTCCAAGGACATGGTCCATCCATTTGTCTGTATCTGAAAAGCCTCTCCATCTCCAAATGCCAGGTTCATCCCATATGAAATAATGTGTGTTTTGGAGGAGGTGCAGGAATGATATTGATGCCAAAGCCAACAAACACGAAGATGTATTTCCACCAGAATTGGAAAGAAGCAGGAGCAAGCCAGATATGGCAGAGGGATGAACATGAGGCTGCAGACGGAACAGTCCTCCCAGAGTGCTGCTCTTTCAGAGCAGGTGGAGACATTCTCTCCACTCTGGGTGGCGCTGTGCAATCTGGGTCCCCATTTAGACAGAAAAGAAACCAAAGCCATCCACTTCCCTGCTAACTTGTGTCTGAAAGTCGGGACGTTATTCTCCTGGCCTGGCCTCTGCGGTACTTGC
Organism: Rhizomys pruinosus; assembly: GCA_009823505.1. Taxonomy (NCBI): domain Eukaryota; kingdom Metazoa; phylum Chordata; class Mammalia; order Rodentia; family Spalacidae; genus Rhizomys; species Rhizomys pruinosus. The sequence goes on along the minus strand of VZQC01003777.1, from coordinate 154,041 downwards.
TGTTGCAGTTTCTATCACAGCCTCCTCCATGTTGTGCTGGACTCAACTGCTCTACCTTCTTGAAAACCTTGCCCCAAGGAAACAGTGTGGCAGTACCTTTCAAGGTCACTAGAGGGAAGCAAGTACCCTTATCTCACAGAGAGGAACCGTGTGTGCCTGGAGATTAGGTTGTCTCTTACAGTGGTTCTGTCTTCAGGGGAGGTGGGGTGCCTGGGAGCTGTTTCTGACCTCTGCCGTCTAAAGCTCTTTCATGAGTCCACAGATTCGGCTTACAAGTGGCCCTCCCCCACGCATAAACACTGCCCAAGTTTTCTCAGATATGAAGCCTGTTCGCATGTGCTGTGGGTGAGGAGAGACATGCTAGACTCTCATGCTAGACCCTCCTCATGGCTGCACGGAATTGCCCCCAAGAATCAGATCTGTCAGCTGTGGGAAATCCACTGTATTCTGGTCTCTGTGCACCATACAAGGCCTTCCCACACCTTTCCCATGCAACAAGCAACATAACCTGATGAAGGCACTGGGTGAGTGGCCTTTCAAGATGGAGGACATTGCTAGCTCCTGGCTCCACAACCACCTAATCCCCCAGCAAAGCTGACACCCCCAGGGCATCTGAGATTGGTGGCAGTGTGCAAAGTGAACCAAGTATTACACAACCACAATAGTCAAACATGCCAGCATTTATTTAGGGCTCACTGAACAAGATATTTGGGAGTCCCAGGCTGTGGGCAGGAGAAGGGCTTGGTCACTATTCATGACTTTGTGTCTTTGACTTCCATGATCTCAGCCTCGGCATGCCTGGTATCCTCTCCTGAGAAGGAAAGAGAGGAACAAATGTACCTTTTGATGGCCCAGGGCACTAGAGGCACTGGCTGGGGTTCTTTTGGATGGGAAAGGAAGAGAGGTAACTAATCCTCCTGTGGGCAGTGAGGGACACTGAGGCTGGCTCAGAGCTCTTACCTGAAGAAGTTGACTACGCATGTCAGCCCTCTCTGGAACCAGGCCCTCCAAGACCTTCCGGGAGGAGCAACCTCTTCAGTCTGGCCTGGGCTATTGGATGATCTCACCACGGTGTTAGGATAGATAACAACTTCCATGTATTCTTCTTGTGGGTATCTCAGAGTCTGCAAAAGAGAATCAATGGCCTGCTCCCAACAGTCCCGCCATGGCTGGTAACCATTCCATTATTTGGCTCCTACAATGGGCATCCAATCTGCACCACCAGTTGAGATAATGAGGATGGAGAGGTGGGGTGACTTGTGCTGACCAAACCCCAGCCGCATTGATGACTTTACACAGGGAGGGGAATGAGACTCACCCATGCCATAGGTGGAGAGAAGATCATGCTTCTAGGAGTGTGCGACGTGACAAGACTGACTCTCCGGGACTTCCCTGAAGAGATCTACTGAGCTCCTCTGTCTCCCGCTCCTCGGTCTGCTGCTCCTTGGTCTGCTGGGTGCAAAGGGACCAAGACCTGCCCCCTCATGACCTCAGCCCCCTCCGCCCCTGCCTATCCTTTCTGCTCCTCCCTCTACAGCCCAGTACATTCTGCCCAAGCAGTGGATACATTTCTGGTATGTGATCTCTCCTCCACTCCTGTGCCTCTTCCTCCCACCTCTCCAGTCCCCCCTCCCCTACTCATTCTTTCCTCCTTCCATCTTCCCTCCTTCCCTCCTTCCCTCCTCTCTCCTTCCTTTGCTAGCTTTCTCTCTCCCAATCTCTCTCTCCCCCTCTCTCCTCTGTCTGTTTTCCTCCCTCCCTCCTTCCCTGTATCTGTCTGTCTCTGGTCTTCATCTTCCCGATTACTCCCCCCACCCCCAGCCAGGTTTCTGTTTGCCAAGCAGAGAAGGCTGAGGGGCCTCTCTGTGACAACAAAGCATGTTAACTTCTTGGGATGTTTCATTTTTTGACAGTGTTTGGTCCCCTGCCCTGCCTTCAGTGGTCTCTTATGGTGCCAGAGAGTTTCAGGCCTTTCTGGTTTCAAGTGTTATGTTCTTTCCAACATCTTGGAAAATCCTTAAGTCTCACTCAGGCTGAGATGTTCTATCACTCTGCTTCATGCAGGCACTATTATATTACTCTACGTTGGTTTTCGCACACTCATTAGTTGGATCTTGTAGGTGAAATCATGAGTGATGCTTGTGTAGAAGATGTGTAGTTTGTGAGGAATGGATGGCTAGTGAAACACCTTTGTATCTTCAAAGTGTAGAGGTAAACGGAGGACTGCGTATGTGATCCTGAAATACCAATCCCGTGTAAACCTACCATTGGCTCTCAGCCATCAATCCCTTTCAAGGCCATCACACCAGAGTTCTAAGTGGACCCAGGGTGAAGAAGATAAGACTAAGGGAAGGACCTGGGGAAGGGTTACCAAGCCACTGGCACTGTAGTGCAACTTGAAGTTAGAGCTCTCTGCTTCCTGAGCTGATGATGAGCAACCCTGAAGGCACAGAAGTTGAGCATGGGTACCACTTCCATGCTCTGCCCTAAAATGAAGGGTGTCTATGATCCCACGGAACCCTCAGTTTCCTGGGATTCTCGTGCAAATCAGAGGTAAAATAACTATACAGTTACCTGATGTGCACAACCATCAACAGAAGTCTCTCTGAATTTTCAGGCAGTTGTTAATTCACAGAACTCACTCCAGGGTAAATAGGTCTCATTGGCCTCACTATCTGCTTTTCCTCTTCATGAATCGCATGAGTTTTCCCTCCCATATTACCCAGGGGGAACCTAGACTTAGTGGCATGTGAACCTAAGAGACCCAAAGAAACCCAAGAACAAACAAGGCAAAATATTGCTTCTTGTTTCTGTTTATGCTTAGCAGTGTGAATACAATAACAGGTTTGTGTGTTATGTTTAAGAGTGTAATAAAAACTGGGCTTAAATTGATAACTTCAAAATTGAGGACTAGAAATGAAGATCTAACTAACCATATGTCACTTTTTTGCACAACTTCGATATTCATATAATGAAACTCAGTTAATAAGCAGGGGGTTTCTTCCAACTTCCTGGGAAGACTCCCAAGCTAACCAGGTGAAAGGCTCACTTCTGTCCTGTATCTATAATCAAACTCCAGGCTTCCTTTTCTGCTCTGTTTTGTCTCTGAGGTACCACCAGGGGGCAGAAGAAGACTGGAAATCTGTTTTAGGCTGAGCCCCAGTGTCCTTTAAGCTGCAGTTTGTGAATAAGTTTTCCCAGACACCAGAGTCAGTTCTGGGGACCTTTCCGAAGCGTTTGGACTGTAAAGAGCTTTAGGACACAGCCAAAGTCTGGTGGGGAGGTTCTGACATCTGCAAAGATGCTTGACGGAGTGACCCTGTTGGACTAGGCTGTGGGCGAACTCCCTTAGTGACATTGGAACGTGGTAGTTTGCTGCTTAAGCAGGATGAGGGCCAGTTGTTCTGTCACTGTCTCAAGGTAGTTAGATCGGAGTCTGTGAATTGGACAGCAGGGAATCAGGAGCACCAGGGTCAATGTCAGCAACAGAACACGTCATCTGCCAGAGACTGAATTGTGCTCCCTCACAGTTCATATGAAGTTCTAACCCCACATCTGGCTGGGTTTGGATCCTTTAGGGTGGAATTCAGGCAGAAGGTAGTCAGAAAGTGGGAACCTGAGTTGAGAGGATTGATGCCTCTATGTGAAGAGACCCCAGAGGACTTGCTCTATGCATGCGTGCAGGCTTCCTGGAGTCACCATAGGAGGATCAGGTCGGAATAAGCAAAGCGTGAAGCCCTCAGCAGAAATGAAGCCAGAAGACACTTTGATCTTGGACTTGCCAGTCTGAAGGACCATGAGAAAATAAATGTATGTTTTGCAATCATGTAGTCTCCAGTGTTTTGTTATGGCAGTATGAGCAACAGACTAAGTCCATCTTTAGATTTCTCTAAGAACCGAATCTGGGCCCTGCATGGGTAACTGGGTTGCTTACTCCCTGGGAGCGTGACGCAGGGCAAAGCTGACAATCTTGCCTAGCAGGGGTGGCTTTTCTTTCCCATCGGAGCCTCCAGGAGAGCATAAGCTATCTCCATGCAACTGCCTTAAAGGGAAGCAGAGTTCTAGAAAGTGTGGAAGGAAGGTGGGTGATGGGAAAGAGACTGTAGTAGACTGTGGGTAGGATTCATATCAAAAGAGCTTAATGCATGCATAAAATTCTCAAAGAATTCATAAATGTGTTGTAGGTAAAAGACTTCTTAGCATGCCAGTCTCTACTTCACATGGGACAAACAAGGATATAGGGAATGAGAGAATGTTGACATTTTCAGTTGTAGTGTCTGTTACAGAGAAGAGAGGTCAGCTGGATCCTGTCCGCCCTGAGATTCACCTGGATAAATTGCAGGTAATTATTTTGGGGAAAGCACTAGGTGCATGGGTAGACCTCAATAAAGTTTCATTGACTTGCAAGCAGATTCTCAGAAGCTGTTAAAGATGGGAAACCCCTTTATTATTACAAATTATAACTATTCCTTTTCTTAAGAAAAATACACAGGCATTTCACTTGTTTTAAATATTGTCTCACTTGCATACATAATCCATGTGTACATTCTCAACAAAGACTACAGGAATAACAATAGATCAAAGAATAGCCCCCCCCCGTCAGGCTGTTAGTGGACCCCCTCACTATCAGTTCAGCGTGTGTCTTCAAGAACTGCACAAATAAGGAATCTGTATACATCTATGTGATCCTCTGGATGCACGGTTCTGTTTTTCTGTGCCATACAGTATTGGTTCATACTACATGTAGTATAAAGCATTTGTGTTTTTGTTTTACTTGAAACCCAGGACAAATGTTCCCATCAGCTCATAGAAAGTTATACCCTCAATCAGGTTCAACACTTGTGCACAGTATTTGTAATATATGTAACATCCCAACCTCCTTTATGACCACACATAAGGACCTGCCTCAGGTGCTTTAAATTTTCAACTTTTCAAATACTTCTCAAGTATCCTTGTTGGTAGAGATTGTTTCTGTAGAAAAGGCACACCGAAACAGTGTTCAGTGAGCAAAACCCACGATACATTTATACACCAGGTAACTTGATCAGCGGATCTCCAGGGAGGCGCTGTGAATTTGTGAAGCCAGGATTGCTATTCAGTGTCCGTCACCCTTGCTCTTGATGACTTCAGTCTTTTAAATATTTGCCAGTTTGATGGTTGACATGTGAGATGTGTTGAGGAAATGCCTCCTTAAGACAAATTGTAAGAGTGAAGGGAACGCAAGCCATTCTGGGGAGCGAGTACTCGGAGGTGGCCTCCCAGACCCGTGGTGGCGGGACACTTGAAAATGAAGGACAACAGAGACTGCTCCAGGACCCCAGAAATGCTCAGGCAGGACATTGATCATCCCTAGGCGTTGTCATGGAGTCAGGGATGTTTTCCAGAAGATTGGATGCCTGGAATGAGTGAGGAGTAGCAGTTCCACAGGGAAAGGGGAAGGGGAAGAGGAGGAGCTCTGGAAGCAGGAGACCAGGCAGCCTAGGTGACTGGGAAATCACAAATAAACAGCTGCTGATTTTTCTGCTGTGCACTTGTACAGGTTAAGCATGGCTGCCAGGAGGAAGCACAGGACTGTGTCTTTGTGTCCCACAGAAACCCTGAATTCCAAGGCCTTGGGTTTGCAGAGTGAGGGTTCTAGAACTAGACTACCCTGGTAGCCAGCCCTCGAGGGTCTTGCAGGGCATGTTTAGGCACAGTCTGGAGTTTGTGACACCTATCTTGACTCCTGGGTGATGTCCTAGGGACGTGGCCTGGCAGATACCATGCATTCCATCTATATTGTGGCCCTGGGCTATGAAAAGTGACCACTTTAGAAGGGACGAGAACTCTGGACAAGAGTATCAGATGATGTCATAGCAGAAGGAGCCAGGATGGGCCAAAGGAGACATAGCCCCCGTGGCAAGAGTGACCTGAGGGACCATGTAGCTGTGCTGTTGGCTGGTGTCCCAGTTCCTTCAGCTATCGGGGAATGAGCAGAAATTTGGAGATTATTCAAAGATTACACTGCAGAAATAGGGAAATGTAATCTTGAAAAGGCATAGCCCCTTGTTCAAGGCTACACACAGAAAGAGAATCTATCACTGGGGAAACAGGCAAGTGAGAACTCTATGATTGTGACTAGGACAAACACATGAACATTGCCTTCTGGGCCGCTGACAAGGTTCAGAAACCAAGGGCTTGGGCAAGTTCATCATGACAAGGAGAGTCCAAGGAGGGTTATGACAGCCAGGGGTGTCACCAAAGAGCCTCCCACCAAGGGAGGTGGCCTATCTGTGCCTTTCAGCCTCTTTGTCTGACTCTCTTGGTGTGATGGGCAGAGACAGACAGAGGACGTCTTATCAACAAGCTCTGCTCCATTAAGTCCCTTCATTGCATCTGGGTTTCTACTGATGTGTGTGTAGTCAAACCTCCTGCTTCAGCCATCTCATGGGTTGAAGGGTACGACTGCCACACCACAGGTCCTCCCTCTCAGCAGTATCCTGAAGGGAGGGAAGGGACAATGGGGCTTCAGAGCCTCATCCCTTGAGTCTTTCAAGCAGCGACGGCTGTGTTGCCCCTCCGTCTGCTCCATGCAATAATATCCTGTCCATCCTTCTACTCCAGATGCATTTCTGGAGTGCAGCAAAGCCTTCTGCACCTTCAGGAAGGTTGCTCCGAACCTACACGTTAGAAATGTGCAGCTCTGCTCCACAGGCATCTGAGCTCCATGTTGGAGGCAACGAAAGGGCAGTGTGTGCTCTTGTCTGAGAACAGACTCAGGGAGCTACAGAGCTTTAGTGATGCATACTTATCAACTCATTAGGTCAGTAAATATCTAGAACATGAAGCCCAAACCCAGGGACTGGTTGTTCCCAGATCTAGAAGGCAGATTCTCTCTGCAGTGTGGAGTCTGAGGGTGGGTAGTTATGGCAATGTCCCTAACCAGAAGTCACAGTTCAGTGTGCAAGATACTGTAATAAAGAAGAGTACACAGTGTGTGTGTGTGTGTGTGTGTGTGTGCATGCATGTGTGTGTGTGTGTGTGTGTGTGTGTGTGTGTGTTTGTGTAGCACAGCAAAAGTAGAAGATGTCCTGAAGAGCTGGAGTGCTCTGGGAATAAGGTCAGGAATGGGACAAAAGATAAGGAGGGGATCGGAGAGCAGGTGGGAAGGGAAAGGGAGGGCTCCAGGGGGGAGATGGGAGAACATTTTGCTCTTTGCGTCCACGATGTGGCCGAGTTCTGCATTTGATAAAGCCCGCCTCACTAACACCAGAACTCTTTACAAAAGTATCCACTCTGATCTGCCCTCCAGGAGAACAAATGCCTTTGTCCTGCATGCTGGGAAGATGTTTTGAGCATCTGAGGCCCAATGGACAAGTGAAAGGCCTAGTAAGGGAATGTNCCGTGTCGTGCAATGCCGCGGAGGTCAGAAGACGGTCTCGGATTCCCCTGGAACTGGAGTTCTCCTGGAATTGGAGTTTCAGACGGTTCTCGGCCGCCATGTGGGTGCTGGGGATCGAACCCGGGTCCTCTGTAAGAGCGGTCGGCGCTCTTAACCGCTAGGCCATCTCTCCAGCCCCAATCTTGGGCTTTCTTAATGAACCACCTGGAGACCTTGATGGAGAGACTGCAGTAATTCCTGTAAGGCCCATGTGAGCAGTTTCTGGAAGGTCATGCCCTCTCTATCCTCTATGACCTGGGGTAAGCCGGAGATGGGCAGGTAATTAGGACATCGATAGGACTTTGTCTACAGCTCCAGTTCAGCTGCATAAGGAGGGACATGGTTCCCACCCATGTACGGTGTGTGACAGGAGGTGTAATTATGAGACCAAGATCAGGCGCTCGAGCCAGAAGTCAAGGATGGCCAGGAGATGTAGGGAGTATGAAAGTGAGGACACAGGAAGAGCAAAGGTGGTCGGGAAGGGTGGAGGATGAGAAAAGATGGCATTTGGCCCTGTCTGAGTCATATGGCTTCACTGTGCTTTCTGATAACTCTCCCTTCCCCAGGAGAATTGGTTAGAAAAGTATCCTGTCTCTCTCTGCCTCCCTTCCTAGAGAACAAAGGCTTTTGTGCTACCTGCTGGAAAGATTTTTCTCCGGCAATGACTTTTTCAGCAGCAAAACCCTTCTGACTCAGTGGGGCAGCTCCTGAGAGAGATTCTGGGTCCCTGATCACTCACACTAATAGTGCAGTCTGCCATTTACTAAGGAGCTAGATGGGTCCAGACCCTGTAATGTTAGGTACAAAAATTGGTGCATGTTTTCCAATAGCCTGGCAGGTTCAGTCTCATTCGAATTTACAGAAACACCAGCTCAGGCCAGAGGCATAAAGTGGTATGTTCACAGTCACACACATGACTAGCACCAAAGCTGGGACTTGTCTCGACTCTGACTGAAAAGTGGGGACACTGTCTCCTGCCACCTGAGCAGCCATCTCAATCTGAATCAGGCCTTTGGTCACTTGCCCACAGCTCTGAGCCCCCAGATATTCCTGCAGTCTTAAACATTATTAATAGTTTGCACATGACCTCAAATATAGCAGCCTGAAAGGTAATCAATTTTCCTCTCAGGGTTTTGTGGGCCAGGGCTCTAGCATGGCCTGTTTGCATCCCCCACTTTTCAGCCTTCTGACACTGAGCTGCAATCAAGCTGTCTGCCCAAGGACAAGCAGCCTCTCCTATGGCTTCCCTGAAGGAGAACTGCTTGTTGCCAGGACTCAGTTCCTAATGGATTGCAGGACAAGGGCCTTGGGATTGTTCTGGCTCCTGGAAATAGACTGCCACAAGCTCCTTGACAATTGACCATCTTCAGCAGGCAAGCACGCAGGAAGTGCAGGAGAGGGGAAGTATGCCTGAAGGTTGGAAGGCAGTCTTGTGATAGCCTGACCTTGGCCGTAAATGTCCTGTCACCACCTTCACCAAATTGCTATGGTTGGAAGCACAGCACCAAGGTGGGCTCATTCCATAGAGGGATGAGTGCCTGAAGGGAGGGATCTTTAGGAGGTGCTGTAGAGAAGTGCTCCCCACGCATGCTTCTGCATCCACTCTGGTAAAATGAGCCCTTTGGGTAAGAATGGCCTCGAAGTTGTATATGGTTGACAACACAGCTTGCAGTGTGGCATGTGTGCTGGTGCCCAAGCCTCCTTTCCAGAGTTCTAGGAAGGCCACAAGATGAGTCTTCTCAGACTCAGGTCTGCCGGTTCCTGAGGTCTTCCAACCCCCACCATCCATGCTGGGTCACCAAACCCCAGGGATGTGACAGCAACTGAGGGCATGCAAACCCCCTGTGTGAGCAGAACTGTCCATGTCCATTTCTTGAGAAAGAGTAGAGCCCTGGAAGTTGTTTGGGGTCTCTCCTAGCAAAGACAGAAGGGAAATCTTGGCTTTCCCACTGAGACAGGCCCATCCCTGAAGAGAAATTGTGTGTGGGCTGGGTGCTGAGTTTTCCCTCCAAAGATGTTGATGTTCTTGCTTTTTCCTTTGTTCTTTGCCCCCTAGAGAGACTCCTCCATGTCATAGGAAGCCTTGGGGAACTTGTCAAGGCCATGTAGAGGTACCCTCTGCCGAGGGGCTCTGGAGTATGCAGACACTCAGGGTGGGGATCTTTCCCAGGGAGGGGAGGAGTGACTATGGGTTTGGAGAGTGCCATTTGCCTCTGTTGTACTTAGGTGACAATTACAGGGAAAGGTGAGCCACTTACAGTTAGTAAGCAATGGTAGCCATTGTAGTCCTCTTTGCTCTTCTCAAGATTTGAAATATCACAGTGGAAAATACTCTTTTTAAATTTATTTTTATTTTTATGTGTGCTTTGCCTGAATGCATGTAAGTGCAGTCATGTTGTGTGGTACCCACAGAAGTCAGAAGAGGGCATTGGACCCCCTGTGACTGGAGTTTTGGAAGGTTGTTATCAGCTATGTGGGTGCTAGGAATAGAATCTGTGTCTTCTCCAAGAGGAGCCAGTGCTTTTAACCACTGAGCCATCCCTCCAGCCCCAAGTGGAAAATATTCTAAAGTGGAGAGCAGAACACAAGAAGGATATCTTGTGATTCCTGTACCCCACATCCCAGAGCCAAATACATCATGTGGAGGGCCATTGCAGACTCAAAAGATTTCCTTGGAGAGCAACATATCCACTTAACATGATGCCTAAATCACAGGAACTGAAATCCTTTACCCACAGCCTTAGGCCAGACCCAACCAGGACCCCAGCAGTTCCCTGTGGTTCTCGTAGACGCTGGGGCTTTTCTCAGTTTCTGGAAGCATATGAGACTCACTGTCTGCTATTTTACTGCAGTTCTCACCAAGGGCAGCAACAGCAGGGTGACAAACAACGTGAGGCGATGGATGAGGTGTTGGGATGGCGGAAGTCTCACTGGGTGGGGATTGTTGGTGTCAGAATACAACATCACGTTGCCCTCCAAGCCTTAAATGTGGTTTCTGAAAAACCTTGCCTCCTTCTGCCCAACTACATATACTTCAATCCACAGCCATCTTCTCTAACTCTACAGCTGTCAGTGACTCAGTCACCTTCAATGAAATGTGTGAAAGCAGGTTCACCATTCACAGAACACAGCACAGCCCCAACAGTGACTAAACCGTCTTATTCCAGCTTACACAGGACCAACCCAGATGTCTATGTGCTATGGTATCCTCTGTACTTGGGAGTCACTTACTGTCACTGTCACCAAAACACAGAAACCATATACACAGGAGGTGGATAGTCCTGTGGGCAGAGACAACAAACATTGTGAAAGAGAACCACTTCAACACGTTAACTGATAAGGTACTAGGAAAGTCAGGAGCTGGTGGCAGCACATGGGACTTTGTCAGACTCCATGTCTGGGACTCCATTAGTCTCTGAGTTTCTGAGTGTCTGGTAGCCTTCCTGGAAAGGAAGGCGTAAAGGAAATTGGACCCATGAGCACCCTGTGGAATTGTGGCACTGGCTGGGTTTCTCTTGGTGTGGCAAGTAGGGAGACAGCTAGGTTTTCTGTGAGCTATGAGAGAGCCAGAGGCTGACTGTGGCTCTTACCTCAAGCACCTGGCTGGGCATGCTTGGCAACCTTTGAAATTGGTTCCTCCAAGTGTCTGGCAGAAGATCGAGCTTCCTTTGACAGCTAGGGCCTCTGGGAATGCATTTTGTGACATCGATAAAAGGGCATGCTGGGGCTGAGGCTGCAGCTTTAGTTGGTAGAGTGTCTGGCTAGCATGCATGGACCCTGGGCTCCATCTCCAACACCACATAAGCCAGATGTGGTGGCACATGCCTCTAATACCAGCCCTCAGGTGGTAGAGGTAGGAGGTTCAGTCAAATACAGTCTGCGGTTATGACTGCTACCAAGAACAGAACAGTATAGAATGGATGACGGGAGAGGAAGAGAGGTGAATTAAGGGAACATTGCCTTGAGCTGAGCCAGTCTTCCTGGGAAAATCCCTCCTAGCTAGTCATGACAGTTTTGCTTGCATTCATAATGTTTTTTGAGAGCTTACTGCGAGTGCAGAGGACTCAGATCCATTTCTATGATTCTGGTGCCCCCTCTCTTCAATATATCCTACTGCTGTGCAGCAACACTGCCAGCCCAGATTTATATTCATTTGATAATGCGGTGACCACCTGAGACCTAGGTCACTGGTCTTGTGTGGCTGATGATCAGTCACATTGGAGGAACAGATTGCATGTGTTTGAGTTTGCTCTCCCTGGGGAAGGATGAAACATTGAGTGCCCACCCTGCAAAGCTAGGACCCCACCCTTCTCCATGCTTTGGAGGGTACTAAGGGAGGCACAGTTTTCCTCACGCAGCAAGGCCCTGTCTCAGATACAGCAGTGGGCAGAGGCATTCAGATTTTCCCAGCAGTGTGATGTGCATATGCTGCATGAGAGGACTCATTGCCAAGGTCAGCAAACCCCTTAATCTCATTGTGTTTGAAAAAGAGAAGGTCCTGTTCCGTCTGTGAAATTTCATCCCTCTCTGTCCCTGGCCTAGATGTCCACCGTCCCTTGTGCAGATGGGTAGGCACTATCAAAGCACTTGATACATTCTCACTTCTTTTTTTTATTAATTTTATTTATTTCTGTATGTGTATGAATGTACTGTCTGCATGCAGGTCTGTGCACCCGTGTCGTGCAATGCCACGGAGGTCAGAAGAGGGTATCGGATTCCCCTGGAACTGGAGTTCTCCTGGAATTGGAGTTTCAGACGGTTCTCGGCCGCCATGTGGGTGCTGGGGATCGAACCCGGGTCCTCTGTAAGAGCGGTCGGCACTCTTAACCGCTAGGCCATCTCTCCAGCCCCACATTCTCACTTCTTTAAACATTGGCCTCACTAACCTGTATCTCTGTTTCTTTCCTCCCTCCCTTTCTCCCCTGAATCTACTCCAACCAAGCTTTCATCCCTAGCTCAGGCCTATGACTAAATGACTTATTTGAAAATGGTGGGCCATGCTTTTTATATTAATGTACTGATGATTAACTAAGGGCAAAGACAGGGAAAGACAAATGTATACGTTATTAGCATTAAGGTTTACTGAAATGCAAACCCAGGTTCTCGTCAGTTATATCTTTCCAGCTTCATCCTCATGCCAACAAACTCAGCGAATAAACAGGGAGGCTCTGCCTTATCCCTGAAATTGCCCTGTAGTTCTGAGTGACTAGAGCCCCAGGTCCAGTAAGGTTCTGTAACCAAACTCTAGCTTTCTCTTCTCTGCATCAGTAGAAGCCAAGGAAACCAGAAGAAAACACAGAGGCAGAAACTCACAGAGACCCTGGAACTTTTATCTGAAATTATTTTTTCTGTTTGGTATACTCAGCCCAAGTATTATGCATTTTTAAATTTGGAATTTTGACTAGTGTTTATTATTTGTACATTGTACTCAGTTTCATGCAGACATTTCCATACAAGTATATATGTAAATTCTTCCTACCCAGCCGTCTACCTCTCGCCTTTTGCTCCTCTCTTTTTCCTGGCACTCCTCCTGATTCTCTTCTATTTCACTTCTGCTTTCATGTCATATACAAATACAAGATTTTATGTAGATAAATTCTAGGCTCCTCAAATTTGAGACACCATGCATGTGAGTCTGACTTGATTCATTGAAAATGACAATAAACTTCAGTTGTAGCACTATAAAAATAGATCTCTATCTCTAACTCTGTACAAAAATCCAATCCAAATGGCTGACTAGCCTTAATGTAAGACCTGAAGCTGCCTCTGAATGAGATATTGGCATAGGCAGGGAGTTTCTGAAGAAGACTGCACCTGAGCAGGAAATAAAGCAACAATAGAACTCCGTTGATATTGTAAAGCTTCTGTACAGAAAAGAAATCAGTTAATTCAGTGAAGAGACAGGGTCTAGAATGCGAAAAAAAATCTTTGCTAAGTACCATCTGGCAAAGGATTCCCATCTATGTGTGAGCCCCATAAAAGGGTCAGCCATGGGGAACTCTCCATGGTGCTGACCTTAGGGATGCTGGTTCCTAAACTGAGCAAAACTGGAAAAAGATTGCTATCCTTGGCTTTGAGTTCATGTTATATGAGACCCAGAACTTTGGCACAGAAAGCAGAAGTTTGCATTTCTTAAAAATTAATTTTATGCTGAGCGTGGTGGCACACGCCTTTAATCCCAGCACTTGGGAGGCAGAGGCAAGTGGATCTCTGTGAGTTCAAGGCCAGCCTGGTCTACATAGTAAGCTGCAGGACAGCTGGGACGAAAGGGAGACCCTGTCTCAAAAAGATACAAAAATAATTTTATTGTTTGAAAATTTCATACAATGTATTTTGATCATGATCCCGACACTTCCCAGATCTCCCTCACTTCCCTACCAAGTCAACTTTGTGGGTTTGTTTTTTTTTTACCCATCAAGTCCAGTTTGAGTTGCTCAAATGCTCTTGGGTGTGGAACCTTCCTTGTTGTGTGGGTAACCCATTAGGGGTCACATTTTAGATAGCAAACCAATTGCACATATGAACACACTGCAATTATGACTGCTTGTACAAGTCCTGCTCAAGCTCGAGCCAGACAAAATCCCAGCACAGAGTGGGAGACACGAACTCCCACACTTAGGTGAGGAGCTATTGGTATTTGACAGATGCTGGGAGAGGAAGAGTCAAGTTTTCACAAAGAAGTTTGTTTTTTTTTTATTGGGGAGAAGTCCCCCTATGTAGCCCAGGCAGGCCTTGAACTCACATTCCTCCTGCCTCAGCCTCCCTCCTTCCGAGGATTCAAACCAAGACAGTCAATGAATGCTGCAGTTTTTACCACCCTGCTTGTAGTGGATGCACCGTAATGTAAACAGTTTAAAGTAGAGTACTCCCGGCTAAATGCCATCCTCAAAAGAACAATTGCACCAGTGCAAAACAGTATCTGTTACCTGCTGACAGAATTAGTTTTTAGTGTTTGTCAGTTTGTAGTTGGAGCCTAGGAGTCTGATGCTTATGTTGTTTCCATTTGTACTTGTGACGTGATACTCTTACTCCTTTTCAACTGACCATTTCATTTCTATCAATGGCTGCTCAAGTTCTTTGTTAACTTTTCTGTTGAGGGTTCTTCCTGTTGCTTGTTTCTTCAGTTGTTCCATCAGAGTTTTATGTTCTACAAAGTGAATGTTCAGTCCGGTGTAACTGGAGACCGTACTTACTCTCCATCTCAAGCTTCTCTTTGTAATTGATTTCAGGTGTCTTCGCCTCTGGACTATTTTCAATTGAGGTGACATCCCAGCTGCTTCTTTCAGTGTTCACACAAGGCTGGCAACATTTACCCCAATTCTTAACTGGAAATCAAAGGTTAGAGGAGGTGTAGGGATTTTCCCTTCAGATTCTAACCTGGTGTCTTAAGTGTGCAGGTCTCAAATGCTATGGAAATAGCTGGGCCCATGACAGACTGTGAACTAGCAACAAGTCCCTTCACACCTATCTCCTCTCAGGCATAGAAGAAATAAAGCACATAGTATAACTAGCCCACATAAGCTGGGCGTGTTGGTGAATGCCTCTCGTCGAAGCCCTATAGGAAGCTGAGACAGGACCTTTGTGAGTTTGAGGTCTGCTTGGATTACACAGAGAGTTGAAGGCCACCCTGAAGTACATAATGGGAGCTTATCTCCAGTGGATGGATGTGCACGGAGGGACATCTGAGCACACAAACTTGCCTGGAGAGGCCTTAATATATATGACAGAATGATGAAATCTGGTGGGGGCATATGGAGGGGGGTGGATAAAGGGGGGTATAAAGAAAGACGTTTTGTATGAAATGCACAAAAATTTAATAAAACATACAAAAACAAACAAAAAACCTCCTAATTCTCTCTCTCTCTCTCTCTCTCTCTCTCTCTCTCTCTCTCTCTCTCACTAAACAAATCCCAACCACAGAAGCCACCATCACCATTACCACCAAACCCAACTGACTGAGGAGAAAACCCAAACATCTTCATAAATCCATGCCTCCCACAATCCTGCCATGACCAAATATTGGAGAAATGGCCTGAGAATGGGTCTGCTGGGCAGAACACTGTGATGAGGGACAAGGGACCTAGATGCTGGGGTTAGATTCACCACTGACATTGACTTTTACTGATTAATTGATAATTGCTGTAAATTACTGTGGCTGTATTCTAAATAAAGATTTTTGTTGCTGCTGCAACTAGTGAGGGATTTTGATTTGTGAAATTTCATCTGAAATAAAAAAGGAAATGGGCATGATACCCCTTCAGCAACCATCTATGCAGCCCATGATTCTCCTAAGGGCAAGGTCTCAGCCCTAGGAGATATTGCTAGTGTTATTTGGATTTTCATGTAGGCATAAGGGAATAATATCCAAAAATATAAGAAAGTCACACAATTCAATAACAACTCCAGAATAACCCAGTTTACAAACCGACTAAGGATCTGAATAAAATTTTATTTTAAAAATATTTTATTTATTATTTTTATTTTATGTGTATGAGTGAATTGTCTGCATGTATGTAAGTACACCCATGTTGTGCACTGCCTACAGAGGTCAGAAGAGAGTGTCAGATCCCCTGGAACTGGAGTTACATATGGTTGTTAGCTACCATATGGATGCTGGGAATTGAACCCTGGTCCTCTGCCAGAGTAGCCAGTGCTTTCAACCTATGAGCCATCTTTCTTGCCCCATGAATAGACATTTTTAAAAGGAGACATACAAATGGAAAGCAGATAGAAAGGTGTTCAACAATCATCATCATGAAAATGTGAATCAAAATCACAATAAGAAGTCATCTTGCACTTGTGATCATCAAATGATAAGAGATAGGTATTAGTGAAAAATGAGAAGTAAAGTGGACTTGTGTACAATATTCTTAGAAGTGCCAGTTGCTAGAACAAATATTGAAATAGCATGTATTTGTCTCAAAAACTTAAAATTAGAAATAACATTCACTTTAGCAATACCTGTTCTGGATATAAAACTAAAGGATATGAAATGAGTAACTCCAAGAGATAGTTGCATTTCACTGCATTCCTGCATTCAATGCAGCTTTATTTACAGTATTCCTGTTATGGAAATGATCTAAATGTCTGTCGATGAGTATACTTAAATGACAAAATATTTACTTGCCAAGTGCAAGGCCTTACGTTCAATCCACAGTATCAGTAAAAAACAAAAACAAAAACAAAAACAAACCTCTCTTTTTATACACAAAGACACACACATACACAAAACAAAATGCTGTTTAGCCTCAAACATCCAGAAATGTGTAATCTCATTAAATTTCTGTCATTTACAGCATGGTTGAAATTGGACTCCCTAAATCAAACTAGAAACAAAGACGATTGCTGTATTACCTAATTTCTTAAAGAAAGGAATGGATACAATAGTTCCCAGGAACTGGGGTGTAGAGGAAGGTCAAAAAGCACACACTTTCCTATGTTATGAAAAAATTAAGTAAACCATGGAGATGATGCTTTACAGTATATACATATATGTAAAGATTGTACACATGCTGTATATGATCTATGAAATATAATATACATTGCACATTTTTGACATGTAACATTTTGTTTTTTTTATTTTTAATTTTTTCCCTATAGCCCCAGCTGGCCTGGAACTCACTCTGTAGACCTGGCTGACCTTGAACTCACAGAGATCCACCTGCCTCTGCCTCCCAAGTGCTAGGATTAAAGGAGTATGCCACCACGCCCAGCTTAAAGACTGTTCTTAGGTGCCATGTGGGTGCTGGGAATCGAACCCGGGTCCTCTGCAAGAGCAGTTGGCACTCTTAACCACTAGGCTATCTCTCTAGCCTCAGAGATGTAACATTTTAAACATATATTGCAGACATTGTCAACTATATGGTATACATTAATATGAATTTGGAAATTTAAATATATGCAACATACATATGTACATATAGTTTTTAAAGAATTCATTGTGTATTTGAAATGTACAGGGAAGTAGACCTTAAATGGTTTCCTCACAAAAGAAGAGGTGACTCTGAGGCGATTGATATGTTATTTAGCTTGATCATGCCAATCATTACACGAAGCCTAAGATACGGAATGGTATCACCATAGATTTATACCCCAAATGCATAGTTTTTGAGTTTGAATTTTTCCTCACAAAGACTCAGGAGAAAAATATGCACAAAGCTATGATAACTGACTTGCTGAGAGCCCAGGCAAAATGCTCCACAAGTGCTGAGCCCAACGAAGAGGCTTCAGTTGCCTTGGATCAAGCTCAGAGTGGTTTTCCAGGTTAGGAGAACAGCACTGCCACTAGCGAGTGCACAGAGAATCACCTCTGAGTGTGGGGCTCTGAGTCCGTAGGCCCACGAATCATGGAAGGCAGGAGACACTTTCATCAAAGACAAAGGGCGGTAGGTGACTGTAGTGGGAGGTCAGGTCAGCAGCAGAAGTACACCTTTGGAAGACAAAATATGGTGCTGGTTGGTGCCAGTCAGGACTGGAGGGCAGTGGTAGATAGTTGTCTTTCAACATGGTTAGAGTCAGGTTTGAGAGCGCTGAGCAGTATGGGTCCTGGTGAGAGGAGCAGATGTGAAGGCTCCTCACAGGCCAGGCCAGTTGCACCATCCCACCTCTGCCTCTGGTTTAAGTGCAGCTGCTGAGTTGGAGCAAATTCCACCAAATATTTCAACCAATAGCACATTTTTTTTAAATTTAATTTTTATTGATGCTTTGTGCATTTCATACACTTTTTCCAATTCAGTTCAGGCTTATTTCCCCTTCCCCTCCCCCCCCACCCCCACCCCAACCTAGATCATGCATTCTGCCGTAACTGTCCTGCATCTTTCTCTCAGTTTTTTCATTTTTTAGCTATAAGTGATAATCCGTGAGTACAAGTATCCCTCGTGCAGAACCAATCTGCAGGCTGTTGTGCCCGAACCCCTACAGCCCCACCATCCAGTGGGGGGTGACAGGTTGTTTGTTCAATCAAGTTGATCAAATGAGTGTCCAGACTACATTGCTGTAGTTTCACCGTTCACCCCAATCGCAGCCCTTACATTCTACCATGCCCCCTCTTCCGCAGATTGTTCCCTAGGCTTAGAAAAGGGGCACAGGTGGATGAGAGGTAAAACAGTCCACTCTCTCTGGAGCTGTTGACTTGGACTCTGGTCAATTCAGGC